>ML776736.1:2361157-2395574 GCA_009831015.1 Picea engelmannii
CAATATTACTAAAAGGAGTAAGGGATGACTGTCTAGATATGCTGAATATGCTTGGAAAAGGGGACATATCTAAAGAATCATATGATGAAATTGTTAACCTATGTAAAAGATGTTCAAGAGGAGCTTCAAGGAATAGATCAAATAGCAGGGATACCACATTTCAAGAGTTCAAAAATCAGCCAGTGGGGGAGAAACAAGAGCCAAAATAGGTAATTTACTTGAAGGTTTTAAAAATAAAATGTTAAGCTCTTTTGCCTCACAAATTGATACCCTGCAGATTCAAAAGAAACAAGCCAAAGCAGAAGCAGCTCTGTCCATCTTTTGTTCTAAATGCAGAGACAAGCACCCACGAAGGGAATGCCCATTGGACAAAAAGCCAATCTACACCATCTGTGATAAGGATCATGAAACTCAACAATGCCCCTCTTTACCAGGAATCAAGGTAGCATTACAACCAACTAATGAAGAAGCTGAAGCTATCTATCTGTTGACACAGAGAAGGCAATGGAAATCGCGGGGACAAGGTATGAATCCTAATATGCCATTTACATCTTCTAATCATTGGAATAAGTATCCTTATTTCAATGAACCAAATTACCCTCCCTATAATCAAATGCAATACCTAAATCAAATGAATTACCCACCCATGCAACAAACTAACCCTCCCTTTGTTGATCCGTCAATGTGGACTCCTTGGCCTCCACAACAACAACCATATCTTAACCAATGGAATCCAAATTGGAGAGGACAACAACCCCCGTTCCCAAATCAATTACCTCAATCACAATTTCTGCAACCACTCTCCTTACCATCAGGTACTCCACCAAAAAATCAAATGATGAGGCCCCAACTACCTGTACAACCTAACCCTAACCCCAATAATAAAGTTGTGCAGTGCATTGATATTCATAACCAGCCCACATTTTCTCTTCTCCCTGCGCAATGCAATGATATTCATTTACGATCTGGGAGAATAGTAGAACCTATCATAGCTGATGTTACCTCTTCTGATAAAGAGGAAACAAAAAAGCATGATGTACCTGAAGAGGTATAATCATACTCTGACACTGCTGCTGAAATAGAAAAACCACCATTTCCTGAGCGTTTAGCTTTGACTAAAATGCCTAAGCCACCTGCTTTCAATCTTCTAGGGGAATTACAAAATATTTATGTCAAAATTCCACTATTACAAGCACTACGAGATGTACCAATTTATGCCAGGACTATGCGAGACATTTGTGTTAAGAAACCTGGTAGGAAAATTAAAGATCCCCTCACAGTTCATGTCATGGGTGATTTGTCTGCCCTAATGTCAGGTAAAGTTCCCCCAGTTAAATATGGTGATCCCAGCCACCCTACCATCTCAGTACAAATTGGAAAAACGATAATCCCTCGAGTCCTGGTAGACTTAGGCACTGCTATCAATATTATGACTCTGGAAACCTCAAAACTGCTACAACTGCAGAATGAAATCAGAGACACCCCAACCATCCTAGAAT
This sequence comes from Picea engelmannii, assembly GCA_009831015.1. Lineage (NCBI taxonomy): Eukaryota > Viridiplantae > Streptophyta > Pinopsida > Pinales > Pinaceae > Picea > Picea engelmannii. The sequence continues at coordinate 2,362,657 of ML776736.1, forward strand.
TAGCTTACCATTCTACAATCAAACCGGAGGGATTCATTGAAGACCTAATTATCTCAGTAGAATCCTGGAATTATCCAGCTGACTTTGTGGTATTACAACCTAAAACAAAGTTGGGGGGCCACCCTCTAATTTTGGGCAGGCCTTGGCTAGCCACAGAAGACGCTTTTATCAACTGTAGATCAGGTTCAATGACAATTTCCAATGGATATGAGACTAAACAGCTTACCCTCTACCCTCACGCTACACCCTTGATTAATAATGATAATTCTGTATGGGTAGACTTTGATGATCAACCTACTCAACCCATCTTGACTATCGGACAAGCCTTAAGCCTTAAAGATGCCACAGAGGATGAAGTAATTAATAATTTTATTTGTGAACCCTCCTCCATGACCACAACAGCCGCATCTTGAGCCAGAATTAACCATCGCTGCTGCTTGAGACCACGTTGTTGAAACAGTCAGAACGCAAATCTCGTTGCTGAAACAGCCCATGATTTGCGATGCTGAAACAGTAGACAATAGAAGTAACAAGAAGATAAATAAAGAAGCTATTACTCCAGCCGCAACAGCTACACCTCACTCAGCACCATTTCAACTATTGGAATAGCATTTTGTTACGGGAGACCAGGATATCCTATTCCAGTATAGAGATCAGATCTGACTAAGAATAGGATTCAGATGTGCACATGTAATTTGATGATGAAATTGTATCAAGGGGATTCTCCTCTTTAAATAAGGGGAAATCATCATTAGAAGGGGACTTTTTTTGGCTAAGAAAGGAATTACAAAGAAGAACGTCTTTACTTCAGAAATTGTAACATGATACAGTTGGCAGATGAATAAAAGATTGTTCTGAGCATTTCTTCCTAGTTCCTTTCATTTCTAGGGAATCTTGTGAGAAGGGAGGGCCCACCTTCTTCACAAGATTCACCCATTAGTTTTGTAGTGTGCTATTATTATTTTTGTTCATGCTTTGATTAAATTATGTTTTGTTGAAAATCTACTTTACTAAACTCTGTTTTGTTGAAACTCTGCTTTACTGGTTGTTACGTTGTTTTCATATAATTCATGCTTGGGTAACTGTTAATCATTCTAGTTAGCAATCCTGTTTGGTGAATTTATGAAAACGTGATAATCAGAGACAGGTGTTGAAGATTCCTGCTTGGGGAATAGGGTCTTGTTCTCTGTTAAAAGATAGTTATCCTTCAGTGTGTGTCAATTATTTTTTATTAGCAATGAGTTCATGAAAGTGTGATCATCAGAAACAGGTATTGAAGATTCCTTCTTGGGGAATAGGGTCTTGTTTTCTGTTATAGAATAGTTGGTCTTTCCTTTTGTAGTGTCCTGAAAGATTTCTTTCCTAGGTTGTTATATCTTAATGTAATCCAGGATTCTTTGGATAATTGTTTCTTCAAACTTGAACTCTATAATAGGTAGGTTGTTTTTCTATAATTCAAAGTAGAACTTCAGTTTGTTCAAGGCAAGGTGTGATTAATGTATTTTTCATACAAATTTAGATTTCTTTTGGGATTGACCATATACAGCCTGTGGTTACCTTTGAAATAAACAGAATTCCTTGGGTTGACAATTTATGTAGCACTTGATTGTTTAGTTAAATAAGCAATTACAGTGACCAACATCCATGTTGAGGTTTCTCATGCAAATCCAGGTGGCAGCAAATGTTGGGAACCATGTATCTTCCTCAAAACTTGTATTCCTTTCATCACATATCCTCCAAACTGATTAGGTGATCTTACAGCATTTGCATAGCGAATATTCGCTACACAAGTGTTATGTATGACTATTTCTTGATTAAAACAACCGACTGTGCATAGAAAGTATTCACCTTGGTGAAACAAACCCTCATCGACATCAAATGCATAATTACCATAGCTTTGATGATGTAAACAAAACTTGGACATGGTTCCATACCCAAAAAAGACAAAAATAGGGCTTCCTCACTCATATTTCTGCAACTTCAACAAGGAGATTTAGCTTGTCCTTAGCTTCTTCATCCAATTTCAATTGTAGCCTTAAGGCCATGTTTTCTTTCTCAATGACAAGTTATGTCTCTTTAAATTTCCCACCTGCCTCAACAAGGCTACATTCCTCTTCAACTTTGACCTAGCACTAGAAAGGGTTTCACGGGCATTTTCTCTAGCAGGTATACATTCTTTAAAATGTATCATGGCTCTATCATCCGATAACCTCTTTTCTTCCCTGAGCTTAATGATTTCATCTTGAGCTTCTCTTGGCTTCTTATTCAGCCATCTTATGTTATTTTCTTTTTTTGTGGGTGAAGTAGGAGATTTTTGACTTGTTGCTTGTTTTCCCTGTATGTCTGGACTACTCTTCCTAGTTGAGGACCTTGTTAGAAGTGATGTGTTTTTGGTTGCAACTGTAGTCTTGGAACCTTGCCTAATCTTCCTTTCCTTTGACATTTCTTGCATAGGACTTTCTTTGCTCTATTGTGTGTGTGCTTCAAGAATCTTCTATGTTACTTTCCTTTTCAATTCCATGTTCTCCTGGTAGAGATGAGCTATAATATGTTGAGCTTTCTTGAGTTGTTGTTGCATCTCTTTGAAATCTGAATCTTTCTCCCCTAGTTTCACTTGCTCCTCATCAATCTCCTGAGCTACAAATTCAACAAACTCTGTTTGAACTGTGGGTATGGGAAACCTCCTAGCAGATGACATGGTGAGTGGTTTAGTGGGAGCCTATGTCTCCTTGGGTTCATCAGTGAATTGTATTTTTATTCTTTTATTCAAGACTGGATGACTGTGTTATGGATTCTCAATATATTTTCCTTTCCCTCTTTCAACAGCACCTCCTCATTTCACCCCTGAACTATGAGATGTTGATTTCTCAGCAGACAAGAGGGTATCTTCTTTAGGATCCATGGAAATGTTTGTTGAAGTCAAGAATGAATCCCAATCCATGTTTAAATTTATAATCTCTTCAACCACCAACAGCTTCACCAATGAAAAGTGGAACATGCTACTCTTTATTTGGTCAACCCTGGCTTGGAATCTGTCTGCCATTTTTCCCAGGCTTCTATATAGGTAGAAGGGTAAGTTTAGGGGGATTTTTCCTGTGAAATGCATAAGGAGCCTTATGTGGTATTGATATCCCCTATCAAACCTACCCTCACAAGTAAAGTATTTATGGATTACCCTCAAAAGATTCTCATAAGGTTCAAAAACATATTCCCTGGGGATGGTGGCACCAATTTTCTGATTTATGTATTTAGGCTTGAGAAAATCAATATAAAATGAAGGATCTAAGGGCATACCTTTAAACCACTTCTCTCCCTGTGTAGGGATCTCTGTAACAACTGATATGGTTTCTTCTGACACTATAAAAGTGATCACTGCAATGGTTGTTCTAACACAATTAAAATTCAGAGCAAACTGCTTGGTTAGTTGCACATTATACCCCTGAACTTTTTAATAGAATCTCATACATACAACTTATTCAAAGGACACCCTGTATGCAGGGTTTGAGTTCACCAAAGTCAACCCTTGGGGTTCATATATGAAAACGTTTCCTCCCTTGTATTTCTTCTTTCCTTGTGGAGTCATGGTTCTACGATGTCTCCCTTGCAAAAATAAATTCCAGATTGCTCAAAATAGAAGAACCTTCACGCTCATCATGCAAGCTTGCACGGAAACTAGGATGGCTAGGGTTTAGCTCAAATGAAGCAAAGTTGATTGCATGAAAAGAAAAAAGAAAAAAATCAGATGCTAACTTGCAATGGGCTCCAAGAAAGGCTCTTGAATAGTGATTGAAACAAATGGAGAGTGCTCAGCAAAAAACAAAGTGACAGGTTTGTGTAGCGAATAGCGAATATATACTATGAGTTTTTGAATGATATAATTGAGTGTGACTTTAATTCCTTAAAATAAGTTTTGTTCGATGTCAAATGGTATAGGTTACAAATGCATGAACATGATGAGGAAAGAACCACTATTCAACATGCCAATGGATTTTTGATGATTAAAACAATAGTTCTTGAAAAAGAAAATGATCGCTATGTTTTTCCAAGTCAATGTAAACAAGTCTTTTACTCAAAGGTTCCAGGTAAGTGGGATTGGTCATTTGTTGTTAAATATGATCCAAGAGGAAGGCCAGTAAAGTATATTGTAGATGAAGAAGATGATATTGAAGAATAATATGATGTAGAGCTAGAGGAGGAAGAATATGAGTCGATAGATGAAGAAGACGGAGAATATGAACCAGATGTAGGAGACAATGCGCCAGTTCTTGCTGATGATATCGATGAAGATATGCTCGAAAATGACATTGATGATGATGATGATATCATCAATCCTTTCAACATTGTTTCTGAACTGGATTTCGATACAGATGTCAATTTGGATGATCAATAAGAAGATACGGAAGAAGGATGATACAAATGTCATGTTGGTCGATGAGGTACATAACTAGATATTTTAATTTGTATGAATTATTCTCTTTAAATAATTTTTTATGTGGGTTAATTACATGTTTTTAAGTTTTATTTCATTTTTGTTTTGGTAGTTTCTATGCATGATTACTATGTTGATTTTGTTTATTTTCTATTTTATAGATTGGGTATTAGGGAATTGAGAGCGATGTGAGGGGGGAACAGGCCATATGAGCTTCCACCTTCACATGGTTGGCCTTGTTTAGTAGATAAAAAATTATTCTAGAAACCAAGAGAAGTTCATTCATTCATATTTATAATCAAAGATCACTCACAGACCCACTCTATATACCGTCTCATCCCTTCCTCATTTTGTTTTTATTTTCTCATTCGAATTTTAAAGGAAACAACTATTAAAAGACATTGTACTAGGGCTAGAGTACATGAAGGGAAACAGTGACCTGTGAATGGGGCCAACTTGAAATTTTTTCAAAATGTTTCTGTATGCACCGAAATTTTACGTGGATACTTTGTTCACATTTGACATGCACCGAAATTTGACGTGGATAGTTTGTTCCCTGTCAAATTTCAAGATTGTTCCGACAACAATTCTATAGAATGGAATGACAAATATTGACAATGAGACGTGCATGATGAATGTTGATGCAAATTTGGATGATCTCAAATATTATGCGGGGACATCATACATCCTTGAGTCTTGAAACCCTCCCATACTATCAAGGAATGTGTCTAGTCTAACCATGTCAAATTTTGATGCATACAGGAACAGATTGAAGAAATTTCAACATTATCCCCATTCACTGCTCACTATGTGGGGTCGGTGCATGACATTTGTGTTGGGTGAATTGGAAGTTCCATGACATTTCAAGAGATTTCCAACAAAGATTATACATATGGAAACAACAAATGATGACAATGAGACATCCATTATGAAATTTGATGCAAACATGGATGATCTCAAAGATTATGTGGGGACATCAGACATCCTTGAGTCTTGAAACCCTCTCATACTGTCAAGGAATTTTTCTAGTCTAACCATGTCGAATTTAGATGCATACATGTACAGTTTGAAGAAATTTCAACGTTGTTCGAATTTACTGCTCACTGTGTGAGATCGATGCAAGATGACATTGGTGATGGGTGTATTGGAAGTGCCATGACATTTCAAGAGAGTTCTGACAAAGATTATATAGATGGAAATAACGAATGATGACAATGATACATCCATTATATTGAAAGTTGATGCAAACATGGACAATCTCAAATATTATGCGGGGACATCAAACATCCTTAAGTCTTGAAACCCTCTCATACCATCAAGGAAACTATGTAGTCTAACCATGTCAAATTTCAATGCATACGGGAACAGATTGAAAACATTTCAACATTGGCCCCATTCACTACTCATTGTGTGGTTTTGATGGAAGAAATTTTTGATGGGTGTATTGGAAGTTCCATGTCAAATTTCAAGATAGTTCCAACAACGATTCTATAGAAGGGAATGACGAATGATGAAAAGGAGGTGCAGCATGATGAACGTTGATGAAAATGTGGATGATCTCAAAGATTATGTGGGGACATCATACATCCTTGAGTCTTTAAACCCTCTCATATCGTCAAGGCATGTGTCTAGTCTAACCATGTCAAATTTCGATGCATACAGGCACATATTGAAGAAATTTCAATGTTGGCCCCATTCATTGCTCATTATGCAGGGTCAGTGCATGACATTTATGGTGGGTGAATTGGAAGTTCCATGACATTTCAAGAGAGTTGCAACAAATATTCTACATATGGAAACAACGAATGATGACAATGAGACACCCATTATGAAAGTTGTTGCAAACATGGATGATCTCAAAGATTATGTGGGGACATCAGACATCCTTGAGTCTTGAAAACCTCCCATACCATCAAGGCATGTGTCTGGTCTAACCATGTCGAAATTCGATGCATACATGCACAGTTTTAAGAAATTTCAACATTGGCCCCATTCACTGCTCACTATGCGGGGTCGGTGCAAGATGACATTTGTGATGGGTGTATTAGAAGTTCCATGACATTTCAAGAGAGTTTTAAAAAATATTCTATAGATGGCAATGAAGAATTATGACAATGAGACATCCATTATATTGAACGTTGATGCAAACATGGATGATCTCAAATATTATGCGGGGACATCAAACATCCTTAAGTATCAAAACCCTCCCATACCTTCAAGGCAACTATCTAGTCTAACCATGTCAAATTTCGATGCATACGAGCACAAATTGAAAACATTTCAACGTTGGCCCCATTCACTTCTCACTGTGTGGGGTCGGTGGAAGAAATTTGTGATGGGTGTATTTGAAGTTCCATGTCAAATTTCAAGATTGTTCCGACAACAATTCTATAGAAGGGAATGACAAACATTGGCAATGAGACATGCATGATGAACATTGATGCAAATGTGGATGATCTCAAATACTATGTGGGGACATCATACATCCTTGAGTCTTCAAACCCTCCCATACTGTCAAGGCATGTGTCTAGTCTAACCATGTCAAATTTTGACGCATACAGGAACATATTGAAGAAATTTCAACGTTGACCCCATTCACTGCTCACTATGTGGGGTCGGTGCATGATATTTTTGGTGGGTGAATTGGAAGTTCCATTACATTTCAAAAGAGTTCCAACAAAGATTATACATATGGAAACAATGAATGATGAAAATGAGACATCCATTATGAACGTTGATGCAAACATGGATGATCTCAAAGATTATGTGGGGACATTAGACATCCTTGAGTATTGAAACCCTCCCATAATGTCAAGGAATGTGTCTAGTCTAACCATGTCAAATTTCTACGCATACATGCACAGTTTGAAGAAATTTCAACGTTAGCCCCATTCATTGCTCACTGTGTGATGTCGATGCAATATGACATTGGTGATGTGTGTATTGGAAGTGCCATGACATTTCAAGAGAGTTCTGAAAAAGATTATATAGATGGCAATAACGAATGATGACAATGAGACATCCATTATATTGAACGTTGATGAAAACATGGACGATCTCAAATATTATGCGGGGACCTCAAACATCCTTAAGTATTGAAACCCTCCCATACCATCAAGGAAACTATCTAGTCTAACCATGTCAAATTTCAGCGCATACGGGAATAGATTGAAAACATTTCAATGTTGGCCCCATTCACTACTCATTGTGCGGTTTTGCTGGAAGAAATTTTTGATGGGTGTATTGGAAGTTCCATGTCAAATTTCAAGATAGTTCCAACAACGATTCTATAGAAGGGAATGACGAATGATGAAAATGAGAGGTGCAACATGATGAATGTTGATGAAAATGTGGATGATCTCAAAGATTATGTGGGGACATCATACATCCTTGAGTCTTGAAACCCTCCCATATCTTCAAGGCATGTGTCTAGTCTAACCATGTCAAATTTCGATGCATACAGGCACATATTGAAGAAATTTCAATGTTGGCCCCATTCATTTCTCACTATGCAGGGTTAGTGCATGACATTTGTGGTGGGTGAATTGGAAGTTCCATGACATTTCAAGAGAGTTGCAACAAATATTCTACATATGGAAACAACGAATGATGACAATGAGACACCCATTATGAATGTTGTTGCAAACATGAATGATCTCAAAGATTATGTGGAGACATCAAACATCCTTGAGTCTTGAAACCCTCCCATACTGTCAAGGCATGTGTCTAGTCTAACCATGTCAAATTTCGATGCATACATGCACAGTTTGAAGAAATTTCAATGTTGGCCCCATTCATTGCTCACTATGCGGGGTTGGTGCAAGATGACATTTGTGATGGGTGTATTAGAAGTTCCATGACATTTCAAGAGAGTTTCGAAAAATATTCTATAGATGGAAATGAAGAATGATGACAATGAGACATCCATTATATTGAACATTGATGCAAACATGGATGATCTCAAATATTATGCGGGGACATCAAACATCCTTAAGTATCAAAACCCTCCCATACCTTCAAGGCAACTATCTAGCCTAAGCATGTCAAATTTCGATGCATACGAGCATAGATTGAAAACATTTCAACGTTGGCCCCATTCACTTCTCACTGTGTGGGGTCGAAGGAAGAAATTTGTGATGGGTGTATTTGAAGTTCCATGTCAAATTTCAAGATAGTTCCGACAACAATTCTATAGAAGGGAATGACAAACATTGGCAATGAGATGTGCATGATGAACGTTGATGCAAATGTGGATGATCTCAAATACTATGTGGGGACATCATACATCCTTGAGTCTTCAAACCCTCCCATACTGTCAAGGCATGTGTCTAGTCTAACCATGTCAAATTTTGACGCATACAGGAACATATTGAAGAAATTTCAACGTTGACCCCATTCACTGCTCACTATGTGGGGTTGGTGCATGACATTTGTGGTGGGTGAATTGGAAGTTCCATGACATTTCAAGAGAGTTACGACAAATATTATACATATGGAAATGATGAATGATGAAAATGAGACATCCATTATGAACGTTGATGCAAATATGGATGATCTCAAAGATTATGTGGGGACATCAGACATCCTTGAGTCTTGAAACCCTCCCATACCATCAAGGCATGTGTCTAGTCTAACCATGTCGAATTTTGACGCATACATGCAAAGTTTGAAGAAATTTCAATGTTGGCCCCATTTACTGCTCACTGTGTGAGGTCGATGCAATGTGACATTGGTGATGGGTGTATTGGAAGTGCCATGACATTTCAAGAGAGTTCTGAAAAAGATTATATATATGGAAATAGCGAATGATGACAATGAGACATCCATTATATTGAACATTGATGAAAACATGGACGATCTCAAACATTATGTGGGGACCTCATACATCCTTAAGTATTGAAACCCTCCCACACCATCAAGGAAACTATCTAGTCTAACCATGTCAAATTTCAACGCATACAGGAACATATTGAAAACATTTCAATGTTGGCCCCATTCACTGCTCATTGTGCGGTTTTGGTGGAAGAAATTTTTGATGGGTGTATTGGAAATTTCAAGATAGTTCCAACAATGATTCTATAGAAGGGAATGATGAATGATGAAAATGAGATGTACAGCATGATGAACATTGATGAAAATGTGGATGATCTCAAAGATTATGTGGGGACATCATACATCCTTGAGTCTTGGAACCCTCCCATATTGTCAAGGCATGTGTCTAGTCTAACCATGTCAAATTTAGATGCATACAGGCACATATTGAAGAAATTTCAATGTTGGCCCCATTCATTGCTCACTATGCAGGGTCAGTGCATGACATTTGTGGTGGGTGAATTGGAAGTTCCATGACATTTCAAGAGAGTTGCAACAAATATTCTACATATGGAAACAACGAATGATGATAATGAGACACCCATTATGAATGTTGTTGCAAACATGGATGATCTCAAAGATTATGTGGGGACATCAGACATCCTTGAGTCTTGAAACCCTCCCATACCATCAAGGCATGTGTCTAGTCTAACCATGTTGAATTTCGATGCATACATGCACAGTTTGAAGAAATTTCAACGTTGGCCCCATTCACTGCTCACTATGAGGGGTCCGTGAAAGATGACATTTGTGTTGGGTGTATTAGAAGTGCCATGACATTTCAAGAGAGTTCTGAAAAATATTCTATAGAAGACAATGAAGAATGATGACATTGAGACATCCATTATATTGAACGTTGATGCAAACATGGATGATCTCAAATATTATGCGAGGACATCAAACATCCTTAAGTATCGAAACCCTCCCATAGCTTCAAGGAAACTATCTAGTCTAACCATGTCAAATTTCAATGCATACAAGCACAGATTGAAAACATTTCAATGTTGGCCCCATTCACTTCTCACTGTGTGGGGTCGGTGGAAGAAATTTGTGATGGGTGTATTTGAAGTTCCATGTCAAATTTCAAGATAGTATCGACAACAATTCTATAGAAGGGAATAACAAACATTGGCAATAAGACGTGCATGATGAACGTTGATGCAAATGTGGATTATCTCAAATACTATGTGGGGAAATCATACATCCTTGAGTCTTCAAACCCTCCCATACTGCCAAGGCATGTGTCTAGTCTAACCATGTCAAATTTTGACGCATACAGGAACATATTGAAGAAATTTCAACGTTGACCCTCTTGGAGCTGCCTTTGTTTTGTTTTTTTTTAGCCTATTTAAAATTTCATATCTTAATGCTTGAAGTCGAAAGCCAGTTTTCATATTTTCCTTTATTTTTCCCAAAATCTCAGAAGCCTCATCACGCAAACAACGACGTTTATCATACTCTTAAGGTAAGCTTTATTATTTTTATCGTTTAAACGAGTCTCCTTTTTACCTCGGGATGTCACATGTCGGGAGTTATAGATCACATAGTTTACAAGTCCCAAGGGGCGAAACGGAGAACTAGTTTTAAAAATTTTACCCAAACCATTATCGAGAGTAAAAATACTCTAAACCGCAGTTAAGTATCATCAGGATTTCGTGTCTCATCATTTGCTAGCTCCAAAAGTCTTACCGTCGTAACCCCGATAACCGAAACCATGAGATTCTTATTTTAGTAACCCATGTTAATGTTAAAGGTAAAAAGTTTAACCGCGGTTAAGCTCTGTCGAGAATTCGCAACTTGGCATGTTTTCTCTCAAAAGCTATACTTTTGAAGCCCCGAGTCGCGAAGTCGCGATAAAAATAAAAACGTAATTAATTAAACACTTAATCCTGGTTACGTTTTGTATTAACCAAAGCTAATTGTCGCAATCTCGGGTTTTAGAGGTGTAAGGGGTTAAAGTGAAAACTCCCGATGAGAAGAATGCCAAAAGATTAAATAACATTTAAAAAAAAATCCTGATTAATTAAGCTAAGCCAGCATTTTCATTATTTTAATATGAAAATTAATATGCACATTCTCCGAGGTGATTTTAAACTTTCTTTGCACCAACTTGCATCACGAACTGTCAAAATTTATGACATTAATTAGAAATGAGGCGAATTGACAAGTAAGGGTTTGGTTTTTATTGCTAAATTTATATTTAAAAACGATTTGACCATTCTGCCCCTAAGGACGACCTAGTTTTAAATAGTTGAAGACATGGATCTTTTATTTGTTGTCTCAAATTTCATTTCTATTCTATGCAGAGCCAAATTTTCGCAAGCGAACTAATTTTTGTATGTATACATATTTTTATCGCAGGAGAGCTAAAGTAGAATCCCCCGCCATGGCCCCGTGAAAAACGTCTAAAGCCACTGTTGAGGTTTCAGGACAAGGTTCAGACAACGTTTATGATACTTCACCTCGAAGTGTCGACTCTATCAGGACATGGTCATATATTTCTGAGATTCTACAGTCTGAATTGGTAGATGTTTCGGATGATTCCAGTGAAAATGAAAAAGATGACCTGATCACCAAGTATAAGATCATCGTCCAGGCTCAAATGCATAAAGTAGTGGCTAGGCCACGTCTTCTCCCTTACTACGATATGATCCGGTGGGCATTAGACCATATAGATATACCAACCAGAACCATCGTCAACGAGCAAAGGGTCACCATTGGGACTTTCAGACCCGAACAATTGCAAGCTATGTACAAGTTGCCAATCATGTCAGACTTTGTTTACAATGCCAAATTCCTGTAGAATTTTAAATAGAAGGAATGTGTGCAATACGACAAGACTATGTCTGGTTTAATCAAAGAATGGGTTTCACACCCTGCGAAGTTCAATGCAGACAGTAATGGTATATATTCAATAGCTTCTCTGGAACCACAGTTCAAATATATCGCTATGATGAGCTGCAGATTATATGGGAGAGAGGACACCACACATTTTTTCCTTCAGTGGGTGCCTCTAATTCACACGGTCGTCGAAGGCTGTTCCTTCGACTACACTAAACTACTGTCTGATAGTTTGACCAGTCGAGTTACAGAGTATCGAGCGCAGAGGGAGAGCGGAAATATTGCTTCATTCTTTATGTCCATGTATATCATGGACGTTGTGTGTTTTCTGACACCTTTTCCCTTGATGAGTTGGAGCTGGACTCCATCGGAGGTTGAGCCCATCCACGTCTACCATTCAAAGCTGTGGGAAGACAAAGCCTCAGATTTTGTGTATGAAATATTTAACTCGGTGATGGTACCGCTGCATGTCACTATCTTTGGCCATTCGCCACCCAAGATCTCAAACAGTATCGCGATAAATCTGAGCAGTATAGCCGACTGGTACGTGGAAGCATAATTTTCATATCTTTGGGCTTTCGGCACTTCTGTTCCTCCGAATGATTTGCCTTTATTCATACCCGATAGGCTGTCTTGCCGTGAGATTGCCAGACAAACTGTAATTGGTGGCGTAAGCAAGGAGCTTAAGGGATATTCTAAGAAGGTATGGCCACCTTTTCCTATTCATTTAAGTTCATATTCTTTGTTAGATTTCGGGCATGCTAAAGTTGAGGCAGCAGCGCTGGAGGACCTAAAATTGGCTCATGTTGAATTCAAAAGGCACGATCCATGGAGGGTCGTAAGTAATCACTTAGCCAGCTGCGGGCTTAAAAGGTTCGAACATGAAAATTCACCCTCGGATGACATTTTCCGAGGCACGAGATCTTATGCCGAGGTTTTGGCTCGAATATAATCCCTAGCACTGGAAGAGAGGGCCGATGTTTTAAAATTCCAAGAACATCAATGGAGTTGTCTTCCCCCAGTATTGCGGGGTGAGAATCCAATAACAGCAAAGGTGCAGCAAAAAGAAGCCGAAGGATCCAAAGATACAGCACCCAGACAAGAAAAACACCAAGACAGGGGAGAGCAAACTGGGAGTCCGAAACCAGAAATGAAAACTCCCGATTCGCTGAAAAAGCCGACTCTAGATGCCACTCCTGGCCAATCAGCTAAGCAAATTGGAAATTTCATCGCTTCCATTACTCCCTTACAGTCAACTAAGGGGAAGATAGACGTAGGGTGGATTTTCAATGAAGAATTGAGACCTATACGGATGGAAGAGCTTCCGCTAAATGAGTTCTTTTTTGATAAAAAGAGAAAAGTTGTGGTAAAAAGAGAATTCTATCAAGAAGAGGGATCAATGGCCAAGAAGTTCAAGGTGTTGACTGATGGGAAAGATATGAAGAAGGAAGAATTTGCGACAGAAATAGCCAGAACATTAGGGGTGTATGCTATGGAAAACCAATTTTCAGTCGGGGTTTTGAAAAATCGGCTGAAGAAAAAAAATCGCCTCATCAAAACCTTAGAAGCTAAACTAGCCACAGCAGAAGAAGCTGCTAAAGACCAGGCAAACACAAGAATAGAACAAGCAAGGATGGCCGATAAAAAGGAAATTGAGCTGCTCAAAGCTAAGCTCAAACAAGCAGAGCTGGTAGCTCAAACCAGTGAAATACAGGTAGGCCAACAAAGAGACTTGATAGGGAAGCTACAGGTTAGATTAGAGTTCACCGAAATCCAAGTTATAAATATCAGGATATTCCAGTCCCAGGCTATGGAGATTCAGAGCAGGGTTTCTGCAGCCCAGTGAAGTTTACTTGCCAAGGTAGAGACGATTCAGGACAATTGTCTGCTTATCGATCAAGTATTAGAAAACTTATCTGTTAGAGAGAGAGAAGCTGGAGCAGCTCGGGTCGCATTTCAAGAGGTTGTAATAGCTACAGCAAATAGGGAATTAGGAAAAAGTTCTAAGTTTTCCATTTCGGAACAGACCCGAGGTAATATTTTGTTGAAAGAATGGGAACGCAGCATATCAGAAGGCAAATTGCAAGCCAAGAAGGTAAGGAAATCCTGTGAAGAGGATTTCGGTTCTATAGATGGAAATCTGTTAGGCATTGATAGAGAGAGTAATCCTGAGATGCTGAGCCAAATGAATATGGCGAAACTCTCGCTTGATATAAATGAAAAAGAAGAAAGAGATTCGGTCAAAGTCTCACAAGTAACTCTGGTAGACATAGTTCAAATAGATAAATGGATTATTAAACCAAGTGTGCAATTGTGTGCTATTGACACCCTAGACCGACAGATGGAAGAAAGGTTGTTGCAATTAGTCAGAGATTGTTACATTTTTTAGGCCAATTGTCAAGTGGAACCTCCAAGGTTGATATCTCGGCTGGTGGAAAAATGTGTCACTTGTACCGAGCATGCGAGAGGGCAGGCTTCTGGTACCAAATAAAGACATAGGATAAAGAAATGAAACGATTGATCTCCTTCTCCTTGTAACTAAAAATCTTGGAACAATTGGGATTCCATCATATGTAAATTTGTATAAATATACAATAGAAGGAAGAAAAAAATGTTGGACCTTTTTGGGTCAATTGTAATAGAGATTTTTCTCCCTCGAGAGTTAATATAAAGCAAATTCGAAGATTCTCGATTCCGTCACAATTGTGTTATGAGTTTGTTTCCTTATATTTCATATTTCATTTCATTTCATATATGTATCTGATGAATGTTTCGCTATAATTTAGTACAACCTCTACTATAGTGAATAAATTTTAGTTTTCTATATTGTTTACCGTTTTTCCTCTATACCGGCTATTAGCAGGTATAAGACCAGTGACCATTTTAGATTTCTATATATATTTTATGCTTCATCGGGTTATTTCTTTATCTTTTTTCTTCTTTTGTTTATAAGTGAGATTCTCCCTTGATAGGAGCCTTACATGATAGACAGCTTAATGTTTTTCTTACACCTCATACACATTTATTAAAATATAACTCAGTTACGGGAAAGGGCCTTTGGTTTTCATCATGTTTTCACTATCGGAGTTATAACTCTCCTTTATACGACTGAAATCGAGACAGCATCTAAAAAAATTCTTTGAGATTTTCTGATCATTATGTTCCTCTATGACTGTCCCTGTGACAAGACAGCCTAATATCCAACCCAGACTATCAAATCAAACACATATTTCCTTGAATATATTTGATACTATTCTTAAAACATCCACTACCCAGGTAGAACTGGAACGTTCGTGGGCAGCGATTAAAAGGGACATAAACATCCAGGAACAGTTGGAAGCTAGACAACAACCTAGAAATCAACCCTAGCTTCCCTTGGCGAAGGTTGACATTTCTTCCTTCTCTACCCCTTACTCACTTTTGGATGCCTAGACACTGTACTTCTAAGCCTTAAGTACAGACTCTGGAACAACATCTTTTTGGTGCCGTTGTCGGGGACCGAAGTTACGAAATCTTTTTCCCTGGGAAAACGACATTTTTCATTGAAAGTGCCACCCCTTGATAGTGAACAAAGAGTGCACACCTTTTAAATGCTTTCCAATCTTTCACTTGGCGACTCCACGATTAATAAGCTGACATTCGTACGAAGGAATACCAGGCAAAACCCAGATGGTAAACAAACCACACCCGTTACCTATCCTAAGAATATTTTAAAGGTGAGAGGCTCTCTTAAGCCGACCCCTACAATATATCAACTTAAATACCCACAACTGAAGACCAAGAGTTATTCTGAACCTCCAAATTCACACAGCCCTCTTTTCAACACTAAGGACCTAACATCAAACTACTCCAAAGTTAGAAGAGAAACCCGTCTGATAACCTCTATAGAACATAAAGGAAAAAGTCCTGTAGAAAATTTATCTACTGTCGATATATCGTCGACTCTTCAGTTGAATTTTGCGACCTCACACAGTCTCGAAGAATATTTTACACATCCAGTTTCCACACCCGTTGGTTCCCCTGACTACATCACTTGCAAGTTCGAAGAGTCAATCCCTTGCATCCCTTACCAGTCATCCTCAGATTTTTTGCCCCGCGAACAAAGTAAATATTCACTTTTAATCTTCCAAAACCCCCTTTACAACTTTTCGCTAATAACGATGGCAACCGCCGGAGGAGGTGGGAGTAGGTGGGGGTGTTCTTGGGGGAGGATCTGGAGGTCAAGGGCCTGCCGCCCCTCCCAGAGTGTTTGCTAAAGTGGCAGCATGATACGCTCCTTTGGTATTGCCCGTTCCTTTGCACGCCCTTCCCGAAAATTATATAAAAAAATTGCCAAAATTCACTGGGGAAGGATATTTGACCGCAATCAAACACATAAATTTCTTTGATCAATTCGCAGACATCCTAGTTCTCGAACATGAAGATGTGTATTCAAGGATTTTTGTCCTAACCTTCGAAGGTCAGGTCCGAACTTGGTTTCGGAGTCTACCTGCAGGATCTATCTTGTCCTATGATGCCTTGGAAGATGCTTTCCTTAGACAATGGGGTGAAAGAAAGGACCACCTATACTATTTAACCAAGTTTGGGTCATTAAGAAAAAATAATTCGGAAACAGTTATGGAGTTTATTCAAAGATTCAACAAGTTGTATAACAAAATCCTAGCCGAGGTTAAACCGTCCCAACCCGCAGCCAAAGTAACTTTCGCAGAGGCTTTCGAACCAGATTTTGAACTTCTTTTACGAGAAAGAAGGGGAGCTACTCTAAATCAAATGCAAGATGACATTGTAGAAATTGAGTCAAATATGATGGCTTCTAGTAAGTTAAAAGCTAAAGTATAAGCGGGAAACCGAGAAACTAGACGCTTTAGAGAACAAGCAGGGCCGTCAGGGTCTAATAGATACACAGATGACAAAGTAGACGATATGGCCAAGGTAATTAAGGAACTGTCTAATAAGCTATCCAGAATGGATCTAGAACAGGCCAAAGCCGATTCTTTTGCCAAAAAGGATTTTAGGAAGAATCCCAATCCCCCAAATCAGCAAAGACAGATAAAAAACGAAGATCAGAAAATACAAACTCCCCTAAAGAACGAAAAATTTTATAGGAGCGAATGATCTCCAACATTTCAGAGATTTAGATGATGATGTCACGAACTTGGGTATGACTGCACACAACCTTATTTGATGAGGGAGGATTATGAAAAATCTCTAAACACTCAACAATCATCTATTGAGGGTGAAGAAAGAGATTATACTGACCTTTGTAGTTATCAAGAAGAAATTGGTATGATAATGGTTGAGGTCCAACCTAGGTATAACTTGAGATTTAAGGGTAAGCCTATTGCAACTACTCAACCTAAGAAAATTCTCCCAAGAGGCCAAACTTATGAGCCTACCCCAGAAGAAACTATGTTACCTAATAGCAAAGCGAAAATAGTAAACGCGTAATAACTCGAAGTGGAAAAAGTTGAGACTAAAACACAGGAAACCGAAGCAGCTAATACAAATACACCTTTAACCAAGATCATGAGTAATAAGGCAGTCCAGACAAATAAGTTGGAAAAGAAGGATTCATAAGTCTCAACTAGAGAAACAGACAAGGTGAGTGGAGTTTTCAATTTCGAAAACGAGATAAATAAAATTAAGATACCAATTCCTCTGGTAGAGTTAGCGAAAAACCCAAGTTATCGAAAGCATATTACCAAAGTGATAGGCGTTTCAGAGCTAGAAAGCCAATCTGACGTTTTGAACCTGGAAGATGATAAGCCCAACATCACTTTTGGTCCACATTTTGAAGGAGCCAAAGACATTGTTTCTCCCTTTTATATCACCTTAAATGTGTATGATCAACTACTACATAATTGCATGCTAGACTCCGGAGCCTCACATAACGTGATGCCTAAAATTATTATCGACAGATTGGGTCTCCAAATCACCAGACCTTACGGAGATCTTTACTCATTTAATTTGAGAAGAGTTAAGTGTATGGGAATGATAAAGGATTTAGTAGTCACCTTGGCATAGGTCCCAGTTAAGAGCATCTTGATGGATGTGGTCATTGTTGATATTCCCCCCAAGTACAGCTTACTGTTGTCTAGGTCATGGGGAGCCAAGTTGGGGGGTTCTCTTCAACTGGATATGACATACACCACGATTCCTGTGTTTGGTGGGCAATTTACTCAGTTGTACAGGGAGACGAGGTTAGCATATATAGTAAGTGACCCCCAAAATCCGAACAATTTCCCTATTTACATTGCAGATCAAGATTTAGGAAATTGTATCTTATCTTTTGACGATGGTTTAGATGGTTTCACAGAGGAAAATGATATAGATCACGAAGAGTCAGGTTATATGACCGAGGATATATGTAGCACCGGTATCTGGAAAATGTTTTTTGACGGTGCCTTGTCTTGCGAAGGGGTAGGTGCAGGAGTTCTTTTTGTGGCACCTGAAGAAAGGTTTGTTGTCCCTTTTTCTTACAGACTACAATGGGATATAGATTAAACTAACAATGTATGTGAATACGAATCCCTGGTCTTAGGATTAGAGGCTACCAGGAGACTAAAAATAAAAAACCTAGAGATATACGGAGATGCGAAGTTGATAGTCAAACAAATAAATCGGCAATACCAGGCCAAGCATCCCAGATTAAGAGCATACAGAAATTGTGCCTGGGATCTAATGGAGAAATTTTTCTCTTCTGTAAATGTCCACTTCATCCCACGCACAGAAAACTTATAGGCTGATGCATTAGCTAAAGCAGCTTCAACTTTCACCCCTCCTACAACCTTTAAATTGAAATATCACATAGAGATAAGACACAGAACATCTATACCGGATAATATCTAGCACTGGCAGGTTTTTGAGGATGATGAACAAATTAAGAAGTTTCTTGAAGTAGTAGGTGAATTTTCTAAAACTCACGCAGATCAAGAAAATCAGAATGACCATATATGGATCATGCAATAAGGAGAGGACCCTCAAGCTTTCCAAGACAAAATCACAAATTATCGCATGCTGGTCCTAAAAAATAACCAGATTCTGAAAGGAATGATCCCTCTGGAAAGACTGTTTGATCAAAACAACATACCTGTAAAATCCACCTTACAACCCCAACCAGAAGAGGTTGAGGACTGTGACATAGGAACCAAAGAAGAGTCCAGGATGGTTAAAATATCTAAACTCCTCCCCCCTGAAATAAAAGGAAAGTATAAGGACCTACTCAGACAATTTAAAGACGTTTTCGCCTGGACTTATGACAAGTTAAGAACCTACGACACTATCGTGATCGATCACAAGATACCTCTAAAGTCTGGGGTCAAACCCTTTAGACAAAAGCTTAGGTAGATCAACCCCATTTTATTGCCTGTGGTCGAGAGAGAAGTGAAGAAACTTTTAGAGGCGAAAATTATAGTACCTCTGAGATATTCCAACTGGGTGGCAAACTTGGTCCCGGTCAAAAAAAAGAGTGGGGAAATTAGACTGTGCGTGGATTTCAGAAATCTAAATAAGTCCTCCCTTAAAGACAACTATCCGCTACCTAAAATGGATCATGTGCTAGAAAGGGTAGTTGGGGCGAACAGAATGTCTATGATTGACGGTTTCTCTAGATATAATCAAATTGCCATGAATTAACAAGACAAAGAAAAAATAGCTTTTACTACCCCTTGGGGTACGTTCATGTATGATAAAATGCCTTTCAGTTTGATGAATGCAGGAGCCACGTTCCAACGTGCTATGGACATCGCTTTCATCGAAGAGAGGGATAAGTTCGTAGTCATCTATCTCGATGATTTAACGGTTTTCTCCAAATCCGACGAAGAGCATTTGGTACATCTTAAACAAACAATCGAAAAATGTCGCAGGTTTGGTCTGTCCTTAAACCCAAAGAAATCACACTTTTCCATGCAAGAAGGTAAAATTTTGGGTCATATTGTATCTAAAGATGGAATTAAGATTGATCCTAAGAGGGTTGAAGCGATAGACACTATAAACATTCCTAGAAATGTAAAAGAAATTCAATCTTTCTTAGGGAAAATAAATTTTTTACGAAGATTTATCCCAAATTTCGCTGAAATTGTAAAATTGATCACAGATATGCTGAAAAAGAACAGTGAAGTAAAGTGGACAACAGAGGCCAAAGCGTCATTCGCACACATTAATAAAGTCATAGCCGAGGCACCTGTATTGGCAAGCCCTGATTATCTAAAAGAATTTCTTATTTTCTCGTTTGCCTCCGAACACAGGATTGCTACGGTGCTCCTCCAAAAAAACAAAGAGGGTTTCGAACAACCGATCTCCTTTTTCAGCAAGAGCCTCAGAGACGCAGAACTTAAATATGATATAATAGAAACACAAGCGTATGCCATGGTAAAAGCACTGAAGGCATTTAGAACATATGTATTACACTCCAAGATAATCGCGTACGTACCTACAAGTTCTGTGAAAGATATTTTGGTACAACCAGACAATGATGGGAAAATAGGACGATGGCTTGCCAAGATTCAAGAATTTGACCTGGAAATCAAACCTACTAAACTGATAAAGGGACAAGGCCTGGCCAAGCTTTTGGCTGAATCAAATCTCAAAGCTCTAGATATAA
Source organism: Picea engelmannii (assembly GCA_009831015.1). NCBI lineage: Eukaryota > Viridiplantae > Streptophyta > Pinopsida > Pinales > Pinaceae > Picea > Picea engelmannii. The sequence goes on from ML776736.1 coordinate 2,383,401, forward strand.
ACTGCCTGCAGGAATGTGAGAGAGACATGAACATAAACGAGCTTGATGAACCAACAAATGCAATTAAGATTGAGGAGAAGTTCGTATCATAAGAATGGTACAGAAACATAGTATCCTACATGTTGACTCTAAAATTCCCGAGTGAACTATCGCCATCAAAAGCCAGGACTTTAAAGCTTCATGTGGTTAAGTATTGTATTGCCGAAAATCAACTATATTGGAAAGACCCACTCGGTTTCTTGTTAATCTGCTTAGTCGAATCAGAAACAGAAAGGGTTATAAGTGAATTTCACGAAGGAGTGTGTGGAGGACATCATGCTTGGAGGGCCAGAGCTTACAAAATTCTGAGGGCTAGGTATTACTGGCCAAAAATTTTCTCAGACGTTAACGCCAAGGTCCGAGCCTATAACCCTTGTCAGCTATTTGCAGGCAAACAGAAACTCCCAGCGTTACCTTTAGTTCCGGTCAAAACTGAAGCCCCTTTCCAACAATGGGGGCTAGATTTTATAGGAGAGATTAATCCACATTCTAGCCCCCAACACAAGTGGATCTTAACTGCCATAGACTACTTTACTAAATGGGTAGAAGCTATTCCAACCAAAAGGGCAACTAACTCAGTGGTAATAGATTTCTTAGAAGAAATATCTTGTCAAGATTCGGCTGCCCCCGAAAGATAGTCACAGATAATGCCCAAGCTTTCAAATCTATGGCTATGATCAGCTTTTGCCAAAAGTATAATATTGTTCTTTTCCATTCTACAGCGTACTACCCCCAAGGAAATGGATTGGTCGAGTCATCTAACAAGAGCCTGATCAATATAATTAAGAAAGTGTTGGATGAAAACAAAAATTCTTGGCATGTGCATTTAAAGTACGCCTTGTGGGCGAATTGCATAGGCACTAAAAAGTCTATCAGCATTTCCCCTTTTCAGATGGCATATGGGACAAATGCGGTGTTACCTATAAATTTAGCGCTCCCCGTGATGAAATTATGGCAAGATCAGAAAGAAGAACCTAATCATCTCACCAGGAGGATAAACCAGCTAATTGAGGTTCAACAGCACAGAGTCGAAGTAGATGAAAGGTTGCAGAAGTACCAAGACGACATGAAGGCATTATTCGACCGTAGGGAAAAGGATATAGATTTCCTCCCATGTGATTTAGTATTAAGGTGGGATGCAAGGAGGAAGGAAACAGCGAAACATGGTAAATTCGATCACCTCTGGTATGGGTCATTCAGAGTCTCAACTCTCGAAGGAAAAAATTCTTTCCTACTAGAAAATCTAGACAGTGAAATCCTCAACGCCCCTATCAACGTGCGTTATCTGAAACATTATATGACATAAGCAGTCGCTAAAAAAAATAAATAAATAAATAAAATAAAACAAAATAAAAAAAATTTGTATATTTCATATATAGAATTTTTTACATATGTATATATATTTTATTACGCATTGCTATTTTGATTTTATTTTCTTTTCGTAAATTTTTGACACCTTTCAAAGAGCCTTGATAACCTTCATATTTGTCTTTTACAGGATTCCATCTGCAAACAAAACGAGCAGGAGAAGTAAACAAAAAGTCGTGTATCGGAAAATAAATTGGCTTAAACATGTGATAAAAAAGATTTTTGATAGTTTGGAAAGAAAATGAAATGGTAAGATAAAGGTGAGAATTCCTAAAAGACTTGTTTTGAAGGGTTCTCAAAGGAAACCAAGATAACCCCATAAGAACACGCCAATATCATCTAAAGCAATAGATAAAGGAACATTTCCATGGCTAAAGCGGTTGCGATAGAATAAGATGAAATGAATAAGTCACCCAAAGTAAAGCACCCCCGAAAAATATTTTCAAGAATCAGTTTTGATTTTTTGACCTCTGTTTTTCAGTTTATAGATCTCCATCTATCACCCTTTTCTGTTTTCTGGTTTACCTTTGAAAAGCCAGCATCTTTCCATTTTAGCATACGTAGGGAGAAGAGATTATGTTTTAACCTCGAGATCTTCAAAGCATATTGTGAAAAGTAAGTTAGTCTTCACAACTCCTCGGTCCCTTACTAAACAAAGTGACGCTTAAGTGATCCGGACTTTTCTAGGTTTTTCAACAGTTTCGGAAGATTGAGGATTGCTCAAATAGGAAACTCCAAAAATTAATTTTTCCCTTTCTCCCTGTGAACGAAGGTGTTGTGAAAGTTAAGGAAAGGTTGGTACCGAGTAATCAAAGTAAGTTGAAAGACCTATAATGCAAAATATTACACAGATATCAGCCCTCATATAAACTGATTTCCCCCATCTTCGCGCTTTAAAAAAGAAAATTATAAGACATGTGGTGAAAGGAAATTCAGAAATGATTGCCCCCATCTAGTCCAAAAGACGATGAAAGGAAATTCAGAAATGATTGCCCTTGTCTCAGCATTTAAATGCATAAATATATTCCGAAGTGGTGAAAGGAAATTCAATAAAAAGGGCTAGATAACTTCACTGGGGTACTGAACAGGCTCGCTGGCAGTGAAGAAATATCTGAGATATCTATAAGGATGTTATACATGAATATCACTCTACTCTGGTAACCAATTATTTTTAAAACCTGATCTACATCCCAAGTTCAGACAGGGCTTCCTAATTAAAAACATATAATTTTCTTCTTTTGATGCAAGTTGGTAGCCACAAGATCTGTTGGGTCTCCTAGAATTGTTTTGATTGTCTTAATGCAGACCTAAATTCAGTAACGGGAAGGAGAAAGTCGTGAAGGGTACTGCAGCTAAGTTTAAAAAGTATCTGAGTTTTGAAAATCTTTTCAAAAGTAAAAAATGAAGTCCTTTTCCCCTTCGGTATCCTGTTCTAGGAAACATTTTCACTGGATTAAATCCATTGACTCCATTTACCCAATATAGGCATGTGGTCTACTGTTCTTCCTGTCTTGCAGGAAAATGGGATCCCTAGTTGGAGCCTATGTTGGAGCCGCCTTTGTTTTTCTTTTGTTTTAGCCTGTTTAAAATTTCATATCTTAATGCTTGAAGTCGAAAGACGGTTTTCATATTTTCCTTTATTTTTCCCAAAATCTCAGAAGTCTCATCACGCAAACAGCGATGGTTATCATACTCTTAAGGTAAGATTTATTTTTTTTATCGTTTAAACAAGTCTCTCCTTTTTACCTCGGGATGTCGCATGTCGGGAGTTATAGATCACATAGTTTACAAGTCTCGAGGGGTGAAACGGTGAACTAGTTTTAAAAAGTTTACCCAGATCATTACCGAGAGTAAAAATACTCTAAACCGCAATTAAGCATCATCAGGATTTCGTGTCTCGGCGTTTTCTAGCTCCAAAAGTCTTACCGTCGTAACCCCGATAGCCGAAACCATGAGATTCTTGTTTTAGTAACCCATGTTAATGTTAAGGGTAAAAATTTTAACCGTGGTTAAGCTCTATCGGGAATTCGCAACTTGGCATGTTTTCTCTCAAAAGTTATACCTTTGAGGCCCCAAGTCGCGAAGTCGCGATAAAAATAAAAACGTAATTAATTAAACACTTAATCCTGGTTACGTTTTGTATTAACCAAAGCTAATTGTCACAATCTCGGGTTTTAGAGGTGTAAAGGGTTAAAGTGAAAACTCCTGATGAGACTAATGCCAAAAGATTAATTAACATTTTAAAAAAAAGCCTGATTAATTAAGCTAAGCCATCATTTTCATTGTTTTAATACGAAAATTAATATGCACATTCTTCGAGGCGATTTTAAACTTTCTTTGCACCAACTTGCATCACGAACTGTCAAAATTTATGACATTAATTAGAAATGAGGTGAATTGACAAGTAAGGGTTTGGTTTTTATTGCTAAATTTATATTTAAGAACGATTTGACTATTCTGTCCCTAAGGACGACCTAGTTTTAAATAGTCTAAGACATGGATCTTTTATTTGTTGTCTCAAATTTCATTTCTATTCTACGCAGAGCCAACTTTTCGCAAGCGAACCAATTTCTGTATGTATACATATTTTTATCGCAAGAGAGCTAAAGTAGAATCCCCCGCCATGGCCCCGCGAAAAATGTCTAAGGCCACTGTTGAGGTTTCAGGACAAGGTTCAAACAACGTTTTTGATACTTCACCTCGAAGTGTCGACTCTGTTAGGACCTGGTCATATATTTTTGAGGTTCTAGAGTTTGAATTGGTAGATGTTTCGGATGATTCCAGTGAAAATTAAAAAAATGACCTGATCACCAAGTATAAGATCGTCGTCCAGTCTCAAATGCATAAAGTAGTCGCTAGGCCACGTCTGCTCCCTTACTACGATATGATCCGGTGGGCATTAGACCATGTAGATATACCAACCAGAACCATCGTCAACGAGCAGAGGGTCACCATTGGGACTTTCAGACCTGAACAATTGCAGGCTATGTACAAGTTGCCAGCCATGTCGGACTTTGTTTACAATGCCGAATTCCTGGAGAATTTTAAACAAAAGGAATGTGTACAATACGACAAGACTATGTCTCGTTTAATCAAAGATTGGGTTTCACACCCTGCGAAGTTCAGGGCGGACAGTAATGGTATATATTCAATAGCTTCTCTGGAACCACAGCTCAAATATATGGCTATGATGACCTACAGATTATATGGGAGAGAGGACACCACATTTTTTCCTTCAGTGGGTGCCTCTAATTCACATGGTCGTCGAAGGTTGTTCCTTCGACTGGGATAAACTACTGTCTGATAGTTTGACCAGTCGAGTTACAGAGTATCGAGCGTAGAGGGAGAGAAGAAAGATTGCTTCATTCTTTATGTCCAAGTATATCATGAACGTCCTATGTTTTCTGACACCTTTTCCCTTGATGAGTTGGAGCTGGACTCCATCGGAGGCTGAGCCCATCCACGTCTACCATTCAAAGCTGTGGGAAGATAAAGCCTTAGATTTTGTGTGTGAAATCTTTAACTGGGTGATGGTACCACTACATGTCACTATCTTCAGCCACCTGCCACCCAAGATCTCAGATAGTATCACAGTAAATCTGAGCAATATAGCCGACTGGTACGTGGAAGCAGAATTTTCATATCTCAGGGCTTTCAGTGCTTCTGTTCCTCCAAATTCCTTGTCTTTATTCATACCCGATAGGTTGGCTTGCCATGATATTGCTAGACAAACTGTAATCGATGGCGTAAGCAAGGAGCTTAAGGGATATTCTAAGAAGGTATGGCCGCCTTTTCCTATTCATTTAAGTTCCTATTCTTTGTTAGATTTCAGGCATGCTAAACTGAGGTCGCAGCCCTGGAGGACCTGAAATTGGTTCATGTCGAATTCAAAAAGCACGATCCACGGAGGGTCGTAAGTAATCACTTAGCCAGTTGCGGGCTTAAAAGGTTCGAACATGAAAATTCACCCTCGGATGACATTTTTCGAGGCACCAGATCTTATGCCGAGGTTTTGGCTCGTATACAAGCCCTGGCACCAGAAGAGAGGGTCGATGTTTTAAAATTCCAAGAACATCGATGGAGTTGTCTTTCCCTAGTATTGCAGGATGATTGTGAGAATCCAATAACAACAGAGGTGCAGCAAAAAGAAGCTGAAGGCTCCAAAGATACAGCACCCAAAGAAGAAAAAAACGAAGACAGGGGAGAGCAAACTGGGAGTCCCAAAACCAGAAATGAAAACTCCCAATCCGTCGAAAAATCCGAATCCAGATGCCACTCCTGGCCAATCATATAAGAAAATCGAAAATCCCAATGCCTCCATTACTCCCTTACAGTCAACTAAGGGGAACATAGACGCAGGGTGGATTTTCAATGAATAATTGAGACCTATAAGGATGGAAGAGCTTCTGCCAAATGAGTTCTTTTTTGATAAAAAGAGAAAAGTTGTGGTAAAAAGGGAATTCTATCAAGAAGAGGGATCAATGGCCAAGAAGTTCAAGGTGTTGACGGATGGGAAAGATATGAAGAAGGAAGAATTCATGACAGAAATAGCCAAAACATTAGGGGCGTATGCTACGACAAACCAATTTTCAGTGAGGGTTTTGAAAAATCAGTTGAAGCGAAAAAATCGCCTCATCAAAACCTTAGAAGCTAAACTAGCCATAGCAGAAGAAGCTACTAAAGACCAGGCAAACACAGGAATAGAACAAGCAAGGATGTCTGATAAAAAGGAAATTGAGCTACTCAAAGCTAAGCTCGAACAAGCAGAGTTGGTAGCTCAGACCAATCAAATACAGGTAGGCCAACAAAGAGACTTGATAGGGCAGCTATAGGTTAGATTAGAGTTCATTGAAATCCAAGTTATAAATATCAGGATATTCCAGTCCCAGGCTATGGAGATTCGGAGCAGGGTTTCTGTAGCCCAGTGAAATTTACTTGCCAAGGTAGAGATGATTCGAGACAATTGTCTGCTTATCGATCAAGTATTAGAAAACTTATCTGTCAGAGAGAGAGAAGTTGGAGTAGCTCGGGTCGCATTTCAAGAGGCTGTAATAGCTACAGTAAACAGGGAATCGGGAAAAATTTCTAAGTTTTCCATTTCGAAACAGACCCAAGGTAATATTTTGTTGAAAGAATGGGAACACAACATAACAGAAAGCAAATTGCAAGCCAAGAAGGTAAGGAAATCCTGTGAAGAGGATTTTGGTTATATAGATGGAAATCTGTTAGGCATTGATAGCGAGAGTAATGTTGAGACACTGAGCCAAATGAATATGGAGAAACTCTCACTTGATATAAATGAAAAAGAAGTAAGAGATTTGGCCGAAGTATCACAAGTAACTCTGGCAGACATAGTTTAAATAGATAAATGGATTATTAAACCAAGTGTGTAATTGTGCGCTATTGACACCCTAGACTGACAGATGGAAGAAAGGTTGCCGCAATTAGTCAGAGATTGTTACATTTTTTAGGCCAATTGTCAAGCGGAACTTTCAAGGTTGATATCTCGGCTGGTGGAAAAATGTGTCACTTGTACCGAGCATGCAAGAGGGTGAGCTTCTGGTACCAAATAAAGACATAAGATAAAGAAATGAAACGATTGATCTCCTTCTCGTTGTAACTGGAAATCCTGGAACGATTGGGATTCCATCATATGTAAATTTGTATAAATATACAATAGAAGGAAGAAAAAAAGGCTGGACCTTTTTGGGTCGATTGTAATAGAGATTTTTCTCCCTCGAGAGTTAGTATAAAGAAAATCCGAAGATTCTCGATTCTGTCATGACTGTGTTATGATTTTGTTTCCTTATATTTCATATTTCATTTCATTTCATATATGTATCTGATGAATTTTTCGCTATAATTTAGTACAACCTCTACGATAGTGAATAAATTTTAGTTTTCTATATTGTTTACCATTTTTCCTCTGTACCGGCTATCAGCATGTATAAGACCAATGAACATTTTAGATTTCTTTATATATTTTATGCTTCATCGGGAAATTTCAATGTTGGCCCCTTTCACTGCTCACTATGCAGGGTCAGTGCATGACATTTGTGGTGGGTGAATTGAAGCTTCTGCGACATCAACTCGACTTGGTAATTCAATAATCAAACCCTCCTTAAGTATTATGCAGGGACATCAAACATCCTTAATTATCTAAACCCTCCCATACCTTCAATGAAAATATTTATCCAGGTGGATATCGGTGGCCACCTACCTTTTTCGATTGGCTCAAAACAATTTTCTGGCAATTTTGGCAATTTACTATTTTTAGCAAGTTTTAACTTCTGGGGCCATTTTGAGGGCCTAAATGAAGGTTTTTTGGGATATTCCCAACTCAATGATAGAAAAAGGCATGATTGAGGCCCCAAAATGAATCTCCTCGATGATACCTTTCCAACGGGCTATCATACGCCTAAAACGAAGATCGTATGCAAAAGTTACGACCCCAGGAAGTTAATGTACTAACTTACCCAAACGGGGCCCACATGACTTTTGGCGCTTCATCTTCTAGGGTTAGGTTTTTGGATGTCTAGGGTTTTTGGCATTCCTGTTTATTGTAAAAATGCCTTCAGAGCCTCATTGTAATGATCTTCTTGCGAATGCGAGTAGCCGTCACATCTCTTCTTAGAGATAAGCTGCCACCATTCTAGCGAGTCTTTCACTCTGTATTTTTACAGTCTCTGTACATTTATTTTATTAATAGAAATCATGTATTACTGTATATCCATGTTTATGGTTGCATCTCTGATACATTTTTGTTATATTATTGAATATCTGCGATATCTCTGTTCATTTCTTTATTATATCTTCGCTCTCATTTCGTGCCAAAAATAATCCAGATCAATGGTATCAGAGCAGGCTACTCTTGATTGTTTTCAGTGCATGTTCCCGACGAGGTCTGAGTATAGAGAGTTGGGTGTCAATATTGTCTCTCTTGAGGACAATCTCTCTCACACACCCAAGACACACTCAATGGCGGAAGAAAAGAAAAACAACGGAGCAAGTGATTCTATCATTATGTTGCTTGAGCAAGCTCTCACGTGACAGAGGGACAAAATGATAGAGAATTTTTCCCACATCCTTCAACACCTGCCAATAGCAACAGGTGCATCTTCATCAAGAATCCACTTTAGAGGCACCTCGCCTTTCAAGATAGAAGTTAATTTTGATGTTCCTTTATTTGAAGGACAGATAGATGCAGAAGCCCTAGACAAATGGTTAAACCTGCTAGAAGGTTATTTCTCTATTCACAATTTTTTTGACAGAGAAAAGATCACCTTCACACTCCTTAAAGCTCTCTCCCATGTCAAACATTGGTGGGAAACTTACTAGGAGAAAAGTTCCATAGAGGAGTCTGGAATATATGGGGTCGAGCCCACTTGGGATTTTTTTGTGGATGTGGTAAAGGAACAATATTACCCTGTTGGCAATTATGAGGATCAGTGCATGAGATGGAACACACTGCGGAAAGAGAGGGGCCAAGCAATTCCAGAGTTCACCAATACCTTCAATACCTTGCACACCAAGATAGGTATCAAAGACTCCAAGTGACATTTGGTTCTGAAATATCGGGTGGCTCTACGCAGATACATCTAGACTGAAATGGATTTTCAGGACATCTCATCACTCGGTGTTGCTTATCGATATGTTGTTAAAATCAAGTAGAAATTTAAGCACCATAACAAATGAGAGTTAGGGTTTGCAAATCCACAACAACCAAAGTATGAAAAGATGGCCATAACAAACAGTCTCCCGAAAACCAGTCCAAGACACAGGAAAAAAAGAGTCACGGGAAGAAAAAGAAGGACACCGAAAAATGGCATGATTTCCACAAAATCCCCTGGCACAACGTCGATAAATGTTGCTCAAAACAGTCATTGGTGGCCGAGATCAAATACAAGGAGACAAACCTTGATTCTGAATCTGATTCTGAAAATACTGGTAAAGGATAGATCATTGATGCGGACCCCACTGCTATTGTTGCAACCGCAACAATTCAACCAAAAGAACCAGCAGATCCTAAAGAGGGGGAGCACCTTTTTCATTCACAGATGTGGGTGAAGGGCATCCCGTTGCATTTTATTGTTGATAGCGGAAGCCAGAAGAACCTCATCTTAGCAGAGGTCGTCAAACAGTTGGGATTATTGACAACACCAAACCCGCAACCATACAACATCGGGAGGCTTCGCCAAGGACGAGATCTTCGTGTCAGCCAACAATATCGATTTCCATACATCATCCAACCCTTCAAGGATGAGGTATTATGTGATGTTTCCCCACTGGATGTCTGTGATGTTCTCTTGGGCCAGCCATATATGTGGAAGTGCCATGTTGTTTATGAGTCTCGACCCCATAGTGTCATTGTTTCTCTGGGGGGTCATCTCTACCAAATACCAAAGATAGTTCCGACTACTGTTCCACCTAAAAAGTGTCACAAGGTAGTATCCCATACTACAAAATTTAGCTTCTTCACAATCTGTTCAAAAGGAGAACAGAAGGACACTGCAACAACTATAGCCTCGCCCCAAGCACCTTCTATCCAACAGAAGCAGGTCGACAAGGCTGCAGAAAGGTGAAAATATTCCTTCTTCACACCTTCCTCTCATGTATCTCGACTTGTTGAATAGCCTCAACCTCAACAGGTTCGTGACAGACTTCCACAAACTGAGCAACGCGATGTCTCTAGCACGGTAAGCAACAAACAGTTTTCCCTCTCCCCCGGAACTCAACGCAATGGAGACCATTTCTTCCTAAGGAGGGAGAATTTATCCAAGTGGATATCGGTGGCCACCTACCTTTTTCGACTGGCTCAAAATAGTTTTCTGGCAATTTTGGCAATTTACTTTTTTTAGCAAGTTTTAACTTTTGGGGCCATTTTGAGGGCCTAAATGAAGGTTTTTTGGGATCCTCCCAAATAAATGATATCCAAAGGCATTATTGATACCCCAAAATGAATCTCCTCGATGATACCTTTCCAACGGGCTATCATACGCCTAAAACGGAGATAGTATGCAAAAGTTACAACCCCGGGAAGTTACTATACTAACTTACCCAAACGAGGCCCACATGACTTTTGGTGCTTCATCTCTTAGGGTTAGGTTTTTGGATGTCTAGGGTTTTTGGAATTCCTTTTTATAGTAAAAATGCCTTCAGAGCCTCATTGTAATCATCTTCTTGTGAATGCGAGTAGTCGTCACATATCTTCTTAGAGATAAGCTACCACCATTCTAGCGAGTCTTTCACTCTGTATTTTTACAGTCTCTGTACATTTCTTTTATTAATATAAATCATGTATTACTGTATATCCATGTTTATGGTTGCATCTTTGATACATTTCTGTTATATTATTGAATATCTATGATATCTCTGTGCATTTATTTATTGTATCTTCTCTCTCATTTCGTGCCGAAAATAATCCGGATCAACTATCTAGTCTAACCATGTCAAATTTCGACGCATACGGGAACAAATTGAAAAAATTTCAACATTGGCCCCGTTCACTGCTCATTGTGCGGGGTCGGTGGAATAAATTTGTGATGGGTGTATTGGAAGTTCCATTTCAAATTTCAAGATAGTTCCAACAACGATTCTATAGAACAGAATGACAAATGATGACAATGAGAGGGACGTGCATGATGAACGTTGATGCAAATGTGGACGATCTCAAAGATTATGTGGGGACATCATACATCCTTTGGTCTTGAAACCCTCCCATACCGCCAAGGCATGTGTCTAGTCTAACCATGTCAAATTTCGATGCATACAAACACATATTGAAGAAATTTCAACGTTGGCCCCATTCACTACTCACTATGTGAGGTTGATGCATGATGACATTTGTGGTGTGTGAATTTAAGCTTTTGTGACATCAACTCAACTTGGTAATTCAGTAATCAAACAAAGTGGTTAAATCCAATTTAACCAAGAGAATAAAAAATAGAGCCACTTGAGTTCATGAAGTCAATTTATTGATGGTTCATCCATTGGGGTTGCAACCTAGGAATCAAACCTACTAGAAGTTGGCATTGGCAAGAGGAATGAAATTATGATTATGTTCAAAATTATCCAATTTGTGTTGCTAGTGTTACCCCTCATTTTACATGAGGCCTACACTAGTATTTTTTCACTACTCTTGTGATTTTCATCACAAAGGTAGGTTTACAAGTTGATCTTTGGATGGCCTAGGGGTTTCATGGTTTTATGTTCTAGATCATGAAGGAAGATGCCCATTGTTTTAGGAATATGTCCTAAAAAATTTCAAATTGTTTATGTATGCACTGAAATTTGACATGGATAGACTATTCGCATGTCTTAATGATATGGGAGGGTTTCTGGACTCAAATTTGACTCACACACCCACTTGTTTCCATCATCAATTCATCATGAAAACCATAAACCCTATATTTCTTTAAAATTATTGCACAAACCTTGTGGGAAGACCTTGGGGAAGAAAAAAGAAAGAAACAATATCTATAGAGAAGGATAGGATAAAGCTCATGTTGATTAAGGTTGGTTGTCATTGATGTCAACCCTTGAAGAAAGCCCCACAACACAAAGGTTTGGGTAATGGACCCAATATTGTTTGATGTAAAGATGACTCATTATTGTCTTGTTGTGTTTGATAAGAAGTAAAGATGGATGAACTCCAAAGTGGTCCCCTTATGGTGAAATCCCTCATGGGAAGACGCTTTGCGGAGTAAGAGAACCCATGCTTAATTGTGGAATAATGAGATGAAGGACAATGAATTTGTCAGGTAAACT
>ML776736.1:2410442-2427243 GCA_009831015.1 Picea engelmannii
CCAATCGCTAATAAAATCCTTTTCTCAATTCCAAAAAACCCATTATCACTAAGCTTTCTATAGATTGTTGTAGCCTCAATCCTCAACAATTCTAGTATAGATCAATGCAAAAGTAACACATTGATACACTCCCTAATTCCTATTACTAGGAAAAAACCCATATTCTTCCTTACAAACATATAGCAGACATGGAATAAAAAATGGTTTGTCTATTAGAACTCAAACTAAAATAAATTGCTAGTCCACTTTACTCTATGCCTGCCTCTATGGTGAGAAAAAATTAAAAGAAGAAATATGGACATGAGAGTCTCATTGTATATTATTTCTCTCTTATTAAAATCACCATTCCTTTTCATTATCTCATCCCTCATAAGGATCATCTAATGCAAAGAATTGCTCAGAGTCAATTTTACTCTAAATTTGATTGAAATAGTGGTTTCTACCAATTCCGCGCATTCTTGGATAATATTCCCAAAACTACTTTATTTGTCCCTCAAGGACAATACCAATGGTTAGTTATGTCATTTGGCCTCCCCAATTCCCCAACTATTTTCTACAAACTACTCGTTTATTAGAGTTAAGGTTAGTTGTTAAGGTAACTTGAGATTACCACTTTAGTATTGTTGATATTTGATAGTGTTTGGGGGTATTATAATCTTACTGTTAAATGACCCTGTTATATCATTTGGAAAAGTTTGGGAGTAGTCTAAGATACCTCTTTTCTTTCCTTGAAAATAACTCTCAGTAATACAATAGTTGTAGCATAAAAAAATAAAGTGATGGATTGAGACTAGTGCCTATCCAAATTGGGCAAATGGAGTCAATAAAGGAATCATGAGGGTTGAAAATAGATTAATGGGAGTGGTGAAAAGTGTTGTTACAACATGCCAGACCTCACCATGAATGCTTGATTAAATTGTTGGAAATTAACAAAGTGGAGGCCCTTACAAAGGTGCTCTACTTATGCACATGCTAGGCAACAAAGAGTGATCTTATCCCAAGTTCAAAGGCACAATGAAACAAAGAAATGAAAAGGTATAACCTCATTTTATCATTTTCCTCATACAACTGGCTTCCCCACTATAAGATCCTTATTACATCGGAATTATTAGATGTTTCCAGCACATAAAATTAGCAAGATAAGTCTTTCCATCATGCATAAAAAAAAATTATGTGTTTGGTTGGTATTTACATCCTCTTTGTCAAGGTATTCCTGAATTTTTATAGTGATGGGATACAAATTTTGCATACACTTTGAAAGGAATGTATCCTTATGTATTTCTTTCAATGATAAAGCATTGTCAAGAGTGATAATAGTGATAATAGACTAGATACTAGTTCCAAATAGTTCTTCATCATCAACTTGTCCTACCCACTATAGTATTTTAGTTTCAATAAAATGTTTATTAGGAGGATAGAGAGAGAGTCTCTTTTGGGACAATCCTTAAGAAATTTTCATGTCCCATATTCCATAACCAATGTAAGTATCTACTGTAGCTAACCATGGTCTTCCAATGATGATGGGATTTCCATTAATGAGTTTATCCTCGGGTTACAACATGATAAAGTCTACTAGATATTCCTGGGAGCCTATTGAGATTATAACATCTTATAATATTCCTTCAAGGATGACAATAGACATGTCTATCAACCAAAGTATAGTGGGTGTGCGTCTTAATAATTCTCTCAAATTTAATTGAGGATTGTCCCATTGTCATTACATTGATTGTGACCCCTAAATATATCAAGGTATGTTGGATTAAGTACATGTTTATGTAGACATATACTACAATGATGACTAGATTAGAATAAATAAGGTCCTTACTATCTATATAAGGGTCATTGCAATCCAATGCAATATTAGCCTTCAATTCAAAACATAAATTATTCAAGCCACAAAACTTACCTTTCTGCCTCCATTCACAAATCAATATCAATTATGGAGATGATATTTACAAGATCTCATTGAACAACATTTAGATCCATTTCCATAGGATATAGAGCATTTGGGAGTGAAAATATTCCCTCACATCATGAGATCAATAAGCTACCCTACAACATTAATTGTGGGTGGATCTCTTTTCATCATTCTAGGTCTCTTGATGCATGGTTCCTTGATACTTTTTTTGTATATGGGCACATATTTGATAGCTTAAAGGATTGTAATTTTGACAGATAGAGTTTTTAGTTATCCTAAGAGTTTAGTTTTAAATTGGTTGTATGTTCTCTTTTGTTCAATCCTCTTTAGATAAGGCATTTTTTCTTGCTGCATCTTATTGAAAAGGCAACTAGGTTTCTTCTTGTACATATAAATTCTAAGTCCTTGGGTGGATTTTCTTTTTCTTTCTAGATTTCAACATTATCTAGGAGTTTCTTCTACGCTCCCACATTGTATTGACATTGGATGTATCTTTTAGTCCCATTGACCTACTTTTGTGGTCATTTGTTGGACATTAAAAACATTATCTTATCTTATCTGCATCTCTAGCAATTGTTAACAATTGACCATGGATGACTTTTCAATTTCAACAAGTTGTTTGGGATTGAATCACCCTCTTCCATATTCATTAGGAATACACTAAATTAGGTTGGTCAACTAAAGCAGAAAAGAGCATTGGCGTTGTCAATGAAAGTACTTCCAAGAGAGACCAAGATCACAATAAGTCAATGAAATATGTTACATGAATCATTTCAAATAAAGATGGTCTAGTCATAATACAAAGTTGGTTTGTTTGCATGCTTGACTCCTAGATTAATTAGCGTGTGTTGTTTGTTCTCCTTAGTTGACCTTAGGATTGAGTCTATGTCTAATGCAATCAGTTCTAGGGTATTCCAACTAGCATCATGTCCTATTACCGTCACTTGTTGGCATGTTTCATTTGACTCCAAACATGCCCCTATAATGCCCAGATAGTATACCAATAGTAATAAAGCATAATACAATTGTGAAAGAGTAACACTATGGTAATCATTATGAGCTTACTGTGATACCAACATGATACTAGTGTTACATTTTGATTGACTGATTGTCTCTGTCATAAATGGTGTTATAGGACGTACAAGAAAATAAGTATTTTTCAGACATATCTTCATTGAGTGAGGGAAGTTCAGGTAGAATAGAGGAAAGTGAGACATCTAGTAGATCTAAGAGGCAGAGATCAACTAGAGGTGAGAAGATGAGAAGAAAATTCCATAGACGCATGCCTTTTTTTCTTGCGAAAGGGGGATCAAGTTCTTATGATCATGAGAGCATAGACGACATCGAGGTGCCCTTGAGGTACAAACATATGGTGAAATTATGGGTACCCAAGGATCTTCCTAAAATAAACATTGATTTTTGTGTAAACGAAAGGATATACCTGATTGCTCCATCATCATTACATGGTTTGGGGATATTTTCCATGGATGGCATAAAGGTTTGTTACAACGGATTAAATGAATTTATGGAGTACGTTGGACTCTGTTATATCTACAAATATTGGATACAAATAGTCCAATATACAAAAAGTATGCGAAGATATGGTTTGGCTGCAAATTATATACAGCTAAAAGACAATGATCAAAATAAAGGAGAAACTATTTATATTGATGGAAGGCCAAAAGCAATGGGAAATATTGTAGGGTTTATAAACAGTACACGACCCGCGACCACAAATAAGTGACCCAATTGCGTATTTAAGGGGTGTGAAGGAAACTGTGTATTCGTATGTGCAATAAAATCAATAGCTGCAGGGGAAGAGTTATTGATTGATTACAATTTGAATCAAATAGATACAGATGTTTCTATTATGGGGGAAGTATGTATACTAATTTACCTAACCAGTAAGCAATGACTCTTATATTTTATGATTTCCATTATGTTATTTACGGTGTTAATCCATTTGGAGATCTTCGGTCTATTTACTCAGTGTGTCCTATTTTTGTTATCAACAATAACATTCCTCCTTGGATGCCAATAAAGAGGGAGGATTTCTCATACATTTGAATTTTTTTCTCATGATAATGATCATGGTTCTAATTTTATTGTAATGTGGTAGGTTGATCATGGTAAATCAAAAGTGGCCTCAGAACAGGTAAACAAACAACAATTTTTGAATTGCATTTAATGTGCATTTTATTTATGTGGCAGTCAGTTATTTTATTTGTTTACATAACTAAATTATCATTTATTTTCTTGAATATGTAGTCAACGGGACATGATGTTGATGATGATTCACCCGGCGAAAGGGATTTGTATGAATCCCCCGATACTATGGATTTAATTAGAAAAAAGATCAATAAATCAAACAAGGAACTATCTCACTTGTTAGATATTCTAGATCAAACTCCTGAGGTCAAAAAAAGGATCAAAGAAGTTATGACAAGGCTTAAGAAATATAAGATAATAACCATAATTTCAAGTAGTTTTATTTTTATGTCATAAGATCAATTATGAAAGCTTGATTTTTAACTTTTACATTATCTAAACGAAAAAATGTTTTCTTTCTTATATAGAGACTTTTGGATCTTGTTGACACCGACATGCATGGTGTCGGTAGTAGTGGTGGTGCATAGATGCCATAGGGTCCCAACGCAGGCCCTCGTATATCTACCAGGATGAGGCTATTCAGATCTCCAGCTTCCACATCATTAGGTGGGAGCCATGACATGCACATCGAAGAAGCGGCCACACAGGTAGGCTCTGGAGGTGGTGATGGAGATGAGGTTGATGATTTGACCAACTATATGGTTGATTTTCCTAAAGCAAGATGTGTGACCAGCATAGGGACCCTTAAGGGCACATTTATGGTCAATGAGGAAGGGATTGCATTAAAGCAAGTTAAAGTCCCAAGTAATTTTTAAAATTTTAATTGTTTCATGTTCTCTCTGTAGACATATATAAATCATCTAAATTATTATTTTTAAATTAATAATCATATAATCATTTTTCGTGTAGGGAATAAAGATCTGTATAGGTCATTGGAGAATAAGGAGTTGTTGATTTTTGGGCCCACCATACATGAGAGGTGGAATTCCCAAAATTCCAACCTCAAAAAAGAATTGATGGATTATCTTGAAAGCCTTTTTGGTGTAGACACATTTAATAAGACCTTGGCCACCGCTGCAGCTAGCCAATATTTAAAATATACGCGAGAAACATATAGGAATCACTTGAAACAAAACGATAGGTACGAGCATCCTATGATGATTATAGAGAGGGAGTGGAAGGCCCTCATGAAGGACGCAAAAGAGAAGAAATTGACAGATGAAGGAAAAACACCCTCTAGTCCCAAAAGGTAAATTACAATTTCAATTCAATACCTTCAATTTTTTTAGATGTAAATAAAATTGTGGTATATATTAACATACTTGAAACTTTTGATAATAGCTTGACTGACACGTCAAAGGAAACAAAATCACAGCTTTCCAAATGTGGTCAGCACAGGCTAGGATAGGGTAGCTACTTGAAGTTGCAGTCACGAATTGTAAGTACCTAAATATCTTATTTGTATCGCCTTAAAATTTTAGGTAATTGCAGTGAATAACATTAAAAATACATACTCTTATGCAATGCAGGGTGAGGATTTTGGTACTGAAACCACGAAGGAAGACATCCAGCTTGGTTACAAGTACGGCTATAAAGATATAGTTGAACACCGAAAAAACGTGGGGCGGCTACCAAGACCCACTTTGCAAGATAAGGTAAATAAAATTCAATCCACATTAACATTTATTATTAATATAATACAGTCAGGTTGGATATTATTAATATTTACAACTTTGTTTTAATCAAGGGAGCAACACTGTCAACGAGCACACTAGTATTGGAGAGAAGTGTGTTGATAGCAGTTTGCAACCAAAATATCGTTCTCCCATGCAGTCCTAATATTCCACGGTGGTGCATCCCCACGATGGTGCTATGACCGAGCTAGCACATGACGGTAATATGGTTGTATTTTAATCATATACTTAATAATTTCGTAGTTATACATTTTGTACTCCTATTTTTTTTACTTATACATTTATGATTGTCCTTATAAATTTTGTGGTCTCAATGGCAGAGAATGTTGTACTTGAGGGTCATATAGTTGAAGAGGATCATGTGGGGGCAACCATTCCAACGGTGTCAACCAATGAACTAGGTAAATAATGACATTGCAGGTGTTTTTTTTAATATTACTGAACTAGTTCAATGATATTTAAAAATTGACCATCTAAATTTTGTATTTTTTTATTTTGTAGGTGATGCCTCATCACAATGGCCTCCATTACCCCATGAGTACCCCATGTCTAGGTGTGCTCTGCATGACAGGATGCAATCACAATCAAATTTTGAAGAGCACCTAGAGAACGAAGACATAGATATTGATGAAATGCTTAGGAACTATAGAGCTAAGAAGAAGAGGTCGGTTAAAAGTACTAAATGATGATGTACATGAATATTTTAATAACTATTTAATATAAAATCTATTTTCTATGAAATACTTTTTTTTACTTGTTGGGTCGCCAAAATGTGATTCTTTTACCAACCTTTTACTTCACTTTTCATCATATTTTTCTTTCCCGCAGCCTTACATTAAGACCATTTTCATGATTACATATGAGTTTAGACCTATTATTTTCCAAAGCATTAATTTTATTATTTTGAGTGAGTTTATGATTAAATATTGTAAAAATAACATGTTTTCACTTATATATCAAAGTGGGATGAGTTCTATGATGTTTACAGGTACATTTTAATACTCCAACCAAGTCATATGATGGAATAGAATAAAGCCTCTTTTCACATCAATTTCCATTCTCTAGTTTTTAGATGTAAAGTGATTTAGTGTAGTGTATGTTGTTATGGAATAGTTGTTACTTTTCTCTTAGGATGAAGAAGAGGTTAAGGTGGATGTTGCAACAGATTTAGAGGATGAAGAAGAATCTTTGGTGGTTATATAAGGCATGTTATACTATTTTATTTATGAAGTTGATCATAATCCATTCAAATTCCCAGAAACTAAAGGCATGCATGGAAGTGAATTAAGAACTAAGTTAGAGAGGGTAGAGGCAGTAGAGGACCTAAAAACAATAATGGTAGCAATAGTGAAGAAAATCTAATGATGCAAAGAGGGATAATCGTACCATAGAAGCAACAACTAGTACCAAAAGAAGATAAATGGTTAAGAAGAATACATTCAAAGCAAAATGTAAGTTTAGTGGTAAATATTGTAAAGTCATTATTTATTTTTGTAGTAAGAAATTATTGTCATAGTCAAGATGGTAGAAAATATTGAAGTTGGTAAAGCATAAGTACCCACACACACATAGGCTATTTTATTTTCATCATGGATACGAAGTTATGGTGATAAACTAGTAAAAGGTGTTATTTAATATCTATGAATTTAAAGATGAAATTATATGCAATGTTGTGCCCATGGATGCTTGAAATTAGTTATTTCTAGCACCATGGGAGAGTGATAGATGCAGGGTGCATGGTGGGAAGAAAAACACATACACATCCCCAAGGATGGGAAGAGATTCCAATTTCTTCCAATGATTAAGGAAGAAGATGCCAAAGTGGCAGTGCTATTGCTTGCAAACAAGTTTTTATACACAATGAAGAAGATAAGAGACTACAACATTATTATGCAAAAGAAAGTCATAGAGCATGACAAGATAATAAAGCATGCAAAGGAGGAGAAGATCCCTATAAAAGTGAGTAATTTGTTGTTGAATTATAGTGACACAATGTGTGACAATGACCTGATGGATTACCTTCAAAGAGGAAGATTTTAGATGAAATAAACTTGAGGCCAGGTGTATCATTGTGGAATCAAGTAATAAATAGAACAAGGTTGATGGAAAGCATTGAATTGAAAAAACATCTAGGAGAGTTGTTGTCGAATGGATTGATCAGGGAGATCATGATCCCATCTGTGGCACTATCATGATAATGCCAATGAAGGACAGGAAGTGGAGGATGTGTACAAAATCCATAGTTCTTAATATAATCACCATTAGGTATAGGTTCCCATAGCCAAGAATAGATAATCTACTTGGGTGGGAAGCATAATATATTTTCCTAGCTTATGGTATGTTTGTTTTGAAATTTTATAGAGGGAAATGATTCTCATATATTTCCACTATCTAGGCCATCCTTAACCAATATATATGCATCTACATATTTGAAATCATATTCTCCACTCCAAAGTATCCTAAGATCTTGGAATTGTGCATCTTGTGCAATAAGTATAGCCTCTGATCTCCTTGAGGAACAAAAATAATACTCAACCTGTACAAAGTCTTGTCCTTCAGTAGGTAGTTGTAGAGCTCTTCATTTTTCAAGGTTGTCCTAGAGTTTTATCAAACTTTATAAATACACATGAAGTATACATAGTATACATAAGCATCTTAGAAAGTGTTGAATCCAAATTGTTGAAATTGTGTGGAGATTGTCAATCCAACTATTGGCGGCCTTAATATAAAATCTAAAACTTGATTTCTTTCTAGCACTTAATCATTATCTTGTACTACTACAATAAGTGATCCACTTCATGTGGTGAACATTCTCAAAAAAAAATCAGTAGTCCATGTACAATGTCCATGTTCCACTATTTTTTGGAAGAAGAATCCACAAGTAGATGAGTTGGGTTGAATGTGGCCCTATCCAACAACTCCTAAATTTGATTCTTAATCTCATCATATTATAATACTAAATTCCTATGCAATGTTTCATTATGAAAAACAACTCTATGTTATAGGTTAATGGAGTGACCAATCACGTGACTTGGAGGAATTACTCATGGTTCTTGGAGTAACTTGGAATATCGTTATAGTAGTCTATCCAACTGCTTGTACTCCTATAATTTCTCTTATTGTTCTATATTTTCATGGGATCGGTCCTTGAAGACCCGATGTTAATTCAAGATGGCCATTCTCTCCTATTTTTGTAGATGTAGGACTAACAAAGAAAATTGCATGAAGACTTTGATCGAACTTCGTGTTATAGTGGATGAAATAACTACTAAGCATGTTAGGTCTTTCTACACTGCCACTAAGTAAGCTTGACCATATTTGACAAGTATATATTTGTTTATGGATCATTGGTAGATTCCATCATAATCCCATAAGTACGGATCACCAAAATTCATACCTCAAACATCCAATGGCACAACAAATAAATCTACTTCATATATATATATATATATATATATATATATATATATATATATATATATATATATATATATATATATATGATGTAAAAGTCCCCTTTTTGAGTAGATTAAAGATGCACAACTTAGGGAAGTTATGCTTCTTCACCATTGCTTCAAAGATTAGATCTTGTTGGTTACTAATACAAAATATTGTAGTCAATCTCCTTAATTTGGATCTTGAAGGAGTAGTTTCTCATGCTTTTGTCAACTAGGATGCATTGCTAATACCAAAGAAATACCTTCTATCATAATGTCGAGTATGAATATCTCCTTCTCTCCTTGCTCTTTTGTAGTTAATTTTAGGTGCTTCTCTAGATGCACACGGGAAGATTAATTTTATTCAACAAGACTTGTCCTACTTTAGGCAACTTGGAGTCTATGCTCTATTGTGTGATCTCCTTGAATAGCTTCTTGGCTATGCCAGATTTTTCAATAGACTTTTTCCCATAATTGGGATTAGTGCTAATAATGATATTAATCTTCCTCTAATAATTTTTAGCCTTTTCTAATTATCTTTTTGATAGGGTATTTAAGAGTGCATATGATGAACATCTCAAGCTCCTTTTGAATTGGTGTGATTGGTTTGCCACCAAACTTAGCCGCTGATTTTTCTTCTTAAACCGTCAACCAAATTATATAGTGGTTGAAATCATGGATGTAGGCATATATCGCTTGGTTGGACTTTTCTTATATGTATTGCTAGTATTGTTGTTGTTTTTGTTTTTTCTAATAGTGGACATGCATCCCATGTAATGGCTTGTGTAGTGCCAACAATCACTTCATTCTCACATAAATTCTACCAACATAGTAAATCTTCTTTATGCATGCATATATTTGGAAAGATAATTTTGTTTTCATCTATGAATTATTGTATTTCATATTTGACAATGGACCTCCTTCGACATACCCAATTTTGGATTGATTCCCGAGGGATTTTGGATGATAGTAGTATATAATGTTGTGATAAAGGATGTTAATCTTTGTGAAAAATGAGTAATAACAATCAATTTATCATCCATATTCCCAACATTCTTATTGGGGTTAGCAAGCCCTTCCTTGAAAAGTTCAATGCAACTCTATGATTATTATTAATCCTCCATTTCTTTCTTCATCTAAGAATGAGCCTTTACCATAATTTGTGTACAAACTCTAGCAACATCATGCAAAATGATGTGATGATACCAAATTGATTTGTGAACATGATGAGCAGAATGAATGTAACCACAACAATCTCTATAATGAGTTCAAATTGTTTACACAATCACTAAATTATGGTGCAATAAATTTTTTAGTTAAGATTCAAAAAACTCATAAATGAATTCATAAATCCATATACACAATTCACATGATTAAGGGAAGTGTATAAATATTACAATCAAGTGAAGATGAAACATTTAATGTCTATTCATATGTCATATTACATTAGTGTATGAGTGTGAAGAAGATGAATAGACCAAAAAAACAAAGACATTGATAGGTTATGATATTTGGCTTCAGAATGTAATGGTTCATTGAGTTTTCATCCATGCAAGGGCCTATGTTTATCTGTGATGAAGTGTGACAAAAATTTGGCTATTATGGTTGAGATGTAGTATCAGAACAATGCAATAATATATATTCTCACTTGAGACATGATGAAAAATTGCCACTCCAAAGTGTGACTAAGGTAATGAACCCATACTTCGACAAATCTTCAAATGAGCCTCTCATTTCCATGAATCCTCTTGTCATGGGCTTTGTTGATCTATGAATCCATTAGAAATCATTGATCCCACTCTTTATCTACATCCCCAAATAGTAAACAATAATAATCAACATGAGACTTTGCTTGCTTCACTCTAATAGTCAAATTCACATCCAAATTTCCCAACACTAGATCATTGACATTCAAAGAAACAATAATAATTTTACCGTCGATTACTCTATATTAAATACATGGATATCCATTACTACACAAAATATAATCTAATGCATTACAAAGTTTAGCTTCGTATACCACTTCTTTGGTGACTACTTCAAACCATAATGTGACTTCTACAATCTACATACTCTTTGTTCTTTACCTTTAACATCAAAGCCCTTGGGTTTTTTTTATATAGATTTCTTTGTCAAAGTCCACACTAAGAACTCTAGTCTTAACACTTACTTGCTTTACCTCCCAAACTATTGTAATTGGTAATTACAGTCCTATCAAAGTCATCTTTTCCATGTAAGAGAAGGTCTCTTGATAATCAATTTTTTATTGATGATGGAATGCCTTCACTACGATTGTGGCTTTGTGTCTCTCCACAAAAACCATTTGTTTTGTATTTACTCTTTAATATGCACTTGCACTCTATAGCTTTTCAACTTTCAAAAAAGTGAATCAATTTTCATGTACAAGTACACATCATTGAATAAAATCCCTCCTCTAACGATTTCATTTATTTAGTAGAATCATCCCTATCTGGTGCTTCCCACACTAAAGTAGGCTTAATTCAGTCAACCAACAAAGCATAATAAGCCAATCGATCTAGATCTTTTCTAAGTTGAACAATCCTCCTGAACATTAGTCTTCCATGGCCAATCTCTATTAGTTTCAATGGACTCACACTTAGTACTCAATTGAATATCAACTACCTTTTATTATTCCCCAAATTCAAGTACCCTAACATCCATTGATCTTGATTCCAACACATCAAGAGTCTCGATCGTCGACTTTGTCTCCTTTGTTGTCAACTCAAACTTTGAATTTGATAATTTTTCCTTCTTCATGGAGTACTACATCATGCCTTTATACCCTTGTCCATCTCCTCAAATCCCATACTTGATATCCACTCATACCTTCATAGTAGTCAGTAAAGACACATCTTCAACTTTTCTTATCCAACTTTGACAACTTTTCCTTTGACACCTATTGCAACATGAAAAGTTACGTCAAAAAAATTTCCTCATCTCACAAAATATGAAAATTTGACTTATCTCCTACCTCGACATCCTAAACTATTCTCAACTTATCACATTCTTCATCACAATATACCTCTAATCATTAATCAATTTTATCATATAATCACTTTATTAACTATAATGCTAAAATTTACTTTAAACCCAATTTTGATTCCTATTTTAAGTTTATATTTATAATAACCCTAAAATCAAAACCAATACCAAAATTATCATTGTACATGGATAATCCAAGTCTCAAGCCAAAGTCTTTGAAATGCAAAAGAATTAGTTCTTACATAAAACCCACTCCACATCCATGTTTCCAAGTCGAACAAGTCACATATAGCTACTTAAGTGTCGAGCGAGTTTGTCAAGTAAGCCCATGTATACCTTATTGAGAGAGTTGGTCAAGTAAGCCTATTTATATCTTATTGTAAAATGTATACATTCTTAATTTAAAAAGTCAAAATGTAGAATGTTTTTTTAAAATGTATACATTGTTAATTTGAAAAGTCAAAATGTAGAACGTTTAAACAATGTCATAATAATACTATGTTAAACTAGCTTCTCAACTTGATTTTATCTCGCAATCATTACGATGAATATGAATTTAATGCAGGTAAGGTCTTCAAATTAATGGATTTAATGCAGAGAAGGTCTTCAAATTACTGACACACTCAACAACTTAAAATGTGAAGATCTTTGCTTGCAATTTCTTATGCAGTATTGTTTTTTCAGGAAGCAAGGGTTTATCAAGTTTTTGTGCTCTTGATGGATTCCTACCTATGATCAAATTAAAGAAACTGTTCAAGTATATGGATATTTTGAAGATTGTACAGGATATGAGTTGATGCTCTATGGATATTTTGAAGATTGTACAGGATATGAGTTTATGCTCTTTGAAGATAAAGAGGATTTTGAATATGCTGAACCGCCAGAGAATATTCGATCTTGGGTCAAATTTGTGGCCTCTTACCTTACCGCCGGGCAAGTAAATTAAGATTCATTTTCACCACTTTTGAAGCAGAGAATTTGGAAGTCATGCCTCCCTGAGACGAAATTTAATTGCTTGAAACTTGTTGAGCTTTACCTAGTCTATATGTCTGTATCGAAGAATTGCAAAAGAAGGTTGCCTTTCGCTTGTTGTGGAGCTGTATGGGTAAGGAGGAGTTCACCTATTGCAATATTGCAATGTGTCGCATTTTTTTTTTTTATCAAATCAATGAACAAACTTTACCACTAGCACAGCCACATAATTGTTGCTGAACAACGCAGAAAAGTTGATAAGATGAAAAGAATTTTTAAAAGAATATATTAAATTTTATTATTGATTAACAAATAAACGATTGAGCTTCATTTATTTGGTGTTAATATTTTAATTTATGTTAATCATTTAAGTGGCAATCAGTTAGCTATCAAAGTAATTTTTAAATATAATTAGGTAAATGTAAAAGAGTAAACACATAAAAGGATGTCTTTATAATAGCTAGGAAGATAATGATTGAAATCACAGCCATTTATTTTGTGTGACTACTAAGAATATTTCAACCATATATAATCATGTCCATAGAAAACTTATTAAGCATTAAACCCCTATTAAATCTGCCCATTATCAATAGGTGTACGCCTTTCAGCGTAATTAAAAATAAAACAGTTGTCACAATATTAGAACAGCAGAATTAGTGAAAATTAACAGAATCCCATGTTTCGTTGAAGAGATAGAACACATAATTCTATAGGTGTCGAGCTCTCCAACGAGTTTTTCCACAACCTCTATTATTAGCAAACAGTTCCAGCATTCAGGGCATGAATGCAGCATTCGAAGAATATAAAGGACACATATGAAGACGTTGTGTCTTCTGTAATGAGCCCGAGAGGCTTACTGTAAATTTATGAGTATGAAGGAATCCTCCATGGATTCACTTTTCATCGAGGTAGAGCCTTGTTTTTCTTCTATTTTTGGTGTTAAGCTTCTTCATTTTCATCCTTGTTCTTTTTCAGAGCCTTGTTTTTCTTCTATTTTTGGTGTTAAGCTTCTTCATTTTCATCCTTGTTCTTTTTCAGAGCCTTGTTTTTCTTGCTTTTCTCCTATTTTCTGTGTTACCCTTCTTCATTTTCATCCCTGTTCTTTTTCAGAGATAATGTAATTTGGATCAACAGTTTAGACAAAGTTCTGAATATATTTTAGATTGTCAGAGACAAGTTTGTATTACAAATGTCTCTTGTTATCTTCTGTTTTGTATAAAATATTTGTGCATATATAGAGTACAGTGAAAGGATTCAGTAATGATTCTATATTGTACCCTTAAATATATTCGAAAATTGCTGCTTAATTACATGAGTAAGTGCTTACTTGTTGAATTCACAGGAATTCACAGATTGTGTTTGGTTGATTTTATTTTATTGGATTCATTGTTTAAATGTCCAGTAGATCACTTTTTCTCATTTTAGGTTTGTTTAAATGCCCGGTAGATCACGTTTTCTCATTTTAGGTTTTCATAGACTTCCTTACTCACTGTCAAAACCTAGATTTATTGTTCTTCTTGTTTCTTCCACCTTCAAACTATCAGCTATTGTGCTTTGCTATTTGGGACTCCTGTGCCCAATGAAAAGGCCTTTGGTCTAGAGGTTTACTGTCTTGACTCTTTACTTCCAGGCAGCTGCCATCTTCCTTCCAATCCTTTTTATCATTTTCTTTACCACTCTAAAATCTGGCATTTATGTTTTCATTTAAATGTTTTTATGGTTTTCTTTGCCACTCTAAAACCAGACATTTATCTTTTCATTTAAATGTTACAAGCTGTGGCTTAATGACAGTGGGCGGCCAGCTTCAAGTGCCAGCGTGTGGTCTAAAGCAGGTTTTGTAAGCAACTAAAAACATCTGGAGAAACAATATCACCTAACATATGAAAATCCTTACAGGTGCCACTAAAAAGGTTACTAGCAGCACCAAGAAGTAGCATTTATCCTAGGCCCCACACCTACTATGGTCACACCGAGTTTTGAAGTTTTGAAATGGTTAAGAGTTATTGAAGTCCCCTCACTTCACTAATAGACCACTCAAGCAAACTACTCAACGATGGATGTTTGAGAGGGCCATTGGGATCACAACCAATAAGTACTATTAGATACTACCACAAAGGATTCCTTGTATAAATCTCTTTTCTTTGCAGAAAATTGTTGTGCATGAAGTTTGCTATTAGGCTAATGCTGTCAACATACTTGTAGATATCCGAAATGATGGAGGTTTTCCATTGCCATCAATAGTGAAGGTGAGAAACTACATAATAATTGAAAGTGAGAAACTAGATAATAATTTAAAGATAAAATCTTGAAAAGTTTTACTGAATTAAGTATCTAAAAAACTTCCTTAAGCTAAATGAAGGTAAGGCCTGGAGCTTACATTACATCATGAGTATAACAAAAAAATCATGAAAAATTAAATATCTAAAAAACTTCCTTAAGCTAAATGAAGGTAAGGCCTGGACCTTACATTACATCATGAATATAACAAAAAAATCATGAAATTGTGTTTTTCATTATGATATGGACCTTACATTATGAGTATAACAAAAATCAAAATTGATTTATGAAATTATGTTTTTCATTATGTTATTTCAAATTTTATCACACTTTCCTCTTTACTCTAACTCACATCATGCAACACCTTATATGTTTAAATGACATATATTTTAAAATATAAATATAAATAAATTGTCACACTTTCCTCTTTACCCTTCCTCACATCATGCAACACCTTATATGTTTAAATAACATATATTTTATATGAATTAAATAACTTAAAAATCATCACTTTTTACAATTTTAAATTTTATATGTTTAAATCACATATATTTTAAAATATAAATATAAATAAATTATCACACTTTGCTCTTTACCCTTCCTCACATCATGCAACACCTTATATGTTTAAATGACATATACTTTATATGAATTAAATAACTTGAAAATCATCACTTTTTACAATTTTAATGTATTGTTCTTAATATAACTAAATAACTTGAAAATCATCACTTTTTACAATTTTAATGTATTGTTCTTAATATAACTAAATAACTTGAAAATCATCACTTTTTACAATTTTAATGTATTGTTCTTAATATATCACGATCCTCATGTTAATTGAGGCATTTGCATAGGTAGTGGCACTCAATGTATTTGAAGAGAAAACATGTATAGGGAGAGTGGGGATGTCTCACTTGAGTACACATTAAAAATTGGGGGTTGAAAGAGGAGACATTCACATTGACAAATTTTAATTAAAAATTAGGATGTTGTTTATATGGACAATTTTCACTTAAGAAAATGGAAAGTTTTTTACATAAAAGGTTTTACCCACATAGAATTTGTTCTAAGTGGGTGGATTTATGCTTTTTTTAATCTATGTGAACAGGTAAAAAAATATCTCTTCAAAGAGTGGTTTGAGGTAGTCCCCTAAAACTTAATTATTAAAGGTTTAAGGTGGTTATATTAGTAGTTGCTCAAAAACCCATTAAATGCTTAATACTTAAAAGTTGAGAAAGTCACATTATTAAAGTTTCAAAATTTATAAAGGTTTAAGGGGTTGGTTGAGTCATCCAATTAAACTTTTAAGAGTTAGGTACAACTTTAATAAATCTTTAAATTTTTAAAAGAATTAAAATATTATGTAGGAAAATGAAATCAATTTCTTT
>ML776736.1:2427582-2437919 GCA_009831015.1 Picea engelmannii
TGATTAGCAACCTTACATTAATCACTTCAAAGACAATGCTTTGAATTGTAAATTCAATGGGTTGTGGCGATCATCCACATCTCTTATCAAATGGACCTACTTAAAAGGTTTTTTTTGTCATATTTTCCATGTTAGAAACCATAAAAAAAGTCACGAAAGAAATCCCATGATTTTGGGGCAACACTGACATCTTCTTCAAACCATGGTTCTTGAATTTCAACCCAACAATAATGTCTATCTCAACAACCCTAGTTTATGTAAGACTCTTGAATCTTTCCATCTCCTCATGGACTATGAGATTTTGAAATTCCCTTTGTAAATTTATTAAGAATGACACATGCTATAGCAATATGGGAATCATCACCTATTTTAGAATTTGTGTAGAGCTTGACTTGAGAGAAGGTTTATCTAATCAAATCATTATAGTACATGATGATCATCAATAGACCTAGGAATTGGATTACAAGAGTATGAATTTCAGGTGTATCAATAGACATGACATTTGAAGGATCCTTTCCCAAGGGCCAAGGTATTTCAAGGGAAAAAGGAAAAAATAAACAAACCTAGAGGGTAAAGAAGCACCAAGATGAATTCCCAAGGGGTTGTTCCAAAATAGGATGCATAATGATCTAATCCTGGAGCATCGAAAAAGGTCCCTACCGATCCCTTTGGGTGTGAAACATGGATATGGATTCAATCATGTCAAAGGAGTCACCCCCTCCTTTCCAGGTTACCACCATTAAAAACTCGTTAGGGGATGAAGATGTGGCACAAATTTAACAATTCAAACTTGAAGGAAATGGTCCATTTGACCAAATCAAGGGAACAAGGAAATTGTAATTATTAGAGTCGTACGGTTCAAATCAATCATTTAAATGGAAAGAAATCATTTAAAGGAAAAAAAGTGAACCTATTAACATACAACATTTGTAATCACTTGATCTAGGAGTACATTGCCTATTTTTAAATATTGTAAAACAACTAAGTAGAATATGACCTTATTGCAATGAAGTTTAGTAATTAGAAAATTGGACTCAAACAAAGGTTTAAATATTGATTAATTAACCTTTGATCCAAGCGTGTAGAGGTCAAAAATTGAACGTCAAACTTAAACAAAGTAAATATCAACAATAATTTTAACATAACATTTTTTACATATTTACACTCTATGGTATAATATACTTGTAGTTGTTATATATATATACTACCTATCACTAAAATTTTACATCAAGAAAAAAATTCGAAATTTTGTTCAACATTTACAATTAATGTATCATTGATTATCTAAATTATGCCAATTAATATATATATGAAAATATAAAACAACAAACTTTTCTTTTTACCATGATCAACTTTGAAATTTCTATTTGTCAATCTAAAATTCCGTGATGGTCATCTTTTATGAGTGCTCTTCACTTTACATTTATATCGTTAAACCACCCTTTACCTTTAGGACAATTGTTAATGGATAGTTTAAACAATTTCAATGGGTTCCCTTTGTTGATTTTTTCCTAAAACTAGTTAGGGTTAGATTTACCATAGCAATTTAACTACTTTTACGTGCTCGTTTTTCCATAGACAATGCTACATCATCGTCACACAACCACCAACCATAGGCACCTACATGTGCCACCCCCGAGCACAACACACATAGATCTATCTTGGGAAACCCTCTTGGGGAAGAAAACCCAACATAACTTCTTCAGTATAGATTCATCAACCAAGTACAATGTCAGTACAATGCTCTCTCATGGAGAAATATCCCAGATAACCCTTCTACTCAAAGGAAAACCCTGCTACCAGACTTGTGCCTTGTCACCAAAATATACACCAAGTATTATACCAAGACATACACCAAGGCACACTCCAAACCCTAGTGCATTACCCTAGCAAGGTAGCACATGAGAGAGAGACCAACCAAGACCAAGAGATGTGCCTTATCCTTCCTCATGTAGTTGCAGCTCTCCACCAAAGTTGCGCTATAGTTGAGTGACTTGTGATCACCAAATGAGTAAGGCATCACCTTATTTATACTTATTCTACCAGTGAACTTTTCCCACAGGGCCAACCTGTATTTTCTGGAAGATGTGATTTACTTTGACTTTTTCTAGCAAGGTCGACTTCTCATATTGCAAGTACAAAGTATAATAATTATTATTTTCCTAACCCAACATTACAAATATATTTTAGCATTATTATTTTAGGATTTTGACTTGATCAAATGCAATAAGAATATATTCCAACTACCTAATACTTCAACACTCCCTCTTAGCAAGGAAGGTATTCTTGTGGCACAATCTTCAATACTGTTTCAATATGCATATGTACTTTGGACCATTTACTTGTTGACTTTCCATGAACCTATACATCACTAGAAGTTATGTAACATCAACACTCCCTCTTAGCTAGGGAGGTATTATCCATTATTTTCTTCATCTAGTAGTCTCAATCACATCCATCCATTACACATGGCATGTACTATTAGAGTATAAAGGATTGTGTGCTCGTTTTACCACGACGATACCCTCGTCTCCCAACCACAGGCCGAAGCCTCCCTCTGAGCACCTTAACCTTGACCTGAGAATTCCTCCGGAAGCAAACCCTAGGCTAGATAGCCAAACAAAGAGCAGCGCATCTCTCCCAAGGATAGCGCATCACAAAAAGCCGATCAGATAGTCCAAACCCTAGCCAAGAGATATCCAAGCCAAATACTGAAACTTGTTGCTGCAACAGCTGCACCTGCAACCCTCCTCCAAACCTGCGCACCAGCTACACTTGCAGTGTGCACCAACTGGGAAAACTGCAGTCCTGAGATATGACAAATGAGAAACTGGCGCCCTGTATTTATAGTAATCCTGTCAGTTTACTGGGGCCGACTTCTCCTTCTGGGTAGGTGTCTGTTCAGTATATTATTATTAATTCTGGCCGACTTCTTCTCTTGGAGGCTAATAGCCTAATATAAATTATATTCTTGAGCCGATAAGGCTTCTAGGGTTATTAGCCAATTCATTAGGGTTTCTCTTGCTTCCCGGAGTCTTCTATTCTCGTCAGGTTCACATGTAGAGGTAAATACCTCCCGCAGCTACCATAATATTAACATGTACAAGACTACCACCAATCACATGGTCTTGCAGACCAATCTACAGGTAGCATCACCATAGCCACACAAGCTATCTCATGATCAAACAGATCATGTCACAAGTATCACCATCATAGCCAAACAAGCTTTGTCATAGTCACACATAGACTATATGATGGCCATGCCATAGTCATGCATCTCAGGCCTCATCAATGCATGTAGCATCTCTCTAGTGGGCACAACCTCATCGTCCTCTCGGACCTTATGGGTCTCGGCGTCCTTTCAGAACTTATATCATTACAGGACTTCATCTATCTCACACAGAACTAGGAAAGTATCACATTTGTCCAGCTCACATAGAATCTAGACAACTAACCCTGAAGCTAGCCCTTCTGGTTGGAACACTAGGCATCTATTCCATAGTGACTAGGCATCTAACCACAAGGATTAGGAGATATAGTGCACACACACTACCCATCTATCTGATGGCTAGGAAACACCTCCAACCACACTCATGGTTGGCCCTCCAACTTGAAAAGCTGGGAAACTACTAGCCTCGAAGGCTCGACATATTGTTGACCCTGTGAAAGGTCATGTTGATTGGTGCCATAGTCAATAACATTCCCATGAATGACTACCCGTTGTTGCCACACTTTGTAGGCTACTGCCCCAAGAATCGCATATGTGACGCATCACTCCTTCTTAAGAGGGAAGTCCTTTTGGACCACGCCAATCTTGTCCCTGAAGTACTCAAACTTTACCTTCGACAAAGGCTTGGTCAACACATCGGCTATTTGTGCGTCAGTAGCAACATACTGGAGCTTCACTGCTCCCTTTTGTACCATGTCTCAGATATAATAGTACTTTATCTAAATATTCTTTGACTTGTCATGAAACACTGGGTTCTCTGGAAACTTTATACAACTCTGGTTGTCACAACATATACAAGTCACCTCCAACTTGAGATCAAATCACCCTGCAAGTAACTTCCAAAGCCACACAACTTTGCATCTAGCTGAACATGTTGCTATGTATTCTACCTCAAATGTACTGAGTGCCACACTAGTTTGCTTCCTGTTGAGCCAAGAAATCATAGCTGACCCCAAACCAAAGCGACATCATGATGTATTCTTATGATCTGTGACACTACCGGCATAATCTGAATCAACATGGCCTTGTAGTCTTATCTTACAATATGAAACATATAAAAGTCCAAATTCTATCATACCCTTCAGGTACCTTAACACATGATTTTCCGCCATCAAGTGAACACATCTTGGTTCAACCATATACCGACTCAAAGTGTTCTCTGCAAGGCATATATCTGGCCTAGTGTTCATCAAATACATCAAGGAACCAATCATCTTCATGTACATAGTGGCATACACTATCTCTAAATAAGTATCACTCAATAACCATCGGTGTGGGAATGGATTTACAATCCATCATTTTGAATCTCTTTAAGATCTCTATCGCGTATTTTCCTTGGCTAAGGAAAATCTCATCTGGTTTCTGCCACACCTCTAGACCCAAGAAATAATGCATCATACCTAGGTATTTCATCTCAACTCTGATGCAATCTTTCTCTTGCACTCAACGATGATCTTCTCATCCCCTATTAGAAAAAATTCATCGACATATAACAACAATATCATTGGTCCACTGTCCTCAACCTTGTAGTAAAGGTTAGGGTCTGCTTTACTCTTGGTAAAACCCAAGCTCATCAGAAAGCTGCTAATTCTATCGTACCATGTTGTGGGTGCTTGTTTCAATCCATACAAGGATTTCTTCAATCTGCACACGTGTCTACATGTCATGTGTCTTGAATCCTTGTGGCTTCTCCATGTATGCTTCCTCTTCCACTATACCATTCAAAAAAGTTGTCTTCACGTCCATTTGATGTATCTTCCATTTCATTACTGCAATTATTGCAAGTGTATTTCTAATTGAAGTGTATCTCGCCACAGGAGAAAATGTCTCCTCATAATCTATTCCTTCTTTATGGGAGAACCCATGAGCCACGAATCTTTCCTTGTACTTCTCGATACCACCATCTGTTGAGTATTTCGTCTTGTAGATCCATTTGGAACTCGCAACATATTTCTCTTTCAGTCTCAAAACCACATCCCAAACATCATTCTTAATGATGGACTAGTATTCCTCAATCATGGAATCCTTCCATAATTTCTTCTCTGCATCCTCTTCATAATAGGTAGGATCAACATCAATGATATCACATAACAATGCCATGTAAATGGAATATGGTCGGGGTTTCTTTCTTTCTCTGAAATATCCATCTGGAGTACCATACTTCTCGGTATCCTGAATAATCTCACGAGACCAAGATGGTCTTCTTTTCCTTGTAATCATTTATACAGGCCTTTGTGGTTTTGTCATGTCATGATTCTTTGGAACATGCTCTTCTCGTACAATACCATTACCTGCAATTGTCACCATTTGGTTCTTTCTTTCTACTACACCATTCTGTTGAGGACTGTAGGAAGTAGTGAGCTCCCTCTTAATCCCAATTTCTCTGCATAATGTTTTGAAGTCATCTGATGTGGACTCTCCTCCATTATCTGACCTCAAAGTCTTTCTTTTCTTTTCAAAGATATTTTCTACAAGGGCTTTGAATTCCTTGAACTTGTTGCATACTTCGTTTTTTGTTTTCGAGAAATAGATCCAATTTTTATGTGAGAAATCATCAATAAATGAAACATAATGTACATGCCTGCTAAGTGAAGTGGTTGTCATTTTTCCACACATGTATGAGTGCACAATGTCCAAAACTCCTTTGGCTTTGTTGTCACTGCTTGGAAACAAACTCTTTTTGATTGTTAGTATTCTCCATGTCTCAAACTGGAGGCTATCTAACATGTTGCCTTCTGCAACTGTCACTGTATCTCCCTCTCAGGGCTGTCACTGGTGACCTTCTTCCATGGAAACCTTCTTGGAACTCGTACATATCCATGGTAACTTCCATGAAATTTGCAGGATAACCTGCCCGATACAAGAACAACAAGAGAAAAAGTATTTCCAATATAATAGAATTTTCATAAGAACATATATATGGTAACAATAATGAAGGGCAATTTCATGGTAATCATCATAACTTTACCAAGGTGACCTTCTTGGAAGTAAAATAGAAATTATCTCCTAGAGGAGATGTTAGTTCATCTTGCAAAAAAGTACAATGAGCATTTATATCAATAGTACTCACATGCTACCAAGTATTTATTGTACCTAGTAGTAATAGAACCTTTTAAAGACTTCTGACACAACTATAGTGTTTGCTTGTAATCTAGCAATTATCAAACTTGATATGTGCAAGTTGGAAACTTATCAATTTAATCAATCAAACCTAGAACCTAGAGTCTTATCTCCAAGCATGAGTGTTGTTGATTTTCTTTTGAGTCTCCTTCATTCAAGATGACAAGTATTCTCTCCAACATGTCCCATGTACTAAGACAATATGCTTTCTTGATAAAAATATGAGTTAGAGAATATAATGAAAATAAAATCTAAAATATCAACCTTACTCAATCTAATACTTTGACTAAAGTTGTCTTATAACTTTAAATTTGACCTAGAGGTTAGTATAATAATCATAACTTCAATAGATCAAAATACAACTAGGTGTTCATAAGATCAAAATAATGCCATAACAACTAGAGGCATATCAAAACAATCAAACCTAGAGTGCATTGTTCCTATGAATGTGATGGATTTGGGATCCCTCTGGATCTATGATTGTTGCTTTGACACCATATCCCTTCTCATGCAAACACCCTCAAGATAGTGATACAGTTTAAACATATACAAGTACATACCTCCAGCAGCAGCGGCAAACAGTGGCAAGCAGTGGCACCATCCGGAAGCAGTGACAAGCAACAACGAACCCTAAAACTTCAAAGTGCTCCAACTTGCAATCTGAAGGTATATGGAGATGTGCTAGGGTAGGGTGCACATGTTTGTGAAGGAATTAAGCCAAACGTCCTAGAAAAGGTGATCAACGAGCTTGACAAAATAAACTGTGCAGCAACACGGTACTGCGGCAGGGTACCGTGGAAAACTGCAATGGTGAGGTAAATCTCATGATATTCCTTCGAGCGATTAGACTGTCTGAAAGAAACCAACTCCAAAACCATGTTGAATTTTTCCTAAAACTAGTTAGGGTTAGATTTACCATATCAATTTAACTACTTTTACGTGCTTTTTTTTCCATAGATGACGCTACTGTTGATTTTTCTACCTACTTGAGTAGTTAACTAGATTAGTGTTCTTTTACTTATAAACCATTAGCACAATAATTGCATATAAAGGATCATTGAAAGAATAACATTCACATCATGCACACAATTTACCCTGGGAAAACCCCCTAAGGGGAAAAAACCAACAAACTTCCTCATTATAGATTCATCAACCAAGAACAATGTTTCTCTCCAAGAGAGAACTAACAAAGCAGAAGATCCTCCTCTAACCCTGGACTGGGAAAGAGTGGTGCACCACTTAACCAAGATATATCCAAGAGATAGACCAAGATCCTTTACAATGTCACCTCCTTATTGCAGTAGCTTCTCCCTTCAATACTTGCACACTTATTCTTCAGCCACAAAACTTGTGTTGTGAGTGTGTCCAAATGAGGCGCTAGCCTCCCTTATAGAAAGTAGTTTGTCCTGCCTAAATTAGGTCTCAGCCTACCTGTCACTTTATCCTTTTAATTTACATTTTACTTGTCAAGGCACAATAGGGCCGACTTTTACAAAGCAACAATAGGTATGTCTTAAAAAATATAATATAATAATATTATTTAGGGTTTGTCTTGGTCAAATACAATAAGGATATATTCTGAAGCTACTCAATCTTCAACACTCCCTCTTAGCAAGAAATTTATTCTTCTCGTCATGGTCATCATCACTACTTCTGTGCTTCTACATACTTGGTCATTGTCTTGTTGTCAATCACTGATCTATATATCATAGGAAGTTATGCACTTTCATTGGAGTAGCATACCAGCCTGCGTTGGAGTAGCATACCAACCTGCAATGAGGTAATATACCATCCTGCGTTGGAGTAACATACCAACCTGCATTGAAGTAGCATACCATCCTACATTGGATTACCAACCTACGTTGGGGTAGCATACCAGCCTGCGTTGGAGTACCAACCTGCACTGGGGTAGCATACCAGCCTACATTGGATTACCAACCTGCATTGGGGTAGCATACCAGCCTGCGTTGGAGTACCAACCTATGTTGGGGTAGCATACCAGCCTTCATTTGAGTACCAACCTATGTTGGGGTAGCTTACCATCCAGCGTTGGAGTACCAACATGTGTTAGAGTACCAATCTTTGTTGGGGTAGGTCCCATTACTGGGGATCTCATCACTTCCCTCTATTGGGGAACACATCAATTCCTGCTTATGGGGAACACATCACTTCCCGCTACTAGGGAACACATCACTCCCTCTCATGAGGGAAAATCCTTCTGGACCACACCAAGCTTGTCTCTGAAGTATTCAAACTTCTCTCTCGACAGAGGCTTAGTCAACACATCTACTACCTACTCGTCAATAGGGACATACTGAAGCTTTACTACTCCCTTCAGTATCATCTCGCAAATATAATGGTACTTGATCTTGATGTTCTTGGACTTGTCATGACACAATAGGTTCACTGACAACTTTATGCAACTCTGGTTGTCATAAAAAATATAGGTTTCCTTCAACTCGAGATCAAACAATTTTGCAATCAACTTCTGAAGCCACACCACTTCACCACAAACTGACCATGATGCCACATACTCTACCTCTATGAAAATGAGTTCCATATAGGTCTTCTTCTCACTAAGTCACGAGATCACAACTAATCCCATACTAAAGAAACATCTGGATGTACTTTTTTGGTCTGTGACACTGCCTGCCCAATCAGAATCCGTGTAACCCTGCAATCTTATCTCATGATCCGAGATATATCTGAGTCCATAATCGATCGTACCCTTTAGGTACCTCACCTCATGTTTTTTTATAATCAAGTGAACATGTCTAGGCTCAATAATGTACAGACTCAATGTGTTCACTGTAAAACATATATCTATCCTTGTGTTCTTCAAATTGTTAAGCCCTAAATAGTGGCTCATTACCCCTTAATTGGGGCATATTACATTAGTAATGTTATTTTATTTATGTCAGATTTATTCCATTAGTTGTAATTATACCTCCTAGTATCCTATATCTACCAAGAAGACATTTTCATTTTGAATCATCTTGTAATTGTACATTTATGTGGGCATAAGGAGGTTGCCCCCTCGAAGAGGCTTATTATCTGAATTTATCTCTTTTTCAAGGCGTTGAGTACTTATTCTGAGTTTTTTCTATGCTATATTGATATTTGGTTCTTAACATATGGTATCAGAGCTCAAGGTCTTGGGGTTTCGCTGCTACATCTGAGACACCGTGGCATTTTCTCTACAACTTTTTTTCTACAACGTTTTAGAAGGAACGGCTTGGAGGATATTTAGTGGAAGGATCAAGAACCTGAACTCCGGAGGATATTCACAAAAATTAGTAAGGTATCTGTGGTAAAAAATTCAGCTTCCAGGTCATCTTACATTTGTATATACACCATGTGGAAGATAGGGTATCTGACTAGTCCTATTGACTAGTCTCAAGAATGTGTTCCAGGTAAAACTATCATAACTTCTTCGTAGAGTATCCAAATTGAGTGAGACTAGTTTCATTGGATAGTGGATAGTCTGTAGTATTTTGGGTACGAGTTTTAGAATTTTATATCAATTATTTTGTGTGGGGCATGCTATACAAGTGAGATCTCCTGGAAAGGCCAAAAATCATCAAGTTGTGGGGAAGTTACCATAAATTCCACTTGGCATATCCAATTTTGATCAAACCTATGGCATTGCAGAGAAGAAATATCAGAGAACTACAAAAAAAGAAAGTTTCGTACCCAGAAGGGCCGAAACTTTGGAGATACAGCAGAAGAAAGATTGTCTAGCAAAACCACCTCAAAATCAAGGTTCAAAAGTGATACTTGGCCAACATGCCACCCAAAAAGGGAAATTCTACACCAAATAAGCCTCCAGAAATTCCTACTTGGAATCTTGATGAAGGTGAAGAAATGCGTAGGGACATAAATGAATTACAAAAGAAGACAGTGACAAAAGATGAACTACAAGGGATGATGGATTCAATTGAAGCTAAATTGGAGGCAATAATGGATACTAAGATGGATGGTTTAAAAA
>ML776736.1:2451703-2463830 GCA_009831015.1 Picea engelmannii
CGACATAATTAAAATAACATTACTAATCTAAATTACAACTAATGGCCTAAAGCCGACATAAATAAAATAGCAATACTAATCTAATATGCCCCAATTAAGGGGTAATGAGCCAATATTAGGGCTTAACACGTTGTTGCAAGTGTAGATCTCTAGTTGGAAGCATGTTGTGTCACTGGTCTCCTAATGCCTCATTTTACTACAATCTTGGAAACTTGGAAAATTGTCCTTTTCAGGTGTGTGTGGGGCATCTCCGACTGTTGATTTTATTTCCAAGAACCAACCATGGAATCCCATGCAAAGAAGGTTTGTTCATATTGTCTACGTATGTTGCATCCACAACTTGATTGA
This sequence comes from Picea engelmannii, assembly GCA_009831015.1. Classification (NCBI taxonomy): domain Eukaryota; kingdom Viridiplantae; phylum Streptophyta; class Pinopsida; order Pinales; family Pinaceae; genus Picea; species Picea engelmannii. Next base: position 2,452,052 of record ML776736.1, read on the forward strand.
GTTTGTTGGTAAATGTGATGAAGTATTGTCGTGGAAGAAAACTCCATTTCAATATTTCTATTTTCATCATCCATATATTCATCCTTCTGTATCATAGAATGTCCAATTGCATCTGATGCCAATGTTGTTAGATCCTTTTATTAAGCAAATACATCCTCTGGAAACTTCTGAATCTCAAAATACATGTCAGAATACAAAACCCTCTCATCCAAGCAACATAGTAATTACTTCATCTTTTGAAAATGATGTCATCTTCTCATCTTCCTATAGAGTGATTACTCCTGGAAATTGCTCTGAAAATCCTGGCATAGCTAGATGAGATTCTGTTGTAAATCAAAGGTTTCTTCCATGTAAATCCATGCATTAGATATTTGTCAGGAAAAATAATTGTAGCTCTTCACGTGCACCAGAAAACTCTATAAATGACTTTCAGGCCCTCATGAATGCAAGAATTTTCTTCTGTGTCAAAGGAGATGCTTTCATTCGCTAAACCTGCACAAAATGTTCGTTGGCATGGAGAAGGATCTCTTTCTTGCCCGAGAACTAGTAATTGACCACGACCCATATCTCTGTGAAGGCACTCTGAGGGTCACATGCTAAATGTTTGAGGTCAAGCTAAGTGTGTATAACGTGATGTGAGGGCGTAATGTTGAGTTGGAAGTATATTTGGTGCTAGTTGAGGCGTGAACCGAATAAACAGGCTGCGAGTTGAGTGTTGAAGGCCGAAACTGAGTACGATCTAAGGGTTGTGAGGAGATTTGAACCCTGGATGGTCCTCCTCCATTTTCACAAAGGAAAATGAGCCATCCTCCATGGAAATACGCTATAAGTGAGAGATATAATTGACATCCTTGTAGAAATATGGATCAATAATCCATTGCACCAGATCACACCAGATCTCACTGGTATAGAAGACAATCACTCGGATCACAACAATCGCAAAACAAAAAATTCTAGATCACACCAGTTTTTCATATTCTAGATCGTGTTCTAATTACCAAGTGCATGCAACCTCTAAATATGAAGCAAGAAACATCAAGTTGTAGATCCATTTTTTTTAGTTTAAAAAATAAAATGAAATGGAAACGATGAATCTAACCTTCACTTCTAAGATGACACAACAAATATTAAGAACAGAGAAAGCGCCTTCTTCATCAACCTTCTTTGGGATCCGACCTAATATAGATATCTATAGGAACTGTGGTCTGGAGAACTCATAATTTGGTGAGGGTTTCAGGAACAAATTATAGATCTGCATAATTCACAACCACAACCATCGGTCCGTTGAGGGACAAAGGCATCTGCAGATCCGTGAGGAGGGCAGATTCAATCATTTATCTCAGACATAACTTGATCGCTAACCTCCTAAAATTTTGTGGTTTCGATCCTCCTTCACTGACGTTCATTTTCATTCATCTTGACTCATAATTTCTTTGTTTCCAACACATTAATGCTTTTCAAAATCCAAACCATCCTCGCCTTTAACAAATCATAACCCAAAAGTTAAAAATAGTGCTGGCGTTGTTGTGAATTTCCGGTCCGATCCACGATATGATACGCCAATGTGACCTTGGATCTCAGTATCGTTTCCCTTTAGTTTGAAGAGATCTAGGTTGATGTCAAGGAGTCTTCCTTGCTTCCTCAATCCATCACCAATTCTCTTCCATCACAATTTCACCATCACTCTGATACCAATTGATAAAATATGAAGAAGAACAACAATATGACGGAAAAGGTTCACTAGCCAACTCTTTTGTATTCACACCAATGGTACATATTTATAGTACAATGAGTGATGCCACCTCATAGAGAGATTTTCTCTAGATCCTAAAATCATGCATGATGATTAGGCTAGCCAATCTTAACTAACTCATTAGTCATCACTTGAGGATATATTACTAATATCCTAAATGAATAATACAAATATAGATGACAATTAGACTTAGTGATTGGTAAGTAAGCCATAGGATAACACTAGGTTTAGCGTGGAAGTGTCTCATTTCCTCACACTTATAATAAATATGGATGCCTTCAAATATTCAAAGAAAAATCTCAAGCATGGAATAGAGCTAAATTCCATGAAAATGAACATCTTGTGATCATGCATTTACCTTTCTATTGGTAAGAGATGGCATTGGGAAGACTCAACACCACCACCAATAACAACTTGCAAGTTGTGGTGAATATAACTTTCTAGAAGCATTTTGAACTTTATTCCTTCCTTTTGTGTCAATTTAGTGATGACAATGGTATTATACATTGAATGTATAAGATATTATGTTTTTTATGTTGGTTGTAAGAGAGCAAAGTAATATTCAAGTATAATGTAGGTGAAAAAGGTTAGGTGTTGCTCAAGGAAATGGAACTAGATGTCAACAAGTTACAACCATTGTGTCAAAAGGAACAAGTTTCAAATAACAAACTCACTCTTTAAATAATTCATTGCATCGAAAGGCGTGTGTGTGCGTGCACACACACACCTCTAAATAGTTCATTGCATTGAAATGCACTTACACACACATATCTCTCTAAATAGTTCATTGCACCAAAATGCACTTACACGTGCGTGCACACACACACACACACACATCTCTAAATAGTTCATTGCACTGAAAGATGTGCACATGAGCATGTATGTGCGTGCATAGACACACACATCTCTAAATAGTTCATTGCACCGAAAGATGTGCACATGAGCATGTGTGCGTGCACGCACACACACATTAAGAACCAATATAGATCCATCCTAACTTTGCATCTATCTTGTGCATATTTTCTTTCTACTTCCCAAAATGAGGGAGATGTGTAATTCCTTCAATGCTTAATATGGAGCGACATGTCTCATTTGAAAAAATATTGATAATAAAAAAATATTTCAATGTGGGACATAAATAAGATATTTCAATGTGTAGGTTAAGTAAAATTATCTCAATATCAACTTTATATATCCATAAAAAAATTGAAAATAAAAAATTTCTTATGGTTAAAACATTTCAATGGTGTGTTACTTAGTATGAGGGACATGTGTAATTTCTTCCTTGCTCAACATGGAATTGAAAGGTGACACACACATATATTGATATATTGAGAACGAACTTAAATCCATCATAACTCTAAATCTATGAGGCTTAAAGAGGGATCGAATCCCTAAAGATGAAAACATTTTTTAGATTGAAAAAACTTAAAAAAATATTTGTACCTCGAAGAATTTGAACATTCTAAATTAGTGACAAATCTAAAATTAAAATGGATCTACAATGAAACATGTTTAAATTAATTAATATTTAATATAAACCTAAAACCTAAGTTAACCATTAATTATTCTTTGATTTCTTAAAACTATCTTTGTGGATAGTGGTAGCTTGAAAGTTTCTATATGACAATTTACGTGTGACCATTGAGTCATCTTGTAAGTTCCTCTAGGGTGGATGATGGCTTATATTAAATATTTATTTAGCCAAAAGTGAGCTTATAAATGGAAATTTTAAGTGTCACCATTCAGTCATCTTGTAAGTTCCTCTAGGGTGGATGATGGCTTATATTAAATATTTATTTATTCAAAAGTGAGTTTATAAATGGAAATTAAGTTTTAGAATAAAAACTATCTTTCAAATTTTATATTTCTCAAAATTAAAAAATGTTAATATTGATATTTTTTATTTTTTTAAATTTTAAAAAAATAAAAGCTTTCTTAAAAAAAAAAAATTTAAGATAGTCATGATTCATGAAGTTGGACAGTTTAAGTTAATGTATGGCATAATCTTTGCAAACATATTTGTATGATATTTTTTATTTTTTTAAATCTTAAAAATTATAAAAAATTATAAAATTTGCAAACATATTTGTATGATATTTTTTATTTTTTTAAATCTTAAAAATTATAAAAAAATTATAAAATTTTAAAAATAGTTAAAATTTGAAAAAATGTTTTCACCAAAAAAAAATTATCTTTCTAAAAAATTTAATCAGGAATTACAAAATTTTAAAGATGATTAAAATTTGAAAAAATGTTTTTACTAAAAAAATTTAATCTTTCTAAAAAATTATTTAATCTTTCTAAACTCATAATAAATAATAAATATAGAATTAAAATGAATTTACACAATACATCTTAAAATTAATTAATTTTAATATAAACTTAAAATCTAAATTAACCATTAATTATTTTTTGATTTCTTAATACTATGTTGTTGGTTGACAACGATAGGATAAATAATTTACAATATTTAAGTGCATTGAGGGGACTCCTGTGCTATTTAATGAGGACTTAGACTCCAGTGCTATTTAATTAATGTGCTAGGTCAACTTGAAAGTTCCTCTAGGGTAGGGTGGAGTGGAGATGTCTTATATTAAATATTTATTTATTTCAAAGTGAGTTTGGGACAATTTTTTAGTTTTTAAAATTTTAAAAAATGTTAAAAATTAAATTTCAAAAGCTAGTCATGATTAAAAAAATTTAAAGGCTGGTCATGATTAATAGTTGGACAATTTAGGTTAATGTGGTGTATAGTCTTTGCAAACATATTTGATTTTTATGGGTGGGGTTCATCCATTTTTTTTTCATGGTTTGCTGATCATGAAGTTTTTTTTTTTTTAATTGATGTTATAAAAAATATTTTGTTATTTTAAAAATTTATTTGGATTTGGGATTTAAATTTATATATTAATGTGTAAATATTCTCTCATATTCATATACTAACACTTTCTATAATTGTTATGTTGTGTGGATTGTTTTTTATTTTTATTGATTATTTATGTTATATTGTAAACCATTTTTTTAAAATAAAATTAGGTGGATTTTTATTCATTAAAAATGTTGTGGTCAAAACCACTTAGTACAAAAATATAATTAAATATCAAGGTAAAATTTCAGTTTAATCTAAGCTACTAACAATGATATGTCTAACCTGTCTCTAAGATGTCTCCAAATTCTAACACTATTGCAAGTCTGGACAAAGTAAATTTGGTAATATATATTGTTAATACAAACTACCATACAAAACATGATTAAGTATTACCATCTAGATCCTGAACTATCTCTTTTTCTGGTATGTCATTATCTTCAGATGGTGCCACGGGGTCATTTAAATCCAACAATTGTGCCTCCTCCATAGTTTTCGATCCACCATTATCCCCTCTCGAGGGTGTAGTCCTTTGTTCCTCGCCCCTCTGTGCTAACTATATCTGCAGAGATTCAATTTGGCTTCTAAGAAAATCAACCTCGTCTTGGAGCTTTTCCACCATGACCCTATGCTGAACCAGAGTGTCTAGTGCGAATGATACTATGGAGTTGAGTGCCCTGACCATAATACTCCATATCTGCAACTTGAGGGCCTCAAGACATCATCTCCTTAGTTATCCCACAAAATGGGGATAACATCTGGCTCCTACTTGGGGACATGCGCTCATCTTAGAGTGCATGAGAACCACAACATATCCTGGTAGACATGTTCCTACACCGAAACAAAATAATGTAAAATCTAGGGTGGTTTTATCACCCTTCGTCCATATACATCAAAACCAACAATGAAATTGATCTAGAAAAGAAAATTTTAGCATTTAAAAAAAAAATCTAAACTAGGCATGAAATCAATATGCAAGTAGAGAAAAATGAAATATGATATGCATATAAACTAATATGAGCGATCAAAATGAAAATGCAAGAAAAGCAATATGACCTACCTACTTACCTGGGGCCTGAGCCCTAAAGAAGTCAAGTGACCTGAACATAAGGTCAGAGAAGAGATCCATCCACTAGTAATGGCATCTTTCTCCCATCCAAAGCTGTCAAATAATACTTTTCTTTATTAGACTTCTTCTTGACGATGTAAGGGCCAAGCCATGAGCTATCATCCTTCTAATCATACTTGGACTTGCCCTTCTTTTTGTCCCACATGAACACAAGACTTCCTTCACTATAATTGATGTAAGGTATATTCTTGATGTATGGATAAGAAGGTGGTTATGCATTAACTGCCCTTTTGATGGCTTCTTCACGTTCTTTATCTTCTTTCTTCAATATTTGGATAGACCCTGGTTCTTTCACGTGGATCTTTACAAGTTTTTATTTGTATTCATTTGTCCTTGGGAGGAGCACGTCTATGGAGTCTTCCTCCATAAAAGGAAAGTCTCGTGGATTGTACTCAATGGTGTATGGGACTTCATCAAACTTATATTCACTCATATAGTCAGGACCATTGGGATAAGTCACATGCTTGTATGCTCACTCTCGACTGTATAAAACCTCAAAAGTACCATCTCCCATGGGGATGTGTGCATGGGTGAGGTCCATGCTAAGAAAACCTCCAAGGGAAGCAGACCAACTTCTTGACAAGAGCATCCCCCAAGCATCTGGGACGTCAATCACCACTATATTCACGAGGAGGATGATATGTGGAAAGTCAATCAAAAAGACCTCAACGTTCTCACATAACCCATAAACTTTGACCCTTTTAGAATAAATGCCACATACGTTTCCATAAGGTCGGGTTGTCTTCAAACCAAGTTTTTCCATCAACTTCAATGACATAACATTCGCAGAGGCCCCAGAATCAAGCATACAGTTGTTCAAGTGGAGGCCATTCATGCCTAATGAAAGATAGAAAGGATGATTGTTGTCCTTTTGTCGATTGAGATACATAGTGTTCAAAATGATCAGAGGGTCTTCCTTCTCAGTTGGTACCTATAATAACTTCAAGACTTCCCTCCTCATAGAAGGGATTTTGCACATCTCTGTCACCAGGACTATCATATTCAATTTTCCAAACATGGCTGCAACATCTACATTCAACTGAATCTTATCTATGGGAGTTGGATTAGGAAGAAACTCATGTACAGGAGATGGAGGTGGTGGGACCACCTTCTTTGCTGATGGAGGAGGAGTGGCAGGTTGTGATGGAGGGGATGAAGCTTTATTTATTCTAGTGTAGGTAAAATATTCCCTCTTCCTTAGCTCCTTCCTCTGATCATCTGTCAACTGATTCAAGGCCCAGAGTATCCCCTCTCTTTCCCCATGTCTTATGGCTTCGTCGATCTGTTCTTGTGTGACTTCTTCTTCTTGGAAATTACAGATCATATCCATGAAATTCATACTGTCGGGAGAATCTTCATCTCGTGGGGGACACTCATCTTCTCTGTGGGGTTCTTGGAATGGAAGACACCAAGTTGTTTGTTCTGTGTCAACCATCCCAACTGGTTTCAAAGTATCAGGGGACTTTGCCTCTTGTTGAGGCCTTGGTTTTCAACTTGTGGCTTCTCTCTGCTATTTGGTAAACTAAGGTCTATAGGCAGATTGATTTCTCTCCATAGTAGTCAAACAACCCATGATCTGATTTTGTGCTTGGACAAATTGAGTACTCATCTGATCTATCTTTTGAGTCAAGAGGGAAATCAGATCAAGAGCATTGCTACTGGAAGCCTTGGTCTTTGCTTATTCCTTGACACGAGGACACTGAAAAGGATCTACCTTCGAGTCAAGGCTATTTTCTCCAATCTCGACACTATACTCTTTGGCTTGTGCCAAAGAAGTGGGTTTCTTGTCCTTCAGAATAAAGAAAAATTGTCCATCAAAAGCATTCACATAAAGGAGACAGATTGTTGTTGTTGTAGGATGCAAATCTGTCAGAATATGATTGTATAATATGTCGAATCTGGTGTCAAATTCATTCACTGTCTTGTTCTCATTTTTATTTATCTGATTGAATTGAGCTACAAACATCCCATTGTGTTTCTTCGTTGTCCATCTTCTCTTAAATAACTTGGGAAAATATTCATAGGATGTGATATGATTATTCAGAAGACCCCTGAACCATCTGAGAGATTCTTCAGTCAGTGACGAAGCTAGTAGCTTCATAGCTACATCCTCATGCTCAACTTCTGCATTATCCATGTCCCAGCCTATGGTGTAGAGATTATCTTCAACAATCGCTACATTGTTTCCTGGGAACTTTGGCAACCACTTATTTGATTCTTTTGGCATTGCGTTGGGGTATCCAGGGATGGTGGCCATGTTAAGGGGTTTGTAGAGGTATTTTTTCCCAAGAGTGAGCCATTGGAGCAAGGGGAAGGGTACTGTGGAAGAGGGTTTTGACAACGGGAGACTTGAGGGGAAGCCTTCTTCGGTAGACCTTAGAAGGTTTGAACCTCCCCGGGGGAAAAGGTTTAAAGGAAGAGGGGTTCTAGGAAGGTGGAGTCGCCAAATGAGCTTAACAAAGAGCTCATCAAAGGTGGATTCACTAGGAAATCTAGGGAAAGTCTTTGAGATGGCTTGCCAAAGTGTCATTAGGGTTCAGAAGAGGATTCAAAATCCTTCTTAGCAACAACACCAAAATGTTATCGCACAAGTTGTAGGTTGGGAAAATCCCGACCCAACTACCAAATGACGACAACTTTGAGAAAACCTACCCATTGTCACCTTAGGTAGGTATTCCCATCACTTTACAGACGGTAGAATCAACTTAAGGGGGGGATCCTGGTGACCCTAGGGGGAAATGATATGAAAAGTGATATGTATGAATGGACGCTCCTATAGGTCAAACTACTAAATGTGGAAAAGGGCTTGAAAGAGGTCTTGGTGGTAGCCAAAGGTTTCCAAGTGGTAAGAGTCCATGTGAAGAGTGGTGTACCTGCACAAGACACAAGAACAAGCCAATATATGTGTACAATGTTAGGTGGACAAGCAAGTTAATCTTGTTGTCCCTAATTGCAGCAGTAAACAACAATGTATATCAACAAGAAAATAAGTGTTAAAGTTGCTAAACAATTGCTAAAAGTCCAACAAATGATGCAAGAGATAAGTTAAATAAACACTAGTGATACTCAATAATGAAAGCACAAGACTTTAGCAATGAAACAAGGTTGTAATAAAGAGTGTTTGCAAAAATATTTTGTAGCCTTATGACTTTAGCAAACAAGTCGTTACAACAGTAAATCTAACCACCAAAACTTACAAAGAGTCCACCCAAAAGATGCGTTAGGCTTAGTAGATTATCTTGGCAAACTTTTAGCAAATTTTGACAGTTGAAAAGCAAGTTACAAGTGAGTAAAGAGAGCTTTTGTTGCAGCCCCAATGGCTGTAGATTTTAATGAACTATAACTCTAAGAAGACTAGGCCAATAAAGACACCTTAGTGGCCTTGACAAGCCCTTCCAATTGAAACAAGATTAGTATCTCATTAAATCACATCTACCGAGGCAAATAATTTATTTCTCCAATGCAAAAAATCAGATTAGTGCCTTTTAAAATTGGGTGAATGGGGTCTTTAAAACACTAGTTGAATCAACAAGATCCCTAGGGGTGTAAATCCTCTTACTCCCTAGGGTATGCCAACCAACTTAGGGTAAATCTAGGAGGGTGTACACACTTGTACTTCTCCTAGAAACCCTTGTTCAAGAATGACTTGTAACCTTAACAATAAGATGAAACATAAATGAAGGGTGTATTCAACATACTCCTCCTAGGGTTTCCACCAACAATTACCAAGAATGAGCAAGAAATAACTAACACATGCATATTTTTCCTTAACAATTCCAAGAAAGGAGATATCAAACCCTAGTTCACCATGCAAATGACCATCCAAGAGAAAAAGAACAAGCCTTCAAGAGGTGCGCATCACTTCACTTCATCCATTCACCAAGAGAAAACACCAAAAAAGAATTTGTACAAGAGAGAGATAGTAAAATTTTCCAAGAGGGCGCAAATTTCAGCCAAGTACTTCTCACAATGGGAGAGTTATGTTTGAAATGAGATTCACATGATCTCTATTTATACAAAATGTTTAAAACATAGTTTGTCCACATAAATTAAGGTAAAACATAATATAATGAGTCAACAACTCTTATCTTACCCCTTAAACCAAACAATAATATTTTAATTCTAATTTGCACATAAAGAAAACCTTAACACAAAATGTCACCCCTCTTCGGGGCAAAGATTTGGCACTTGGAGCAAGTTGCTGGAGTTGGGGATGCATGGTTGGGCATCCAAAGGCCACATGTCATTCATCCAAGCCTTTTCCTCATGGTTCAAAACCTCCTTCCTTCAAAATGTGCCATATTTCCTCATCACCACTCAAAACCGTCTCAAGAATGACTCCAAACCCCTTAAGGTGGCGTTTTTGGCCTCCAAAGCAATTCGTTTGACTTGTGAGGGCATGGTGAGGTTATCCAAGGTGTATTATAGGCCTCCAAAGGCAAGTCATCGTGTTCTGGCATGTGGTCCCTTGACATCCAATCTGTGGGATTCAAGCCCCATGGAAGCCCAAGCTAGGCTTGTTCCTCCAAAACAGTCCACCAAACAAGGTCCTGCAAAACAAATAGGTACGCCCTCCAAGGATCTCAAGTCAAAATATCATGGCAAGTGAAAACCACATCTAATAAATAAGGCACCTAAACATGTGCATCAAAACTACCTCATCAAATTAAACAAGTGCTCAAAGACCTTATACAATTAACCAAGTTTAGGTATGGGAAGGGTGTCATAAAATTCCTATTGGGTAGACCAAAACCCTCAAGTAGGGGATACTCCCAAGGACGCCCCTTCAAGGTCATGTAGTGAATGATGAGGTGGATAAGGGTTTAGAATTCATAGGTCAATGAGTTTCATTACATACAAGGGCTCGTATTATCTCATTTGTGGCTTCCTTCATGTTGATGATTACAGCTGCGTGAGACATCCTCTAGGACACATACTGAGTGAGTCGCCCTGAGAGAGATCCCATGAGTTGGGTGTGCCCATGAGATGGGTGTGTAGTTCCTCTCTGAGACAAAGATGAAACGTTGTGTGCCCCTGTGTAGGGAATATGCCCATAAGCTGGGTGTGTCGTTCTCTATGAGACGAAGATGAAACGTTGTGTGTCCCTGAGAAGGGAAGATGCCCATGAGCTGGGTGTGTCGTTCTCTCTAAGACGTAGATGAAATGATGTGTGCCCTTGAGAAGGGAGTATTCCCATGAGATGGGTGTATCGTTTGAGATGAAACGATGTGTACCCCTGTGAGGGGTGAAGGAGCCCATGTGATGGGTTTACTGTTCTCCTCTGTGCAGAGAGTTGAGATGATACTCTAGATGATTCTCCTGTGAGACTCAGTGAGATAGAGATCTGTTGAGTAGGACGTCCCTGTGGTTGAGCATAGGTGTACGTGATCCTAGTGGTTGAGCACTAGTGAATGTGTGTTCAAATGATTCTCCTATGAGATGCAGTGAGATAGAGATCTGTTGACTTGGACGTCCCTGTGGCTGAGCACAGGTGGGCGTGCCCCTAGTGGTTGAGCACTAGTGGGTGTGTGAGATCCCTTGCTATATTGTCTAAGAGTAAGATTTACCTGTAACCCTAAATGTGATGTAAAGGGTACAGGTCAGCCCCACCATAAAGTGAAAGATAATTAATGTAAACGATAATTAATATTATAATTATTAATTATATTCTGAGTTATTGAGGTCGGCCCTATTGTGCCAATAGACACATCATTTGATGTGATAAGTCTTGTATAATCAAAGGTGAATCCCCATTGAGGAAACACACTTATCCTTGTGTCATCTCATGATTTAAGAAGTTGTGTTTGAAATTATGAGAATTATAGCACCCTTTTGTGTGCTAGGTTTGGTGATGGTGTGGGAGGTCTTTCTCTTGAAGAATATAACAAAGGAATGGCTAGGTTTTCTTCCCTTGTTGAGAAGGGTTTCTCAAGATACTTCTTGTGTTCTTGTGCATGGTTATTCTTCTTGTGATCTTGGTTTAATGCAACTAGTTACTGTTGTTGCAATTGTTTATGGTTCAAGCAAA
>ML776736.1:2467503-2486394 GCA_009831015.1 Picea engelmannii
TAATGCCCCTGACAATTTATCGTATGATGCAGAGCTTTAGCCAGTCCATGTTCACATAAAATCTTTTTCTATTCTAGCACCTCCATAAGTAGCTGAATTGGTCTTCAGACCTGAGTGCTTGCAAGGCATTTAAGAGGTTTAGGGTTCAAATCGGCGAATGAAACACGTATATCTGCAAATAAATATTGCAGAGTCAGCCAACAAATACTTGACACACTTAAAGTACAAAAGATTTGTCTGTTTATGCAATTGACCGATGTGGAAAAGAAAGAAATCGACATTGCAACTGGAAATTGAATCTCGCTGAGATATGAATCTTAAATCTGAAATTTTCACCTAAAATAGAACAATCAAATGAAGGAATCTAAATGCTTTACCCAATCCTCGAGTTGTATGGCCGAATACTCCACCTTGGTTTGCATCTTTGAAAGAGAGACTTGTAGTTTCAACGAACCTCCTCGAGGCTGCAACTGTATCCAATTTGGAATGTGGAATGGTGTTGATTAGCTGTTTTACGAAATGTTTTTTTCGTAGAAATTTGGTAATATAAATTTATATGAATTACTATTTTTTATTATTCATAATTCATTTTTAAATGGATTCAGTATGCTGATTTTACAGAAATAATCACTTAAATCTATGAATCTAACAATTTCTAACCGGATTTGGAACAAATATCCCTAAAAAAAATTCATTTGATAGAATCAAATATCCCCAAAAAAATCTTCATTTAATAGAATCTTTAACCTACTACATTTGGTCAATTCCAAATGTTTATACGTAAAAATCTTAAATCTGAAATTTTCAACTAAATAGAGCAATCAAATGAAAGAATCTAACTGTTTTATCCAATCATCGAGTTGTCTGACCGAATACTCCACCTTGGTTTGCGGCCATCCTTCGGCGCTGGGCTCTCCGATAATCCAATTGGCGAATCTCCAATCGGGTTACTGTGAAGGGTTTGAAAGAGGGACCTATTCAAACTTCTTCCTCCTTCAGGCTGCCACGCTATCCGATTTGGAATTAACGTTTGAATGTTTTTGGAAGGTATTGTTTATCTCTTTTCAGTTTTGGTTTTGTTAAGTTTGGAATTTGGTAATATAATTTTGTATGAAATTACAATTTTTTATTATTTAAATTGTATTTTTAATTTAAAATGAATTTGATTAGTTAAAAAACTTTTAAAGTAATTGAATTATATAAATTAATCATTCAAATTTACAAATCTAATAAATTCTTACTAGATTTAAGATAAAGTTTAAAAAAATCACAAAAAATAATTAAAAAATTAAATAATTAGATTACAGCTTTTTGGAAAGTCAATATTTACTTAAAAATAATAATTTTAAATATTAATTTGGTGTTTAGTTAAATGCAAAAATGATAATTTCAAAATTAAATAACAATAATTATGGATAAAATTAATATTAATCATTTAAAAAAAAAAAATTAACACTGCTTTCAGGCTAGCCATTATTTTGTTTTGTAAGAAGTTCAATAAAATTCTATGATTCCTTGTGTATTTCTTTCTAATTGAAAATCAGTTTTTAAGGGAAATACGTAATCATCCCTCTTTCTAACATTTTTTTATTTGATTAATTTATATGCGCACTTAAATATGCATTTTATTTTTTATTTGATTAATTTATACGTGCACTTAAATATGAAATTGAATGCTTTTTCTATTTATATAATTTATTGTTTTATTATGTTAAAATTTAAAAAAAAAAAACAGTTTATTTTATTTTATTTTCAATTTAACATATATTTGAAAATTTTCATTTTAAAATCAATTTATTATTTAAAGTAAAATAATTTTATATTGAAACATTAAATTTATCTATAATTTATAGAATATTAATTTTTCTTATATACATAAATTTATAATTTATAGAATATTTTTTTTGTTAATCATCTTAAATCATTATACAACTTGAGTGAGCCTAATGGTTAAGAACATGTGTTTCCTCTTAAGAGGTTACAAGCTCAAATCCAGAGGGGGGTAGGGTATGTATACCTCTGTAGACTTTACTAGTCAAATCACTGGGCGGAGGGGGTCCCTTGTCCCACAATCAAGGGGGTCTCATACACCAGTTTGGTGTCTAGCTTGGCCGTGACCTTAAAAATGGATTATTATTATTATTATTATAAAAGTATACAAAAATCTTGTTGCTGGCCTACTACTAGGGAAACCAGACCAGGATGAGGTGGGGCTAGAATCTCAATGCCTCCTAGATTAAACAACAAAAAAAGAACCTGATAAACATCAAAATTAAGTAGAGGGTTGGCCCTCATCTGAAGGCACTTGAGTATTGGCCAGAGTGATATTCGAGAGGTCCAGTCCCGCGAGTTGCTGGGCTAATAGGTTCATTTTTTGGTCCTAAAGCCGCAATTAGGCTTGAATTTCATTGAGTTGAAGCAAAACTTCATCATTGTCATCCTTGCGATCCATCAAAACACGTCCGTGCATAAGCTTCACGTGCCAGTAGATTTCTATCGTCTTCAAGTATTGAGAAACTCAAAACCCGGTGTTCCCTGTGTCTGGAATCCATGAATTGATTGAATCTAAGACTTCATCATTAGAGACGAAGTGTATTAAGACTCGAACACCATCTTTTGCAAACAATATTTCCTCTTGAATGTGGGGAGGAGTATGGGCTACGTAAGAGTCAAAGGACTCTTCGTCGCAGCTGCAAGGTGAGTGTTGGAGTGTCAAGGAAGATTTCGAGAGGAGCTTCCATTGGCACGTCGAGAGCCATGACTGAGGGCCATTAGAAAGAGGATAGACATGCTAATGGATAAGTGGAAGGGTGGAGGATAGGAAAACGATGAGGGGAAGGAGCAGAGGCAAAGGAGGAGTTGAAGGGAGGTAGGGTAACAGAGCCAAATGAGGCTAGGAGTGGGGATAAAGGGGACATGCGCTAAGTCGGATAAGGTGGTGGAGGCATCACCATTATGATTACAGAGGGGATGAGTAATTAGAGTTAATGCAGGAGGATCTTCCATAATGAAGAGTTGGACGAGATGGACAAATCAGGTGTAGATCAAGTACCAGAGGTTAATCATGCTCTGGGTATAAGCTGAACGACCATAGGGAGCTATGAGCCAAATGGTGCATGAAATATCGTTACATGCGATCTTCATTGTGTGAGGTGACTAAGGTAAGAGTGGGGTGGCAAGTACCGACAGGTGGAGAGGGCGTCGATTGGCAACCCCATGGGGGGTCTCTTCCCTCTTACCCAATATAGGGGATATAATATTATTTTTTCATATATATATATATATATATATATATATATATATATATAAATAAATAAAATAAAATAAATAAATGTGAAATTTGAATTTTAAATTTCAACGAAGAACCTTAATTAAAAGTATATATATTATTCCTTATTGTAACTTTTTTTTTTAATTAGGGAATAAGTTTTCATAACTATGATTGTTAGGTGCTTTTTAATAATTATATATGTAAATTCATTATTATATTTTAATAAAAATTAATCTCTAAAAAATTGTTTTTTGTTGTAAAGAGGTAAAATTTCATTTTTACGAGATGACTCGAATACAGGTTAAAATAGTCTCATCAAATATAGGGCTACCAAATGAATAGTCATTGCATCAATAGGTGCTCTACAACCCAATATGGGGGAGATGTTGTCACATACGTACATAACATTTAAAAATAATAAAAAATTACAAGTGGGCTATGTTATTGCGCAATATGTACTTGCCCAAAGCCCAAGGTAAGTGAGGGAGATTGGCGTAACAATGGGATATCCTATAATTGTCACATCAATAGGAAATCCCCACTTTTTAGGGATGGATGGAAGTCCAACCCAAGAGAGGCGTCCCCAGTGACTTAAAGGGATGGGTGAGCTAAAGATAAGGACAAGAGTACCCCCCCCCCTCTCACTGGTCACTCAAGTTAAAGATGTTACAAGGTTTATGTCCAAGAAAGATGAAGCAAATGAAAGTGATGAAGTGTACCTACCGGAAACAAGACAATAGAGCATATATATGGCAATTTCGAGTACAAATATGATAGTAAAACTTCAAGAGACAATAAACCAAGTGAAAATATGCTAGCTGATATAAAAATGCAGCAATAAACAAGTTTACAACAACAATTAATCAATTGTAACAACTGCAATAAAAGCTCTTCAAAATTGCTTGAAAAAACAGTGAAAAGATAGCATTTACTAAGTAGAATGATAATCAAATGTCATAAGCAACCTCTGAAGTGTTTAGCTAGCATTCAAAATCAATTATGCAGAAAATTTGTTGCAGTTAGATGGTTGTAACAAACATTTATAACATCAGCAAGAAAGTTAGAGATCTAGGCTAAATTAGTGTGAGTTAGTTAGTATAAACTTAAGAGAATAGAGTTTAAGTGTTTGATCAACCTTCCAACAAGAGAGAAACAAGAACTAGTGCCTTTTAGGGATAATGGAGTCAATTATATCAACACAATAACTTGGAGAAATAACAATGATTATACTTGTCTAAGAGATAACAAGGTGGAAGCTTAAGAAGTAGCACCTTATGTCCTCAAGCACCAAGCCTTAAAGAGAAGATTCAACTAGGGTGTAGGCACTTCTAGGCCCTAGCGATTTCTCCTATTCTTAGACTCTTGAAATATATTTCATGCAACAAGAATTAGAAAAAGATTCTAAAGTGATAGCACTTTAGGGCTCTAGAAGTTTGTCTAGACAAGATCCTTTTAGGAAAATTTTAGCAAAACAAAGAGCAAGAAAGAAGCACCTTATGTTTCTTACTCCTAGGGTTTCAAGCAAACAATTTCATAATCTTCAATATGAATAAGTAAAAATACCATAAGCATTGAACATGAAATGAAATTGCAAATTCACTTACTTCACCAAGAATAATCAAGCACAAAAACCCTAGATTTGCCAAAATTCCACCAAGAAAAGATCCAAAATGCATCCAAACAAGTCTCCAAGAAAGTGTGCCTTGGTAATTTAAGCCAATAACCCTTAGAGGGTGAAAAATTCAGTCATCCCTCTTGTGAGAGGTGAGTTGTGATGAAAAAATGAATTTATTCAACCATATTTATATGGAGAATGATGGCTTAATTACCCAACAATTGTGTCTTTTCACAGTTTTGATCCTACATGTCAATTTGCTCATTAAAGTTAAAAACAAAATCAATTATTTACAAAATAACCCTAACAATGGTGACATTATCCCTCTTAGGGTGACGATAGTCTCCACAAAGGTGACGTTAGGCTAGAGAAGCATGGTGTTGGGCCTCCAAAGGCCTTGATTCTTGTCCACACGTGCAAACATCATCGTCAAGACCTCCTCCACCAAAACCAGCCCTAGGTGACATAATGGGCTAGAAAGGTGTCCTATGGGCCTCCAAGGGCCAACATCCAAGTGGGAGGAGGTGGAAATCCATCCTAAGATCATGTCAGAGTGCCTCCAAAGGCAATGTCCTCTTCCTTCATTGTGCAACTAGTCATCACAATCTTGCCCCAGGCATGGGGTCTCTGCATCCATCCTTGGGATTCAAGCCCTCATGAAGGTTTGAACTAATCATCTCCTCATGAATACATGTTCACTGAGAAATGTCTTGCAAAGGAAAATAGGTACGCCCTCCAAGGGTCCATGCATCACAAGTATCATAACAAGTAAGCCACATCTAACAATCAAACTACCCAAACATGTGCATCAAACCCCCCTTTTCAAACTAAACAAATGCTCAAAGACATTATACAATTTGTCAAATTTAGGTGTGTGAGGGGTGTCAAGGCATCCTATTGGGTCGATCATTCCCCAGGTCCAAGGTGTTTCCCGAGAGAAACCTATCTAATCCATGTGTGTATGTGAAGTGGAGTGGGGTGAACTTCTGGGCATGGGGTTCATGACATACAAGGGTTTGTATTGTCTCATTTATGGGTGCCTTGGTGGAGGGTGAGCTTCCCTTCGTCCGCGATGCAACATTTTTCCAAGCCCATTTATTGCCATTAATTAATTAAGGTCCAAACACTGGGTACTCCCTATGGGTTAATCGATTAGCTTAGGGGGAAATACCATAGAGTCACTTGAAGGGAGAGGTACACATAGTACCATGGGGGTAAAGTCTATCTTGCAATGCACTTGTGTAGATCCGTCAACAAGTAGGACATTTATATATGTGAGCTTATGTTTTTGCAAATCTTATGCTTTTAAGAGATAACACTTCATTGTTTCTTAATACCTCTTGGGCGAGCATCTGGAAGGTTCATGATTTGGATTTTATCTTTTTCCAGCTACTTTCCCCTCTAGGCCTTCAACCCCTTCTTCCCATGAAATGAGGTACAGTCCATTCTTGGGTCAGTACACCCGAAAATCCCAAAAGATAAGGAAACAAAGGGAAAGAAGTATGGAAAGTGATAAGTATGATCCTGAATGGACAATGACTCTTCAAGGAACCCCCTAGTAGCACCCTAGTCTCGAGGGTGACCAACTTATTAGGACAAAATGACACCCACTAGGGTTGAATAAGGAAAAGAGAATAAAATCCAAGCAAACATTCTGCAATCAAGAAAGATCATTTGCAACATGTTCAAATGCTTCAAATATTAGAGTTACACTTACCATGATCCATGGACTCATTACCTCATGGAGCAAGACCCATTTCCTTTTGGGACCAGGCTAGTGTGGTGGATGCTGCTACTGTTGGTGATGTGTAGAATGCATCAAATGAAAAAGAAGGGCCCTTCGAGGCTATGCTTTGTCCATCTGGCTCTTGGCACTCCATGTCTGCAACTTGTGGGCCTGGAGACATAATCTCCTTAGTTACCCCTAGGTTTGGGGTAACATACTCAATTACACTTTGAACAATTACATAAGTCAACTCCATTACACACACACAAAAATCAATAATACAATTATCCATCCCAAAACTCAAAATTGGGAGCGGAGAAATTGAGGGAATTGTTTGATCCAAAAAACAAAGGTGAACTAAGCAATACTTCTTATAGATCTCATAATGACAACATATTCTGCAATTAAGAGGGATACATGTATAAATACCACAAGACTATGCACTACGTACTACAAAAACCCTATTTAGTAGGTCATGGGTATCTAAAATAATACAAGCCCTCTTTGTTTTCCAATCCCCAAATTTTCAGAATGGTTTTGTGGATGGATAGATCTTATCTCATACACGAGTGGAGGTGGCCTTTGGAATTGAACCCTGATAACTAGAATCTGGCGGAGGCTTTAAGTAATTACACAACGACTAGCTTCTATCATTCCCATCCAAATGAACCAACCCTGAATTATAATCAACAAGTGCAAATTAAAAGGGACATAATTTAGCTTCATCAAATTACACAAGTGTGAGGGTATCTATGTCCAATAATTATGTGTTGTTGCAACAACAACAACATATGCTTATTCATCAACAACAAATCCCACCATTTACCACTAAAGGGTATGGAAATTTATATAACTTTCGTGGAAAAATCATTGATCAGATATTTGATAACCTTCTGGCTTCTCGTCCATCTAAATTTGAATCCTACTATAATTCTAATTATAATTCAAGAGTTATTCCTACACATAATTTGGATAGCCTGGATCTTTTACTGAAGAAAAAACTTATATGATAAGATGGGTCATCCATAGTTCTGGTTTTTCATTAGTATGTGTGTGGTGATATCAATTATACGCCTTTTCATTCAGGTATCAGCTATCAGCTATTGATTGGATGCTATTGATATATATGATATAAATAATTTCCACACATTTAGACTAGCTTTCAAAATAACTAACTATAACATTGAATGTTATGTTTGTCGCAATACATTCTATAAGTATTGATTTTAATTAATTCAACTAGCTTTTGAAAAAAATGACTATAGCATTGAATGTTATGTTTGTTGCAATATGTTATGTTTATGTTGAGCTTAATCATGGATTTTACACTGTGCATAAACATTATATTTGGACATGCATATTATTAAAATTGATTATCTATTATGTCTTTCAAGTTAATGGGAGAAAAATTGGATGTAAAATAATTTGTTATCATTGTTGATTGCAGCTTCATGAGACATTCTCAATGTTGTTCTCCTCTGGACTGAGTTGAGATGATCTATGAGAAAGCCCATGTGATGGGTGTGTCATACTCCTCTGGACTGAGTTGAGATGACGTCTGTGGTCTCTTTTCGTGCTCCTCTGGATTGAGTTGAGATGACTTGAGATGGTATCATGTCAGACTTCTATGGACTTAGTTGAGTCGACTTGAGATGGCTCTCCAGATGGTACTCCTATGGACTTAGTTGAGTTGATCTATTGAGAGTGACGTCTTTGTGGCTGAGCATAGGTGGACTTGTCCCTAGTGGTTGAGCACTAGAGTATGTGAGAGATCCTTGCTATATTGTCTAAGAATCACATTTATTGTGTAACCCTAATTTTCTATTGTAAAG
This sequence comes from Picea engelmannii, assembly GCA_009831015.1. Taxonomy (NCBI): domain Eukaryota; kingdom Viridiplantae; phylum Streptophyta; class Pinopsida; order Pinales; family Pinaceae; genus Picea; species Picea engelmannii. Next base: position 2,475,948 of record ML776736.1, read on the forward strand.
GGTACAAGTTGGCCCTACCATGTAAAGATAATTAATATTGTGTAAAGATTAATTATATTATTAAGTTGTACAAGTCGACCCTATTGTGCCAATAGACATGACTATTCGTTGATTTAGGTCTTGTATATATTAGAGAGATAGATCCCCATTGTGGATCATCTCCCTCACACAAACAAAATGCATGGTCTGAAATTGGAGGTCTGAAATTTGAAGTGCGCACTTCTCTTAGGCGTTAGCTTTCTCAGTCATAGAAGTACCCTCTTGTGTGATCTAGGGTTTGTGGTGTGGAGGATCTTCTCTTGGCAATGTAGCAAATGATTGATGGGTTTTTCCCTTGGTTGAGAAGGGTTTTCATAGGATAACTTCTTGTGTCTTGTGCATGGTTATTCTTCTTGTGATCTTGGTTTATTGCAGCTAGTGTATTACTGTTGCATTATTATCATTGTAGCTTATGCTAAAACATAAATAAACTAGATGCATTTCAGCTACTCATCAAAATTCAACCTTGTATCAGAGCAATTCCTGAAGATGATCATTTGCACAATCATGAAGGAAGGCCATAAAGGTTGCTAGACCCCTGCTGTTGGTGTAAGGAAAGGGCCAGACCCCTATGGTGAAGTTTTAAAGCTAGTCGGAGGCCTATTAGCCTTGGTCGAGCCTTGATGAGAGTCCTAAAAAGAGACCACAACATAGAGAAGCCCCTTTAGGGTTGTCGCAACTAGAATGAGCCTTAACCGCAGACTTAAAACCAAAAAATGGCAGATCTGTGGTAGCATATCTGCGGCAACACTGAGTGGATATGAGGTCAATCATTATGATAGTTTTGAAGAAGATCTAAAAGAAAGTTTTGCGACAAAAATTTAGGCCTGTTCTAAGGATGTTTTTGAGCAAGTGATAAGGCATATTTCAAGGTCTATTTCTGAGGCCTATTCTATGGCATAATTAAGGCTATGACAACAAGAACCTAAGGAAGTTTTAAAGTGTTTTACGAGGTAGCATTTGAGAAAAGAAGCGAGTTTTCTGAGGCAGTATCCGAGCAAAGATCCAAGTTTTATGAGGCAATTTTCTGAGGTAAGAAGGCGAATTTTGAGGCAGCCTGAAGCTTTGTTTGCAGAGGTATTTTAGGCCAAATCTCAGAGAGAGATATGAGGCTTGTCTTGAAGCAGATATGAGGCAAAGAGGGAGAAAATTTCAGGAGCACAAGGGAGGACAAACTGAGGGTATAAGGCTAAGGTTGAAGTCTGTTTTTATGGGCATATTGAGGCATGTTATGAGGCCAATTATGAAGCAAATTCCAAACCTGTTCTAAGGTTAAACAAGGGCAGATTTGGAGCTATGATAAAGGGAAAATATGAGGTGAGTTTTGAGGTATGTCCTAAAGCATCTCACAGGTCTGTCATGGGGTCTTTCAAGTGAATTTTGAGGGAAAATTTTGGAGCCATCTTTTGCATAAACCAAGCAAAGATTAAGGAGAAGCTAGACCAAACTTGAGATTCATCTTGAGCACAAGTTTCAGGCTTGCTACAAAAAGCAGTTCTAAATCTAAGTTTGAAAACATTTTTGTTTTGAGGTAAATTTCTTAAACTTGTTTCAAGAATGATCCTTGATGTAACTTTTGAGTGTGGGCTATAAGTGCACCTTATTCAAGCTCTAGTGGACATCGAGGAGACTAGACTTGCAGCTAGTGATGTGCAAGGTTTCAAGCCCTTGTCACTATGAAAATCATTGTCCTTTGTGGAAGAAAGGAAAGCAACATTAACCACCTCAAAAGAAGTCAATAAATGCAAGAAAGAACGACGAGGAGTCCTTTTCTATCTCAACTTTCTCAGAAGGACCAAAAGCAAGATTGAGTGTGATTGTAGACTAAGGTAAGTTTTGTACTACTTTCCTTAAATCAATTTCATCATTACTCTGTAGTAGCTTTCTTTTGATAACGAAGGGTATTATCCTTGGTATGGGAGCCCTCATGACTTGGACCATTATCCCTAGTATGGGAGTCCAAATTTTCTTGGTTGGTTATTATCCTAGTACAAGAGGCCATTTTGATTGTTATCCCCACGAGAGGCCATCTTGATTACTATCCTAGTACAAGAGGCCATTTTGATTGTTATCCCCACGGGAGGCCATATTGGTTATTATCCTAGTACAGGAGGCCATTTTGGTTGTTATCCCCACGGGAGGCCATTTTGACTGTTATTATCCTAGTACGGGAGGCCAGAGTTCTTATTTCATTATTGAAGGGCCATGATCCCTGGTACGAGAGCCCATATTTATCTTTTATTAGTAAAGTATTGTAGAGGTAGTAGAGGACTTGAGAAGGCATGGGATGTCTCCAGGATAACAACATAGGAAAAGGATGATGTCACAATTTCCTCCAAGACAAATTTTTATCCTTTAGATTTCAAAGGGAGTCAAACTGTTTGAGAAGAAAGAAGAGACAATACCTTCTCCCCCTTCAGCAGTTCAGAGGGAGACAATTACTGATCCAGTTGATCTCGTAGCTCCAGTTGATGTTCCCAAAGACATTGCAGTAGGCCAGAACAGGCCTTCATGGGCTTGAGAGACTCTGCAGGAGGTAGAGGGACATGCATCTCCTCGTGCTACATTCCGAGAGAGAAAGAGACCACACAAATTTTCGAGCTATGTTTCAGCTATGATCCACATCATTGATACTAAGCCTTCTTTTCATGGAGAAGCAATAGGTCAACAGGTTTGGCAAGATGCCATGACCGAAGAGTATTAGTGCATCATGAATAATGATGTGTGGGATATTGTTCCGTGACCGAAAGGGAAGTCTGTAGTGACTTCCAAGTGGATCTATAAGATAAAAAATGAAACTGATGGAAGTGTCGAGAAGTACAAAGCGAGATTTGTGGCTAGAGGATTCTCTCAGGTGGAGGGAATAGATTATGAGGAGACATTTTCTCTTGTTACCCGATACACTTCCATTCGTACGATTATTGCTCTTGTTGCATCCATGGGTTGGAGATTACATTAGATGGATGTAAATACAACCTTTCTCAATGGTGAGATTGAGGAAGAAGTTTACATCGAGCAACCATATGGATTCATGACACATGAGGAGTCTCATGTATGGAGGTTGAAGAAATCCATGTATGGACTAAAACATGCACTTTGTGCTTAGTATGAGATCATTGTTGGATACTTGATGAGTTTGGGCTTCAACAAGAGTGTTGTTGATCCAAACCTATACTACCACATTGTTGGTGACGAGTTCCTGATTTTGGTCCTATATGTTGATGACTTATTCTTCACCAGTTCATAAATCCTTATTGTTGAATGCAAGTATGCATTGGCTTCTGAATTTGAGATGAAGGACCTTGGTATGATGCACTACTTATTGAGACTAGAAGTGTGGTAGACTTATGAGATTTTCCTGAGTAAAGGAAAATACACAATAGAGATATTGACGAAATTCAGGATGACAAACTGCAAGTCCATGCCTACATCGATGGTGATGAATCTAAAGAAAATGAACGAGGCTTCTTCTGATTTAGGAGAGATTGATCCACATATTCACAGACAACTGATTGCATCATTGATGTATCTGGTTAACACCAGACCTGATATATGCTATGCAATGAATGTACCTAGTCAGTTTATGAGTCAACCGAGACAGATACACTGGATAATAGCAAAGCATGTGTTGAGATATTTATGAGGAACAATTGGTTATGGCATGAGATATGTCTCCGGTGTAGACATGAGATTGCATGGATATGTCGATGTAGATTGGGTAGGGAGCACAGTGGACCGGAAGAACACATACGGTTGTTGTTTTACTTTAGGATCTGCCACGATTTTCTGGTGCAACAGAAAACATACTTTTATGGATTTGAATAACACATAAGCAGAGTACATTGCATTATGTGTGGCAGTCTGCGAAGCAGTGTGGCTTCATAAGCTCCTTGCAGACTTATTTGGACATGATATGGATTCCACCGTTATCCATTGCGATAACCAGAGCTGTGTGAAGCTCTCAGAGAATCTTATGCTTCACGATAAATCGAAACACATCGAGATCAAATACCATTACATTAGAGATATGGTGTAGAGGAAAGCAGTACATGTGCAATACCTTTCTACACACAAGCAGGTTGCATATGTATTCATCAAACTTCCTGCCAGAACGAAGTTCAAATACTTCTGTGAGAGACTTGGCTTGGTGGAGAATGCCTCCCTAGCTGAGAGGGAGTGTTGTTGATTGCAGCTTCATGAGACATTCTCTAGGTCATTCTCCTTTGGACTGAGTTGAGACGATTTGTGAGAAATCCCATGTGATGGGTGTGTCATACTCCTCTGAACTAAGTTGAGATGACATTTGTGGTCTCTTATCGTGCTTCTATGGACTGAGTTGAGACAACTTGATATGGTCTCTTTTCGGACTCCTATGGACTTAATTGAGTCGACTTGAGATGGATCTCCAGATGGTACTCCTATGGACTTAGTTGATTTGATCTGTTGAGAGTGACATCCCTGTGGTTGAGAACAAGTGGATGTGTCCCTAGTAGCTGAGCGCTAGAGGATGTGAGAGATCCTTGCTATATTGTCTAAGAGTAAGATTTATTGTGTAACCCTAATTTTTTATTGTAAAGGGCACAAGTTGGCCCTACCATGTAAAGACAATTAATATTGTGTAAAGATTAATTATATTATTAAGTTATACAAGTAGGCCTTATTGTGCCAATAGACACGGATATTCGTTGAGTTAGGTCTTGTATATATTAGAGAGATAGATCCCCATTGTGGATCATCTCACTCTCACACACTCAACGCATGGTCCAAAATTGGAGGTCTGAAATCTGAAGTGCGCACTTCTCTTGTGTGCTCTAGGGTTTGTGGTGTGGAGGATCTTCTCTTGGCAATATAATAAAGGATTGTTGGGTTTTTCCCTTGGTTGAGAAGGGTTTTACCAGGATAACTTCTTGTGTCTTGTGTATGGTTATTCTTCTTGTGATCTTGGTTTACTGCAGCTAGTGTGTTACTGTTGCATTGTTATGGATGTAGCTTATGATAAAACATAAATAAACTACATGCATTTCAACTACTCATCAAAACTCAACAATTATGACATTTTAACTTACAATGCTTCTTTTAAGCGTGTAACTATAACTTACAACTCATTGTCATTGATATCTCTTACACATTATATTGGTTGCTCATTGATGTCAAAAACACAATCTCTATTTTAAAATAGAATAGATTGTTCTATAGGCAATTTGTAGAATTTATAATATAATAGGAAGAATTAAATAATTACACCAACCTGGATCCATCTTAACCTCGCATCTATCAAGCACCAAGATGGATCAAATTTCTCAAGTTGAAAACATTTCCTCAAGTTTTCACTCTAAAAGAGGTTTGCACCTTGAGAAATTTGATCCCTCTACAATGTCTCGAACACTTAGCCATGAATCCCATGCATGAAGCCTAAGACATTACATCAACATTACAATTTACGTAATAATAATATTTTTAATTAATAAAATAAAATATATGTTATAATTGAAATCCCAAAGGCATATGGCAGGAGTAAATGTTTTCCCATACCACCAATGGATCATTCTAAATAGCATGGTTTTTCTTAAATAACATTAATAAATCAACTAACATTTACGAATAACAACCAATAATAACTGAATTATGATAAGCTTTCCCATTAAATTTTAAAATAAATTACTTATTTATAATAATTTCCAATAGTTCAATTAATTGTGATACATTAAAAATATTTTTTTGGTTCAATCCATGTTTATATATTAAAGATTATGTTGATTATTTTTTATGGTCCATGTTTTTCATGGGTTATTATGATGACAATTATGGAATGTAAAGGTGCATGAGTGAAATGACAATACTAGTAAAGTTTTTTTTAAATACAAGTTATTTAAAAATATACAATGAAATATTATTATTGTTATTATTTTAAATTTTATTTATATAATTTAAATTTTTTTAAAAATTAAATAAATGTTTTTAATAAAAATATATATAATAAGTTTAATTTTATAAATATAATACAATTTAAATTTTATATATATATATATATATATATATATATATATAATTTTATTTGAAAAAATCTAAAATAAGAGAGTTTGATAAAATTAAAAGTTTATAGTTAAAATGCAAAATATAAAATTGTTGGAATAATGGTTGTATTTTAGTTTACTATAACATCATGGTGTTTGTGGAAGGGTTTAAAATAAAAAAACTACCTCCTTAAAAGCTTTGCAAGTCTCTTTCTCTAAAGAGTCGGGTAAATATTCAAATATTTGGTCCTTTATCTTTCTCTAGAGAGTCAACAAGGATAAATATTCAAATATTTGGTCCTTTAAAAAGGCATTGTAGTATAAATCGTTTTCACTTTTAAATCCCAACAATGCTTAATGAGAAGCCTTCATAAATATTCAAATCCTTGTTCCTTTAAAAAGGTATTCATGGTCCTTTAAAAAGGTTCCTTGGTCCTTTAAAAAGCATTGTAAATCATTTCCACTTTTAAATCCCAACCAACCATGCTCAATAAGAAATCTTCATCATAGAGAAATCAAAAGATCCACATTCACAAATTCAATCAATAATGATTATTGGGTACATCAATCTCTACAAGAACAATGTTTTAACTACAAATTCTCAACAATGACTAGTGGGTACATCAATCTTTACAAGGACAATGTTTTAACTACAAATTCAATGGGTTGTGGTCATTATATGCATCTCTTATCGAATGGATCCATTGCAATTACATCGCACAAAGACAATGTCTTGAACTACAAATTTAATGGCCACATCATACATGGTAAATTTTGGTTCCAAAGATTTATTTTTGTTTTTTTCTTCCAATCTAGAAGACCATGGTTCTAGGATAGAGATGACCTCTTCTTCAAATCATGGTTCTTGGATGTCGATAATGCTTATCTCAACAACCCCAATTTGGAAAAGATTTTAGAATATTTTATCTACCCATGGGCTATGGTATTTTTAGAAGGTATTTGAAATTTCCTTGCTAAATTTCTTAAGAATGACTCATGCTAAGGAAATCATCATATGTGTTAAATTTGTTATAGTGTTTAAATTGAATGAAAGTTTATTTGATCACATTATCATAATAAGATATGATCATCGTTGGATCCAGGAAATGGATTGCGAGAATTCATATTTCAAGTGTAGAATTTGTTAAGAGACAAACCCTATGAAGGATCTCCATCCAATGACCAATGTCTCTCAAGGGAAAAAAATGCAAAAACAACAAACCTAGAGGCTAAAGACACATCAAGATGAGTTCCAAAGAGGTTGTTCTAAAACAAGATACAAAATTATCCAACCCTAGTGCATCGACAAAGGGACCTACCCCTACCTCTAAGGCATGTGACATGGGTATGTATTCAATGATGTTAGAGGACCCAACTCCATGCTTTGCATGGAATTTCCATTAAAAACCTTGAAGGGGGGTGAAGAGGTGCAAAGTAAACATTATCTTACACCAAAATAGAATATGCAAGGGTGTCGTGTTGTTGCTTCCATGAGGTGTCATGCTCATCTTCTCCAAATCTAGGCATAGTTTCTCTTGATCTCCATTAGATGTATGATCATGTTAACTCAGTTGTGGTGTAGCTCACCTTCATTCCCGCTCCTCAGATGACAGATGCATTTTGGATGGTATGGTATGGTCCCAATGTGTTTCATTTTCTACATTCCATGTTTTAATTTTCATTTGGATGTGATGATATAACTTCTTAGCTTGTTGTAAAGTGGTAAACTCATACTGATTCCTAGTAGCACTTCATAACATTACATGGTTTTATTACTTTCCTCGTAGTACCTTGGGGAACATGTTTTTTGTTAGAAGTGTGTCATTTCTCGAGTTAATCTGTACTACGAGGTGCTTAGCTTAGATAGTGTTGTCCACATCCTAACCATACTAACCATTTTCCATCTTCCTAGTATCATTCATTTCATTCATATAAAAATTATATCATGCTCATGTATGATTTGTAAAAGGCAAAAATAAAAGGTAAGAATGATTAAAGCCTAAATCAATATATCCAATCAGGCTAAGAGGTGAAGAGCTAAACTCAAAAGCCAAATACAAAGCTTGAGCAATTCCCATAGTCCCTGGTTTGTCTATGAATATCTAACTAAAAGGGACTTGTTCGATAAACTAAACATTTAAAGAAAAAGACTTAAAGGGATAACAAGAAATAGTCTTGAGGACACATAATTCGATGCTAAACTCCCTCTAAGGCTATTGTGTATAAAAATCATAGCTCAAGAAAGAAAGATGAATGAATAAATGAATAAAATGACCTATGCATGTTTAGGACTTTGAGGGTCAGCATATGAACTCATTCCCCTTTCCCTTTTCATCATCATTATTCACATTTTCCTATCTTTCACTTAGATAATTAGGAAATATAGGTTGTCATGGGACTAAAGACTTAGGACAGTATTAAAACTAATCCCATTTATTATGTTGTGCTCAGAAATGTCACTAGGTTCTACTAGTTAATGGCTTGCTAAGAGGCTAGACACATTACTTCAAGTGGGTATTGTGCATTAGGGTCTGTGACAATTGCGTTGGGATATGTGGCATTGCATTGGGGTCTGTGACAATGCATCTAGATGGTAGGGGAACCGTGTCATCACACATGCCACATGGACCACTCACATTCATTCTTCTTGCTCAATTGGACATTTGTAACACCCCTCTACATCTCTACATGATGCTAGCCAATTAATCATTTATTAAATACATACACAGTAACAACTTTGTTTTAACATAATTTCATTGATTTTTCATTTACACAATTCTTCTACATTTGCTCAATGATAAATCTAAATAGCATGATGAAATAAGTAATAGGTTAACTCTAAGATTTAGAACTTAAACAAAAGTATATACAAAATATCAATAACAAAATACCACTGAAAAATATTTCCTCCTTAGTTTGTCGAATCTCATCAATTGTAATGTAGTCCTAGGCGCTTCCAACCATTCGTTTCCCGCTTTCCCAGAGTGAAACAACAAAATCCTCCCAACCAACTAGGAGACTAGCCGACTTCCTAGCTCCCTCCGTGCTCGTGACTCCAAGAACAACAAAGCACAAATGCTCTAAGAATACTATCACAACAATTATATCTTCCAAGAATTGTCCAACTTCTCCACCTCCTCAAACCTCCCAAATCCCCCCTATTTATCAAGTTTCCATACACCATTTCTCAAGTCTCCTAAACCACCCTCATTATTATCCATCAACCTCCCTTATCTAGATTTTTGGGAAAATATTAAAATAAATCTAAAATATAAATGACTTGCATTAAACAACAATAAATAAAATGCAAAGTTTTTTTTCTCATGCTAGCTAATAAATGAAATTTGACAATTTTCTCCAAAATGTACATGACAATCCACCATGCTCATTTAATTCATCATACTAACCATCAATCAAAGCCAAAGAAAATATTTAATGCTTCTATATATTTTGTATGCAATATAATTTACATAATCAATAAACATTCAATTAAATAGTTAATAATCTACTTTAATAATTAATACATTAATTAATTGTACTAATGTACATGTGTAGGGTATGTGTGCGTAGCTAGCGGACACATATCTCATGCATGTACTAATGATAAACAACCGTGGCCTCTAGTGCATAGTTCATATATGAACACACCAAGACATGTAGGATAATAGATCAAGTAATGCATCATTTACTAATCTTAACGAACAAAAATACACCAATTCATCAATAACTCATTATCACACTTAAAATATCAATAGGAAATCAAAAGAGGGTTTTAAACATGGTAGGAACCAAGTGAGTAAACAATAGTGACATCTCTAATCCCCGATCAGTATTCTCAACTAACATCGAAGCATCATTCCTTCCTAACCTACTTCCATCTTCCATCCTATCCTTTCCTCTGTTGGACTAAGCTGGAGCGTCAACTATATTGACCTAACTCCAGATAGAACCCGTAAGCGAAAGTGTCATACATCTCGACCAAGCTTCCCCAACAGGCAACTAACAGTCACCATCACACGTCTAGGGGAGCGTGACTTCACACAACCCTCCCACAACTCTATGTTTCAGAGGATAAACGGTGGGCAATACCTCCACCCCTCCTTATAGAACTAGGGTCAACACCCTACATCAAGCCCTATTGTGAAACTACTGTTCTTAGAGTCACGTCATCAAACAACCACTCTGGGAAAGACGTGTGTCTTGTCAAAACCACACTTACCACAAATCATAGCAATATTTTGAATCACAAATTAAATAATAATTATAACTTATAGCATACACTATCTTCTTGATGTCTATGACATCTATGTTACCTCATCACTGTAGTCATTTGGCTATCACATAGCTCATCAACCTGTAGGTTAGTTCACCAATAACTCATATCCATGTATATA
>ML776736.1:2525114-2537328 GCA_009831015.1 Picea engelmannii
GACAACGAATTATATTTCAGATTTCCATCAAGCAATAAATGTCATATATAATATATAGAAAGGAATAAACAAAATTTGAAATTGAAGCTTACCTGGCATCCTTGTGGTCCTATCTTGGACAGCCATATCATAGCCCAACATCCGGGATGCCATCCAAATTCAAAACCTTGTCGAAGGCTCCTCCTAGAAAAAATTGAATTATTTTGTAGACTCTAGATGCCAAATCAAGTCTACACCAAGCCACTTAAAAGTTGGGTGGCCCAATTTGTGATTGTTTCCCACCATGTACCTGCATCCCACTGAAATTAAATACTATCAACAGAAAACAAAGTGAGCGTGACAAGAAGCTGCCAAGAAATATGCTAAGCAAGAAGTTGCCCAAAAGAAACCCTGCAAGCCCAATTTTTTTTGGGAAAACATACAAAGTTTTGTAGTATAGGTTGGAGAAATATGGAAAACCTAGATATTTTATCTCACCGTAAGAATAACTTCATTTAATTACAAGAAGTTTGGAAGCTGTGCCTGCCAATATGAGATCTCTTCGAAAGTCTTGTATGAAAGCTCGTGAAATGGGACTAAAGACGGGGCTTTCACATTTTGGAAGCAGGAACGAAGGAAGAAATATCTGAAAAGTAAATGGAATCAGTCTTATGATATCAAAGGGTCTTCATTCAAACTCGGCCATCATTAATAGAAATCTATTAAAGAGTTTGTTTTATAAATAATTTGAAATATTAAGTTTTGTATAAACTTTGGTTAAATTGCAAGTATTGTAATAAGTCAACTAAAACTAATACCAAGTCAAAGCAAATCTAACGCTATATACGTGTAATAACCCTTATGCATATTTTGTTGTATTATGTATACTCGCCGTTATGACATTTCTCGTATGTTGTATAATTGATCTCATGTATGATCGCTATCTCAATGTACATTGATGTGTGGAACTTTTTGGAATCGTAATATATTTGGTTATCATAATTTCTTTGGGCTGACAGAATACATCTTGAGAATATAAGCGGTCTTTTCTTTGGTGTCAATATGCTACCCAAAAGCACACTAATTGACCTGCATGGTAACCAATATCAAAGTCTCACACAACAGTCTGTATGTTTGCTAATGCGTTCCCTTCATCTTTATTTTTTCCATTTTTGATGTCCACTCAATAAAGCAATCATCGGAAGGAGCAACCCATTTGACGTTCTGTTAATTGAGCCTTCTGTTCCTTGCATGCGTGTATGATGTATGAATGCAAGCATTAAAGCTTTAAATTCGTATTCCATGGTTTGCTTATATGTCTGCCTCATCTAAGTCACACAAAGGGACATAGAGGTAGGCACATACACCAACCATGGAAAAAGCCTCCTAGGATTATTCCAATATTTCTAATTGATGTGCAGGATAATGGCCCATCTATTGGTTTCGCAATGGTCGGGGGATTAGTATTGAGCCTTGGAAATTTGGCAACACAGTATGCCTGGGCATATGTTGGGCTTTCAGTGACAGAGGTGGTCTCCTCAAGCATAACTGTGGTTGTTGGTAATTATATCTTATGCTATGTCCTTGAACTTTTCCGGCATTTTTTTAGTAGTTGAGGTCATGTATGTCAAGCTGCATGCTTAAATCATCATTACTTCTCACTTTATGTTCTACACTGGCTATTGAAGAGTACCTGTAAATGTGATAGATTTGAAGTCTCAAAGATACAAAATAGTATGATATGTATAAGAAACATTACAATCGGTCATGTTGTCAGATTTTTTAGAGCAGCTTCCGTTTATGAATTTCTTGCTGACCTTATAGTTATTGTTCATTTAATTTAACCACAAAGTAGCAATCAAGGCTAATTGTAGGGGTTAGGCTCTATTTCGGTGTTTGTTGATGATCATTTTTACAGCCTTCAAGTACATGTAAGTTGGACTATAAACTACCTGGAAAAAGTTCACATATATGATCTCCTTTGGAGAAACTACACTATCGATTGCTGACTTAATGGTCATGCACATGAGCGATATAAGCATCAGTTACACTGGAAGCCATTTCAGCACATAATTTGCCTCATCATTGCATGTAGGAAATATATACCTACAGATGGAAGCAATTTCCCGTAGGTGAAATTGATGGTCCACAAGCAAATATTGGCTTACAAATACAAGAATGTTTTGCTCAAATTCGAGGTTGATTAACTGTTGTTTGATGCCACATTACAATGAATAATATCTGGGCACAAAGGACTATAGTAAACAAGGCTACAGGGTAGCGCAGTCCCTGCCGAAAAGGGATAGTTGAGGTGGTCTGTAAGATTTCAATGCATGTCATAACGCTTATGCAGAGAACGAGCTCTAGTTACCAAGGTTTCATTTCCTACAACAGTCTTGTCGAGAAAGCACGAAGAGCTCAGTTAGCAAGACTGCATTTCTTACAACAGACTTGTCGCTAGAGCACGAAGAACTCAGTTAACAAGGCTGCATTTATTGCAGCAGACTTGTCGAGAAAGTAGAAAGAGCTGCCAGCAGAAGTGTGTCGAATAGACCACTGAATAGACAACAAGGGCGGTGAACCTATTGAACCTATTACAGCGATGGCAGTGAACCTATGACAGATCACAAGTGCAAAGTTAATGCAGGTGGTGTTACCAACATTAATAAGACCTCAAAGTTGAGGTCCAATAATATGAAAGAAAAATTAGAGATAAATAAATTTAAAAATCTAAACAAAATAATAAAATTCAAAATGTAAAGTTTACTATAACAAATTGTTAATTTTTTGTTAGTCAACTCCAAACTAGTACATAGTCAACGAAAACTCATTGCTATAGTCCTGCTTTGGCAGGGACTAATAAGGACCTAAATGAGGTCAGTCGTAGCCTAATTTTCCATCCCCACTTCACCCTTCTCTCTCATAAGTATTGCACAAATTTGAGAATTAACTGTAGCAGTACTGCTAGATAAAATTGTCCCATTTCTAAGAAAAAATGGGTCTTTTGACATAACTTCTATGGAAATTCTCTGCTAGAAGTACAGTAAACTGATTTTTGACTGGATTTTTGTATCACTATTAGTACTCTTACATAAAATCAGCATAGCAATGATAGTGAGGTGGTCCTACTACAAATTTTGAGAGTATATAGCATTTACTTATTTAAAGAGTATACGCATGTCTGAAATTGCATCTTCATAAGCCATAGCTATGGCCTTAGAATCTATGATCATAATCTTATACCTGATCTACTCCATACTAATAAGAATTTATGATATAAAGAACCATCCTCTAGGATGAAATTTCCTTTGGAATCGTTGCTTTGAATGCATCTACTAAAAATATCGCTCGGGAATTTATTCCAAATGGGATCTAGCATATCTATTATAAAGTGTATCATCTAGGAGATATTATTCCTAATGGGATCAATGCTAGTTCTATTAAATGCACCTTCTAGGACATTTTAGTTCCCAATAGGATCAATGCACAATTGAGATACAATATTGGGCAACAAATCAAGTCCAAACTTTCATTAACTGAATAAGAATGTACAACAAGATGTCAACAACATGAAGCTAAGTAGAATAGCCAGTGACCAACTATTCAACATCAACTCGTTTACAATCTCATCATGGGGCATTTCTAATCTATTTAAGGGATAACAAAACACTTTGTTTCTTGACTATTCATATTTCCCAATTTACATAATTGTACAAAATTCTAGAAGAGGAAGAGCTAAAGAGAGGAAGACAATGTCATCGCTGTTGGGCTTTCTTGTGCCCCATATGCTAAATTGTCCATTTGCACCAATGCTTGTGTTGATTTGCACTGCGTGTGGGACAAAGATCAACACACTAAGGTAGCATGACAAGGTTTTAACATGATCGAACTTCAGGTAGAATGACCAGATCATAGGATCAAGACTATGCAACACAATGCCTATTGCACTTTGATTTGTGCTAAAAGCTGACCACTACAATGTGCATCCCGCACTAATGATTTTGCATTATTTTTCTCCTCATATACAATGACCAAATCTATGTTCCCATACTAAGACAATTTCTTGGATGAGCTTCTCGTTTGCGCAACTCCTCCGGTATAGAATCAATTGATCTCAAACTCCTTATAGGATCTCCAACAATTTCCATCTAGTTGGGGAAACTTCACTTCGATTTGTTCTAAGGTGTACCATTTTTCGCCATGGGGCAATTGTCCTTTCAACTTGTTACCTGGAAAATTGTATTTAATGATAAAAGCCTAATCCACAAGGTACAACTCAAGGGGAAACTATTAGGACTATCACCACTGTAACCTCAACAACCTATCCTCTTCACTTTAGGTTGACTCTCCTCCGGCTCAAGGGGGGTATCCCTAGTAGGATTATAAATCTAAGCAATGAGGCATAAGGTGAAGTGAGAGTAGCTTTAGTAAAACAATGTTTTGGGTTTTTTTTAGGATTTTAAAAGAGGTGATGGGAGGAAGTAGAGATTAGTGCCCAATCCAACAAGGGCAATGGAGTCAAGGTGAATTGAAGTGGCTTATGGGGTCACGAAGAAAGCCCCTCTTAAAAATTGTCTATTTCATTCAAGGATTAGGAATAAGAGGTTAGAACCAAAGAGGAAGAATAATCTCTTGTCTAATCAATATTAGCAATGAAGACCAAGGCCCTATAAGAAGGGGTCCTCAAGGGAGAATCCTTCACCAACAAGATCAACTATAGCTTGATAAACGTACTCAATACTTCTTGCTAGGGTTCCAAGATGGATAGACAAAGAAAGGCAACAAATAAACCAACAAATGAAGAAAAATTACCCCAAAATTTCTTTCATCCAATGGTAGAAAAATCCCTTCAATGGATTGATCTAGTTAGCTTGTAGAAGACTTGAGCATTTCAACATCAATCCTTATGCACCAAATAAGAAACAAGATAGAGAAGCTTCAAGATTTTACACCAACATCCACAAAGAAAGAAACCTTTACACGACCATATGCTCCAAGAAAGATATGTCAATTAAGCTCCAAGGAGTGGAAGCTCAAAAAATCCAACCATAAGTACAAATGAGGAAGGGCTACTCTTTATATAGAGTCTAGCTCAACTTCCTTTACAATAGAATAATAATATTTCATGTAAGATTCTTAGATTTAGCATTGGGAGGAGTAAAGAACTAATTCCTCCAAATAACTAGTCAAAAATACATGAAAAAATGAGGTGGTCAAACCATATGTACAATACTCCAACCACAATCAACCCAAGAGAGTAGGACGTCTCCATCAAATTGGGAAGAAGGTGAGTCAAAGGTGCAATGTCTAGCCTCCAAAGGCCTCCAAGTGGGTAAATCCTCAACAAACTCCTCAAAGTAGGCAATGAAACCCCCCCAGGTCTCTTCCAAGGTGAACGTGTATCTCTCCAAGGTGAAATGTCTCAACAAACAATGAGTAGAAACCCTCAAGAGTTGATGACTCCTCAAAGTCAACTCCAAAAGGTCATGTGTGAGATCCCAAATGTGTAATCATCCTCCTCAAATCATGTCAACCACCTCCTCAAGTCAAGGGAAACCCAAATAGGTCCACATGTGCCAAATAGAAGCCCCAATCGCTAAGTAATGCATCCTCCAAGGTGGACATCCCATCAAATATGTGACACATGCCTCCAAATGTGAAAATAGGTGAGCAATCCAATATTTGAGATGTGGCATGGCATGAGAGGTCTCGGACATGAAGAATAGCCCCAAAAATGCCCAGGGCATTGTGACCAGTGCTTCAAGAGTTGTGAAGATGCCTTGGGAACTGTGAAAATGCCCAAAATTAGGATGAATCCATTGCAATGCCCAAAGGAACTATACATCCTGAAGGAAAACCATCATATGATCAATCAATACATCATCAAGACTTCTAGCTCATCATCATCCATGGAACCAAGTGATTGCCCCAACTGGCTAAAAGCCTTTGTGATGAAAATCACAAGAGTAGTGAAGAAATTCACTAGTACAACACTCATGCCAAATGAGGGGTAACATCTAGCTCCAACTCATGGACATGTGCTCTTCTTGGGAGTGCATGAGAACCTCAGAATCTTGTCATGTCCCTGTTAACAATGACCTCCATCATCGAAAAAAACTATGTGGTGGGATGGATCCACCTCAACATCCCAAAACACCACATTTACATGGTTTATTACATCAAAATTTTGGCTTTAACAAAACAAGGCACAAGCCATCAATGGAAATGAAATCATGAAATAAACTCTAATGCTCAAGGGAGCTTATTCATGCTACTCTAATTCTCAAGGGAACTTATTCCTTTCCTACCCTACTTTAGCATATGCAAGATGAAATTGCTAGGTAAAATCATAGAACCAATACAACCAACTTAGCATATCATTAATATGGCTTTTCCTTTTTGTTTGATCATCATCCAAAACAAAGAAACATTGAAATCCAAGTGCTTGTAGGATAGAATCTCCGCCACTGCTGGGTTGACCATGGCCCTGGGTACCTGCAAATAAAAGCTGCCTTCCAGCTTATGCAAAAGTGGACATAAGTGTTGTTGATTGCAGCTTCATGGGACATCCTCCAGATCGTTCTCCTCTGGACTGAGTTGAGACATCTGTGAGAGAGAGCCCAAGTGTTGGGTGTGCCCATGTGATGGGTGTGCGTCAGATTCGGGACTGAGTTGTGATGATGTGTGGTCTCTTGTCTACTCCTCTGGACTGAGTTAAGATGACTTGAGATGGTCTCCTGCCTTGTACTCCTCTGGACTGAGTTGAGTCGGTTTGAGATGGTCTCCTGCCTTGTACTCCTATGGACTTAGTTGAGTCGTACTAAGATGGTGCTCCAGATGGTACTCCTATGGACTCAATTGAGAATCTATTGAGTGTGACGTCCCTATGACTGACAGGTGGACGTGTCCCTAGTGGCTGAGCACTAGAGGATGAGAGAGATCCTTGCTATATTGTTTGAGAGTAAGATTTGTTGTAACCCTAATTTATGTTGTAAAGGGCACAAGTCAGCCCCACCATGTGAAAAATAATTAATATTGTGTAAAGATTAATTATATTTTTGAGTTATAGAAGTCGGCCCTCTTGTGCCAATAGACACACCTTTTGTTGTGTCAGATTTTGTATAAATAAGAGTGGTTCCCCATTGTGGATCACACTCACTCACTTGTCATCTCATAATTTCAGCAAACACTTATACAGTTGATGAAGATTTTCTAGGTCCTAACAAGCTGCCAACTAGGTTTGTCTTTGACCTCAAGTTGGCTCTAAGTTTCAACTATCAAACAAAGGTTTGCTGCTGTTTTATAACAACAAACTGTTCAGTAACTTCTTTGTTGTTCTGTTACAGTTACATAGGCCATATAGGTGCTCTAGCATGTAGTTTTGTCACAAGATGTTATCACATGCATAGCATAAGCTATATAACACACCTAGAGATCTTTTAGAGCTGAAATAATGTTGTTCTAAACATTAACATACATGAAAATGAACACAGGTATTTTTGGTCAACATGGCCCTGGATAAACCCCCCCGAGGAAAACCAGTTTGGAATGGAAGTGTTGGCGTCAGAAGTCACTCCTAGATTGCAGCAGGAGCAGAGCCCGACGTCCATTAGTTTATGTCACGATTTAGTTTTAAATGGGGTGATCGGATGTGAGTGAACTCAGAACAGTATAGCTTTAACTCAGGAAATCGGGCCTGGTATGTAAAAAACAAGGGAGGTCTTGATCCAACTTCCGTCAGTAAGTTGAGTATAAGATGGATAGATGGAAGACTTAATGAGATGAGTGAGAAAGACTGCCTCGGGCATCAGGCCTTCGACAGCTTGAGGAGGAAAAATGCAGAAGACAAGATCCTCTTAACCCCGAGTTTCAAAGAACTGAAAGGTGGCTCGACTAGATCCTCCAATTCTGAGCCATTCAACGTTGAGAAAGCACAAGATCTGATTAGAAACCCTGCGACTATTACAGTGATCCAACCTACATCATCCTATAACAACGCAACTCGACTGGATCCTCCAATTCTGAGCTGTTATAACACAGTGTAAACAAAGAGATGGAAAGAGGTTGACATCCATAAAGTAAGATATCTCAAATGCCAATACATAACCAGAGCGACCAACGCTTCATCAAAACTTTACAATCGGGAGCCTAGCTCAACCATCGATGCTTGAAAAATATCAAAACTAAGTATATATATACTCCTAAACAATTGCCCAACAGAGGCGTCTTAGACTTTCAGGATGGGGCGTCTCTTAAATCAAATCTGGCCTGCACTCCTCTGTCATACGCCAACTTAACTCTGCACGGCTCATGCTAAGGGGTAGCTGAGCCCTTAAATGCCGAATTAGCGTGCGCAGACTTCCCTGGTGAGTCAAGGACACCGGTATGGCTTCTGTAGGAAAAAGAAAGCACAGAGGACCATGTCGGGCAGACTTCCTACTGGGACATCCATACCTTGCAATTAATGAGTGAGGCGAGGTTTCAACCACCCTCTCTCTTCTTCATTCACTCCGAGCAGGTACCAGGACTGAGATCACGTTGAACTGGGACCTGGAGAACACGGTGATCCTTTCTGCAGCTAAACCCGGCGCTTCGGCCCTTTGTGTAGCTCTTTCTATCACCTTCGAGTGACCACGGGCTGTGACCCTGTGCCTATCTTCAACGACGCTTTCGGCATTTCGTGTTTCGCGGATGGGAGGAGACTGCTCCCCATGCTTCAAAGTTATGATAGGCGAAACAATGACATGGCTTGATCATGCACCACGCGTCCCCTTGGATGGACGGCTGAAATGCTTTCGGCGCTTTGGGACCCGCCTTGCCACGCGATAAACGTTAGCGCCCCTTCTCTAGGCCTGTTCCTTTGTGACCAGGCACCAAAACCGTGGGCCCGACTCTGGGCACTTTCGACGCTTCGGGGTTCGGGGTTTTGAGATGTGAAATGACGAGGAGCCCTTACTCTTTGAAATCCCGAATGCCGAAATGCCGACGTGACTAGATCTTGCGCCACGTGTCCTTTGGATCGGACGGTTGAGATGACGTCGACGACTTTACTATGAACATCCCGAAAGGCCCCACCTGTGGCTCAGATCTTGCGCCGCGTGTCCTTCTGATTAGCGGTCTCGATCCTCTCGGCAATACTGTGGGCCTGGGTCCTGGACGCCTTCGGCATTTCGCGTCTCGCGGCTAGGAAGAGGCTTCTCCTTGTGCTTCAAAGTCGCGATGGACGAAAAGGCGAGGAGCCTAATCGCACACCACGTGTCCCTTTGGATGGACGGTCCTGATCATTTGATGAATGTAATATAAGCGCTATCCATCGCGCTAATCGTGGCGCAATTCTTTTAACTGCGACTTCCCGCCGACCGTCGATCTGCTTCGCCAACTGATCCTTGCCGCTGAAATCAGACTGCTTGCTCGCCTGCTTGCATTTTCCATCCGAAATGGATTTTTTGTGCGCTGCTTATTGCGCTCATGGCTGTGACCTTGGACTAGAATGCATTTGATGGGTTTTCAAACCCCATTTCTTCGCATTTTACGTCAAGGGTCTGGAATCGGGGAAAAGCACCCCGCTTGCAAGAATTGGTGCTAACGGGAAGTATATATAAGTGGTGTCTAAAGCATGAGATACAAAAACAAATACAATATAATGGAACCTGTATACAAAGCAAGATCCTCTCGAGATTTTCCAAAGGATCCAAGGAGATATGCGCCCAAGCTTAGTGCACCCTCTCCTTTTGTTGTCAAATCCACTAAAGTGAAGCACCCTTGACCCTGGATGCACTGAAGAAGAAACCCTTGCACCACAATGTGCTCTGGTATGCTACCTCTCCATTGAAACACTCATATATGACTTTCTCCAACTGTAGCTCCTCCCTGCTAGGTGTGCGCCCTCCTCCAAGCAAGTGTGATCACCATCAAATAATAGGGACCCAAGCTCCCAAACCTCCTCCATGCAAGGGAGCACCCTAGCTGCCCTCTTCCAATGCTTCCATTCTCAAGCTCATGCTCCTCCTCAATCTTCTCAAGTGAACATAAGAGTGAATGAATGAGCTTTCCTTTGCCCTTGCACCCTCCTTAAGGAAGCATAAGGAAACCTAAAAAGTGAGTGGATGAGATCATCTCATCTCATCCTAAGTCAATGGTTGAGATCATCTCAAATGAATCCCAACTCAAAACCCACTTTACTTAAGTTTCCATAGTTTCACTTTATGTCCCTTAATTCACCCACAAAGTGAATTAATTGTCATTTTAGGCTAAAATGACCAAATTTCACTTTTGAATTAAATCTCCTAAGTCAAAGTAAAATTAGACATAAGGTACATGGTACATGGTACTTCTCACATGTGTTTAGAACAAGGCTACGGGGAAGCACCCCCCGCCCCCTCGAACCCGCTCTTGAATCGCGCTCCGAAGGGGAGCGTTTTTAGGGAGCGCACTCCCTCACTGAAAAATGCGCTCCCTGGTTTTTAAGGGAGCGCTGAGGGAGCGTCCAGGGAGAAGGAGCGTTCTCCCTGGATTCTCCCTGAGCGCTCCCTTGGAAAAAAATGCTCCCTAAGCCCACACGCATGAGGAGGAAAAAATGGAGTTTTTTTTTGTTTTTTTGGAGAAATGAAGCAAGGGAAAGGTAGCCTAGGGTTAGGTAAGAGGTTACTCATTCACTCCCATTTCTCTCATTCTATTTATCATTTCATCCATTTCACTCATCTTTGCTAAGAGGTTTTTGACTCTTGAGAGGGTTCTTGCTAGTTCTTGAGGAGATTGAAGGGATATTTAAGAGCTGGAAGGAATATTGAAGGTTCCCATAGGGAGATTGGATAGCTGGAAAGAGAGATTGAACTTTGAAGGCTACCATTTGTGAGAGCTTGGAAGGGAGATTGAAGGCTAGCATAGTCATATTCAACCACCATTGGAGAGCTAAAGAGGTAGGCTCTTAAAGCCCATTTTTCTTTCTTGTGTTTTTTTTTTTTTAAATGCATGTGTTGTAAACTAGTATATTATGCTATGTTGAATATTTGAATAATTTCTTGTCCTACTCTTTCCCATTTCTCCTCCATCATTCTATTGCAGGTAGCAACTTATTATCAAGGGCCAAGGTTCAACATTCATGATGTTGATGTCAATGTGGTATGCCATTTTGGTTCCATTTTTTATTATAATGATGGTGGTGGGAAGTTCACATCAAAATACCCATGATAGTGATGAAGAAATAGAAGTGGACAACACATACCAAGGAGAGGAGGAAGGTGTTGACCGCCCATTTAGCACCGGGGGTCAACTCATGTGCCATGAAGTATGCATCATCAGATGCAAGTATGTTGAAGACAGTATTGGTTCTATTTGGGCATTTGATGCTCCAACACAAAATTTTGTAAACGAAATTTCCGCACCCCTGCGTGGGTTAATAATGTAATAAGTCTGCATGGATCATAGTTAGGTCAGGTACCTTGGGATGTTTTCATTGGGAGAGTTCTTTTCACCGAGGGTTTTTTATCTCCAGGTTGTCAACTGGGCTTTTCAGCCTGGTTGATTTCCCATGAGTTTTTCCCTCACACATGCAATAATTCCTCCAAAGTGGTGAACGACGTTCTAATGGTCTCATCCTTTGGTAGCTATTGTTTAGGAATGATGTAAATGACCATGCCAGANAGTGTAGAAAGTTTCGCGGAATTTCGTCGAGTCTAGATAGGGTTTTTTTAATTAATTAAATTTAATTAATTTTCCTAAGGTTGAGATTTTAATTATTTAATTAATTAAATGTTTTTGAGCAAATATTGTAAAAACTGGGTCTTTGGGTTTTTGATAGGGGTATTTGTGCTCAAAATAAATGGAATGGCACCCCCTACACCCATAGACCAAGTTTCAGCTCAGTCGGACAAAGTTTGCTATGCATTTGTCCACTTGGAGTCAAAGTCAGTCAAAACAACAATTTTAATTGCTAAGTCATTTTTGTAATTTTTGTAAAAAAGAGTTAATGGGTTAGTTTGAAAGTGGAAAAGAGCAATATTAGACTTTACCTAACCCTCCCAACCTTTTCCAACCTATTCTAACCCCTTACCCACCTTCTACACTAAAAACACTAAAAAATCATGGCCCCCTAGGGGGAGTGACGTTTTTCCTTGGTGGAGGTTGTTGTGACTTATTTGGGGCCCCCTCTCATAAGTTATGACTCCCTTTGACCCCCACATCACCTCCTAGGATGATCCCACTCCTTTTTTCTCATTAATCCCCCTCCATTTCT
>ML776736.1:2548826-2561558 GCA_009831015.1 Picea engelmannii
GCAGATGGACAACATGCTAGGCCAAATCAAAGACATTGTAGAGCCGAAGGATGCGATCTTGTATGATCATATCCATAAACTTGTGGTCAAAAGGTGGGATAATTTGAATGTTCCACTCCATGCCCTGGCATATGTCCTTACCCCAAAATATTATTCTTCGTCTTGGTTGGCCCAACCAACACCGGGGGATGGGGAAAGGAGAAAACCACACACAAATCCAGAGGTGCAAAATGGATATATGCTTGCATTGGACAAGTTGGTACCTGATGAAGAGGAGTGTGCTCAAGTACGAAACGAATTGAGAAAATACATCAGTGAGCATGGAGTCTTTGGTAACTTGCATGCAACCAAAGATCGAGACAGGTTGGGTGCTATCGAATGGTGGAACATGTATGGATCCCCTTCCAAAACTTTGCATAAATTGGCAGTGAAGGTGCTTTCTCAGGTTGTTAACACCTCTTCTGCAGAGAGGTGTTGGAGCACCTATAGCTTCATCCACAGTGTAAAGAGAAACATGTTGAATGAAAACCGGGCAGAAAGCTTGGTTTATGTGCATTACAACTTGAGATTTTTGTCGCATTACTGTGATGCAGAGGGGAATGCTTTTTGTAAAAGAGACATGACTTGGGATAACAATCCAGAGGAGACTAATTTAGAGGATGGAACCATTGTTTTAGAGTGCTTGGAAGAGGAACTTTTGAGTGATCATGATGGCGATCATATTCATGGAGGAGACATGCCACCCCCATCCACTACAAGGGTTCTAGATTCATCAGTTTTACCTTTATCTGCATAGCTTCCATTGTCACGTGGGGGCCATTCAGCTGTTGGTCGTGTTCCACGATCACTTCCACTTGTTCCTGCTGTTATTCAAAGATCACGGGAGAAGAAACTAAAAGTTTCTCGTGGCAAGAGGAAAACTTAGAGCATAGTACTTAGTACTTGCTAACTTGCTACTATATACTAGATCTCTTTTTCTGTTTCATGTTTAGAAGTAGTCTCTAAAACTTAGTACTTTGTCTTGAGTTTTGAGTCTTGACTCTTTATTATGGCTTATTCTGTAAACAATGAAGTTATGAAGTTATGAACTTAAGAACATCATATGACAATTTACCTTTGAAGTTTGAAGTTTGAACTACTGACTGAAATTCTGAATCTTACAAGTTACAACTCTTTGGTAATGAATATGATCATTGATGCTCTAAAGTCTAGACTCTAGAGTCTAGAGACTAGTCACTAGATTATTTCATTTCGTGGTTGATGTTGGCTTTTACTGTTTTACAATCTATTGATGACAAATGTTTATGATTGATGTTATATGTGTACTAAATGCTTGATGCTTTAATGATCATCACTAATCAATTAGTTAAATTATCTTATATCTATGTTTTCATGTTTTTTGCAATTGATTCAGCATTCTGCATGTTTAATATATATATATATATATGCATCAAAATATATATTGTTTATGTATTATATAAAAAACGCTCCCGAAATGCTCCCGCTCTTGGAGATTTTTGAAAATCTACGCTCCCCGCTCCCAACAACCTTGGTTTAGAAGCTCACAAACACAAGGGGGCCACTTTCCAAGGTACCCAAATCTCAACACTCCCTCTTATCGAGGAAAGTTTCGTTCACCACCAATATCATTCCTGCAGTGGACATGATTGCCTACTGGAAAATACTCGGTGAGTATGGATGTACCCTAATCGATGAAAGTAGTCTCTGACACAGATCTTCTCAATCTGCGTGATCTATAGATGGAAGTGTCTCTCCACCTATCCAAGATCACCTAGATCTTGGTATCAAACCAAAGATATCCACCTTGGTCTCCCACCAAGGATTTCTACATCTTGGCATCTTGCCAACGGTCACTACTCTTGGCGTCTCACCAAGAGTCACTCTCTTGGTATCTCACCAAGAGTCTCCCCCTCTTGGTATCTCACCAAGAGTACCTGGCTCTCGACATCTCACCAAGATCCTCAACTTGGCCTCTCATCAAGCAGCTTCCACCTGAAGTGGAACCAAAATCTGATCTGCCCGTCTTCATAGCCAAGTGAGGCTCAAGCCTCTGTGGTGCCCTGTCGCTCCTCCTCATCAATCTCTAATGCTCTAATTCCCCTGCACCAACCCTCTGTCTCGGCAACTCTGAAACTGAAGCTGTCTCGGGTGGACCAGTCACCCATGATGATGGTGTCCAAGAAAGCTGAGTCTGAGCTCCCTCTGAATCACTACTATGAGTCAGTAGGTCCTCCTCAAATTTGTCTCCCCACCTGATGCTGGATGGTGTAACAGCTGAAAAAGAACTGGCGAATGCACACTCTCTCGCAAAACTGTGTATCGAACTCAAGCTCCTCTGTTGTCGCTGCTGAAACATCCTGCTGCTTCTTCTTCTTCTTGGGACACTGTTTTGCATAATGACCCATCTCTCCACAAGTAAAGCATCTCACTGTGCTCATGTCTCTCTTCTACCCACCACTGCTCTCTCCCTATGGCAGGGCCCCAAACTTGGGACCCTGTCGACCTCCCCTACGAGTCTTCTTCTTGCCCTTTGTCTAAAGAGCAAGGTCTTCATCACCCTCCAATGTCTGTTGCTGTCCAGAAGCCTCTGATATAAGTGTAGTCTCCTCCTGAACGAAATCATCCCACAATCTCTCCCAAGTGGGCATGATCTCCTTGTCAACAATGCCACGAACAAATGGACCCCATGGTTTGGTGAAGCTATTTAAGGTTGTCCTCACCATAGAATCTGGGTCCACTACCTCTCCAATGACTCCAAGCTCATCTCTGATTTGGGTGTATCAGCCAAGGAAAGAAGTAACTGACTCATTCTGGAGCATACGAATGCCCCTGAGTCGATCATAAAGAACCATCTTCCGGTTCTAATTAGAGCTCTAGTAAAGATTGCATAGAGGTGCCCACATCTCAAATGCATAAGCTTTCCCAGTCAAGTGGGGAATGATGTGATCCCGCATTGCATCACATATCGTCCTCTTTGCCTTGTTATTCCTCGTCTTGAACTCTGCTAACAAGACGGGAGTTGTAGCAGGGGGAACAGGAACAACTGCCTGAACTATATCCCATAGTTCGAGGTCCTCCAAGACAAAGACGATCTTGGCCTTCCAAGGCGACCAGTTGCTAGTTCCAGCTAGTCTATCCTCCACACGCATCTGAGATGCTGACATCACTGTCGATTGCACTCAAATTGATGCTGCAATTGCAAAGGAACGTTGCCTCATTCCTGTCAACGCAGGTGTGAAAAGAGTCAAACGAACACTGACCTCACTCCTAGAAAGTAGATGTGAAAAGAAGTCGTGAAAAATCAGCCTCACTCCTACCATGTAGGTGTGAAAAGAGACTGACGAAAATGTCCACAAACTGCTCTACAACCCTCCACAAAATTCTTCCAACAAGCTGCCACTAAACTTAGTCAGTGGCTGTCCACAAAATCTGCCCAAAAGGTGTGTAAAATAGTCCAACAAGATGCTGTCCAAAACTCAGCAAAAATCAGCCACCAAGCTCTGATACCATGAAGATTTTCCAGGTCCTAACAAGCTGCCAACTATTTTTGTCTTTGACCTCAAGTTGGCTCTAAGTTTCAACTGTCAAACAAAGGTTTGCTGCTATTTTATAACAACAAACTGTTCAGTAACTTCTTTGTTGTTCCGTTACGGTTACATAGGCCATATAGGTGCTCTAGCATGTAGTTTTGTCACAAGATGTTAGCACATGCATACCATAAGCTATATAACACGCCTAGAGATCTTTTAGAGATGAAATAATGTTGTTCCAAACACTAGAATACATGAAAATGAACACAGGTATTTTTGGTCAACATGACCCTAGATAACCCCCCCCCAGGGAAAACCAGTTTGGAATGGAAGTATATATAAGTGGCGTCTAAAGCATGAGATACATCAACAAATACAATATGATGGAACCTGTATACAAAGCAAGTTCCTCTCGATCTTTGCCAAAGGATCCAAGGAGATATGTGCCCAAGCTTAGTGCGCCCTCTCCTTTTGTTGCCAAATCCACCGTAGTGAAGTGCCATTGACCCTGGATTCTCTGAAGAAGAAACCCTTGCACCAAAATGTTCTCTAGTATGCTACCTCTCCACTGAAACACTCATATCTGACTTCCTCCAATTGTAGCTCCTCCCTGCTAGGTGTACGCC
Source organism: Picea engelmannii (assembly GCA_009831015.1). Lineage (NCBI taxonomy): Eukaryota > Viridiplantae > Streptophyta > Pinopsida > Pinales > Pinaceae > Picea > Picea engelmannii. The sequence continues at coordinate 2,553,004 of ML776736.1, forward strand.
CTCCTCCTATGGTGCACCCTCCTTCAAGCAACTGTGATCACCATCAAATAATAGGGACCCAAGCTCCCAAAGCTCCTCCATGCAAGGAAGCGCCCTAGATTCCCTCTTCCAATGCCTCCATTCTCAAGATCATGCTCCTCCTCAATCTTCTCAAGTGAACATAAGAGTGAATGAATGAGCTCTCCTTTGCCCTTGTGCCCTCCTTAAGAAAGCATAAGGAAACCTAAAAAGTGAGTGGATGAGATCATCTCATATCATCCTAAATCAATGGTTGAGATCATCTCAAATGAATCTCAACTAAAAGCCCACTTTACTTAAGTTTCCGTAGTTTCACTTTATGTCCCTTGATTCACCCACAAAGTGAATTAATTGTCATTTTAGGCTAAAATGACCAAATTTCACTTTTGACTTAAATCTCCTAAGTCAAAGTGAAATTAGACATAAGTTACATGGTACATGGTACGAAGTACTTCACACATGTGTTTAGAAGCTCACAAACACAAGGGTACCACTTTCCAAGGTACCCAAATCTCAACAGCTGAAATGTGCATCTTTCTAGAGTGCAAGTTTCTAGGTTTTGTAAGCACCCTCTTGTGCGCTAAGGTCTATGGTGTGGGGGATCTTCTCTTGAGAATCTAGCAAAGGATTGTTGGGTTTTTCCCTTGATTGAGAAGGGTTTTCCCAGGATACTTCTTGTGTTCCTGTGCATGGTTATTCTTCTTGTGATCTTGGTTATTGCAACACTTGTGTATGGTATCGCTGCATTGTTTATGGTTCAAGTACATGCTAAATGAAATAAACCACATGTGCATGAGCTAAGAATTAAAATTCAACATGGTATCAGAGCAGAGTTCCTGAAGAGTCCATTGCACAAGCCATTGAAGAAGCCAACTATCATCTCCTTGCTGCAACTGCAAAAACGACTCCCCTTCTTTTGCTAGTTTTTGCACTTTACATTGGAACGTTGAGGCTAATTTTTGCATAGGAGTGTACGGCCTCCTTCAACGCACCTCCATCAACTCTCAGATTGCAAATCGAAGAAGTTTTGATTTTTGTCCCTAGGGTTTCTAGGGTTTCCACAATTTTCTACAGAATTTCGGTTTTAGGGTTGCTGCAGCTCATTGAAGGATTTTTCAGCTCACCAGTGTTCTTCTGACATTCAAGGCTTATTGTTGGCAATCATAAGTCCAGTGAAACCTAAGGTTGCTAGCCTAGCCTAGCCGTTAGGTTTCCTAGCCTAGCCGTTAGGGCTTGTGGAAGAATCTGCAAACCATGAGGAATAGAACTTTGGTGGAAGATAGGCTTGATGGATCAAGCAACTTCAATTCCTAGAAATCAAGACTACAGATTACCTTGGAAGAGGATGACCTATTGAGTTTGATAGAAAAGACTCTACCAGAAACAACTACCGATGAAGAGAAGGATGATAGGAAGGGAGATGACGTCAAAGAAAGGAAGATAATCATCTATTAAGTAAGAGATCATCTACTACCTCGTATCGCTACCTTAAAGACAACTTATGAGATGTATGATGCATTAAAGAATATGTTTGAGAGCAACAACACAATCAAAGCTCTTACATTGAAGAATCAACTTCAACATATCAAGATGACAAAAGATGACACCATTGCTACATTCTTCATGAAGATTTCAGAGATTAGAGATCAGCTAGGTGCCATTGGAGAAACCACATCAGACAGAGAACTTGTCTTGACTACTCTCAATGCTCTTCCAAGACATTGGGAACCATTTCTTTAAAGTATCAGTGGTAGAGCTGATCTACCTGGATTTGATCATCTATGGACAGACTGCACCCAGGAAGAAACCAGACTTATAGCTAGAGGAGTGCAAGACTTCCATCATGATGACAATCATGCTCTTTCTTTTCATACAAAGAAAGGAAGAAGAAATAGAAGATTTTTCAACAAAGCATTCAAAGACAAGAAAACTTCATTAGCTTCAGGTTGTGAACACAGAAAAGAAAATTCAAAGATTCAGTGTTTCGGATGTGACAAGTATGGACACATTGTGAGAAATTGTCCTACCAGGAAGAAAGGAAGACAACTTGCATCCACTGTTGATGTTGATCCGAAACCACATCAGAGAGATGAAGACATAAAAGATGAAGCATTCTTCTTCATATCAACACTCTCAGGTACGGTTCCTACTGATAGTGATATTTGGTTAATTGACAGTGGTGCTTCCAGACACATGACGGGATATAGAGATCATCTGACAGACCTTGTTGAGAAAGAGTCTAGTCTACATGTTGTACTTGGAGACAATGCCAGATATAATGTGAAAGGAGTTGGAACTTCTACATTCCAACTAGATTCTGACATATCACTTCAGTTGAGTGAGGTATTGTATGTACCTAGGAAGAAAAGGAATCTTGTCTCTGTTTTTGACTTAGAGGATAAAGGCTACAAGGTTACCTTCTTTGAAGGAAAAGTTCTTTAATGGCACAAGAACTCACATATGAATTATGCCCAAGTGATTGGTGTTCGAGAAAACAGCTTGCATAGATTAATTGTCCGACCAGTTTTGGCCCTGTTACATGATACTATCAACTTGAGCGAGCTATGGCATAGGAGACTTGCTCATATACATTATAGAGCCCTTCCCGCTCTGGGGAAGATGGTAACAGTTCTTCCAGAGATACATGTTCAACATGATGGCATTTGCAGAGGTTGTGCTCTTGGCAAGAATGTCAAGGGGTCCTTTTTGAGCAGTGACAACAGATCCAAGGGGATCTTGGACTTGATACATTCAGATGTTTGTGGACCCATGACTGTTGCTTCCTTCAACGGATATTTGTACTATGTGCTCTTCGTCGATGATCACTCTAGGAAGACGTGGATTTATTTCTTGAAGACCAAGGATGGAGTCCTTGCGAGATTTCAAGAGTTTAAAGCTTAGGTTGAGAACCTGGCCGGGAGGAGGATCAAGGTGCTGAGATCAGATAATGGAGGAGAGTACACCTCCAGGGATTTTAGTGATTTCTGTATTGAGGCAGGAATCAAGAGGGAGTACATTGTTCCTTATAAACCTCAGCAGAATGGGGTTAAAGAGAGGAAGAACATAACCATTATTGAGGCAACCAAAGCGATGATACATGATCAGAATCTACCTATGGTTATGTGGGAAGAAGCATCCATGACAGTTGTATATGTTCAGAATAGGAGTCCTCATCAAATTCTGAAGAACATGACTCCCGAAGAAGTTGTCACCGGAGTGAAGCCTGAGGTTGGAGACTTCAGGATATTTGGGTGTCCAGTATATATTCATGTACCCAAGGAGAAGAGGACCAAGCTAGACCCTTCAGGAAGAAAGGGTACATTTGTGGGGTACAGTGAATCTTCGAAGGCATACCGGATCTACATCCCTGGTCAGAGACACATCGAGGTGAGCAGAGATGTCACCTTTGAGGAAGAGATAACCTTTCGAAGATCCAGAGAATCTCAGATGGAGATTGACAGCGAGATAGTACCTTCTCCCCCTTCAGCAGTCCAAAGGGAGACAATCATTGATCCGGTTGATCCAGTTGATCCCATAGCTCTAGTTGATATTCCCATAGACATTGCAGTAGGCCATAAAAGGCCTTCCTAGGATCGATAGACTCTGCAGGAGGAAGAGGGACATGCAACTCCTCGAGGTACATTCCGAGAGAGAAAGAGACCACAGAGATTTTCGAGCTATGTTTCAACTATGAGCCACATCATTGATACTGAGCCTTCTTGTCATGGAGAAGCAGTAGGTCAGCAGGTTTGACAAGATGCCATGACAGAAGGGTATCAGTCCATCATGAAGAATGATGTGTGGGATATTGTTCTAAGACCGGAAGGGAAGTCTGTGGTGACTTCCAAGTGGATCTATAAGATCAAACATGTAGTTGATGGAAGTGTTGAGAAATACAAAGCGAGATTTGTCGCTAGAGGATTCTCTGAGGTGGAGGGAATAGATTATGAGGATACATTTGCTCTTGTAGCCCGATACACTTCCATCCATACGATTATTGCCCTAGATGCATCCATGGGTTGGAGACTACATCAGATTGATGTAAAGACAACCTTTCTCAATGGTGAGATTGAGGAAAAAGTTTACATCGAGCATCTAGATGGGTTTGTGATATATGAGAAGGAGTTTCATGTGTGCAGGTTGAAGAAAGCCCTGTATGGACTAAAGCAGGCACCTCGTGCTTGGTACGAGAAGATTGATGGATTCTTGATGAGTTTGGGCTTCAGCAAGAGTGTTGTTGATCCCAACCTATACTACCATATTGTTGGTGACGAGTGCCTGATTTTGGTCCTATATGTTGATGATTTATTCCTCACCAGTTAAAAAAGTCTTATTGTTGAATGCAAGCATGCATTGACTTCTGAATTCGAGATGAAGGGTTTGGGTATGATGCACTACTTCTTGGGACTAGAAGTATGGCAGAGGACTGATGAGATTTTCCTGTGTCAAGGAAAATATACAGTGGAGATATTGAAGAAATTCGGTATGACAAATTGCAAGTCCATGCCTACACCGATGGTGATGGATTTGAAGAAAATGAAGGAGGCTTCTACTGATTCAGGCGAGATTGATCCACATCTCTACCGACAACTGATTGGATCATTGATGTATCTGGTTAACTCCAGACCTGATATATGCTATGCAATGAATGTACTCAGTCAGTTTATGAGTCAACCGAGACAGACTCACTGGATACCAGCGAAGCATGTGCTGAGATATCTATGAGGAACAGTTGGATATGTCCTAAGATATGCCACCGGTGTAGACAAGAGATTGCAGGGATATGCCGATGCAGATTGGGCAGGGAGCGCAGTGGACCGGAAGAGCACATTTGGTTGTTGTTTTACTTTGGGATCTGCCATGGTTTCCTGGTGCAGCAGGAAACAGAGCTATGTGGCTTTGATTGCCGCAGAAGCAGAGTACATAGCGTTATGTGTGGCAGTCCGCGAAGCAGTGTGGCTTCACAAGCTCCTTGCAGATTTATTTGGTCATGAGATGGATTTCTGACGCAACTCTACCCTCGCGGTACGGTCGCTCCTACCAGGACCTCCTAGTTCTCGGCCCAAAGAGTTATCAACTCTCCAACTCCCTCGGGAGTCTTTACCCACAGTCTGCACAGCGATCCTTCCTTCCTTAGTTGACGAAGGATCGGCTCTCGCGACTTCGCGAATTCCACAACAGGGAACTGGATTCTCGGATTCCGAGACCCGATGCTTCTGGTCGACGTTGACTTTCTCTCGGTATGTCGGAACCTCGAGCTATCGCGACTCGCAACTAGCGTCTCTATGCCTCCGAGTTCTCAACCTCCGAGACCCAAAGTGCCGAGATACCGATGCCTCGGGATCTCGCGACCTCGCGCACTCGTTACTTCCGGGATCAGACCCTGAGGCCTCCAACTCCCGAGATCCGATATCTCGAGGTCACCTGTCACATCACCCGATTGCGACGTACACCATGCAAGACATTTTCGGGACGTCGTGCTTCGCGTTCTCGTAACCTCGCTCTACGAGAAACAGGAATCTTCCATCGCGAACTTCCGATATATCTGACCCATAGTCAGGTCGCGATCTTCGTGATTCTCCTCGACAATTCAAGTCGTCGATTCTCTTCCTTTTCCTCTTGAAGAGTTCCTCCGTTCACTACCTTTATCCTGTATGAACTCCACTCGGTTCTGTTTCCACAATGAAACAAGGGGTTATCCCTCCTGATCTTTTACTAACTCAGACTTCTTCAGAGATTTTTCGAACACACTCCCTGTGCCTGGTCTTCAACCACTCCAGTAGTGATGAAGTTTCTGAGTCCTGTGCGCTCACGATCGCAACAGCCTCTCCTTTCCTTCTCAGACTTGCTACTGAGACTTCACGTCCAACCTGCACTCACCTGCACGACTTGAACGATCCCAATTCACCTTGGGCATAACGAGAACAAAGGTTCAACTACTTAGCCTCCTCGACGCACTCTATGCGGAGGAATTCAACTGCACTCTATGCAGGAATCTCCCGGCTCAAGCAGAGAAACAATTGGAACTCATTCTCTCAGGTTACGAACCTGATATGCAATCACATATGCATCATATAAAAGATACGCATAAAAGGAAGCAAGTAAGCAGAAGCATAACATCAACAACACAAAAGTATCAAACACATCCATGGGAACTGAATCAAAGGTTTTCTATTAATTCAATAGCTGTACATGGAGTTCTTCACAAGCTCTCTGCACTCCTCTTCTCTTGCTCCTGTATGAATGAGAATGATAACAATCACCAATACAACGGAGGGTGTCTATATTCCGTTTTCCCTCTTCGAAAGCTAAACTGTCTAATCTACAGTTAATTAGTTTATCTACTTGCATTAAATCTACATAAATGCCTCAACTACTAAGGACGAGAGCTTATCCGCTCAAGGTCCGTTACATATATAAAGTGCGCTTCATCACATCGACATTTAATGTTTGGCGCAGCCATATTACAATGTTCCAAAATTTGAATGCTGGCGCTCTCCAGCTGTTCTCTTTTCCTCCTCGCGCTGGCTCGCTTGATTGAGTGAGCGATGCTCCTGCATCAATTTCACCGTTATCCATTGCAATAACCAGAGTTGTGTGAAACTCTCAGAGAATCTCGTGTTTCACGATAAATCGAAACACATTGAGATCAAATACCATTATATCAGAGATATGGTGCAGAGGAAAGAAATACATGTGCAGTACCTTTCTAGACATGAGCAAGTTGCAGATGTCTTCACCAAACCGCTTGCCAGGACGAACTTCGAGTACATTCGTGAGAGACTTGGCCTGGTGGAGAATGCCTCCCTATCTAAGAGGGAGTGTTGTTGATTGTAGCTTCATGAGACATCCTCCATATCGTTCTCCTCTGGATTGAGTTGAGACATCTGTGAGAGAGAGCCCAAGTGTTGGGTGTGCCCATGTGATGGGTGTGCGTCAGACTCTGGACTGAGTTGTGATGATGTGTGGTCTCTTTTCTACTCCTCTGGATTGAGTTGAGATGACTTGAGATGGTCTCCTGCCTTGTACTCCTCTGGATTGAGTTGAGTCGGCTTGAGATGGTCTCCTGCCTTGTACTCCTATGGACTTAGTTGAGTCGGCTTGAGATGGTCTCCTGCCTTGTAGTCCTATGGACTTAGTTGAGTCGGCTTGATATGGTGCTCCAGATGATACTCCCGTGGACTCAGTTGAGTTAATCTGTTGAGTGTGACGTCCTTGTGGTTGAGCACAGGTGGACATGTCCCTAGTGGTTGAGCACTAGAGGATGAGAGAGATCCTTGCTATATTGTCTGAGAGTAAGATTTGTTGTAACCCTAATTTATGGTGTAAAGGGTACAAGTTGGCCCCACCATGTGAAAGTTAATTAATATTGTGTAAATATTAATTATATTTTTGAGTTATAGAATTCGGCCCTATTGTGCCAATAGACATACCTTTTGCTGTGTTAGATTTTGTATAAATAAGAGCTTATCCCCATTATGGATCACACTCACTCACTTTTCATCTCATAATTTCAGCAAACACTTGTACAGCTGAAGTGTGCATCTTTCTATGGCACAAGTTTCTAGGTTTTGTGAGCACCCTCTTGTGTGCTACGGTCTATGGTGTGGGGGATCTTCTCTTGAGAATCTAGCGAAGGATTGTTGGGTTTTTCCCTTGATTGGGAAGGGTTTTCCCAAGATACTTCTTGTGTTCTTGTGCATGGTTATTCTTCTTGTGATCTTGGTTATTGCAGCACTTGTGTATGGTATTAATGCATTGTTTATGGTTCAAGTACATGCTAAATGAAATAAACCACATGTGCATGAGCTAAGCATTAAAATTCAAGAACAAGTTGCTACAGGATCTCTCTATTCACCACTAGAGAGGGTTTCTATAGCTACTGTCAAACTGTAAAACATCTCCTTGCCTTTCTACCAGCTCCAAATCCTTTGTTGCCACCTAAGAATACATAATGTTGTTCAAACCCTTGTTGTTGAAAGTCTGGTTTGAGGACTGAAGTAGAAGGCTGAGTATTTTCCATGGGGAAGATATTACCTACAACTATGTCCTTAGTGAGATAGGCTACCATATCCTTAAACTTCTCTTTTCCCTTTTGAAACAATATGTTGATCTCATCAAGCAAGTACACTACCCTTTCTACAACATACAGGGCACAATCAAAGAAAATTTGAGAGGTATAAAACTCAGCATTGCCAATTTTTGTGTTCTTCTTGGTTATAGTGGAGTTGATTTCATCTTCTAAAGTATGCAAAAGAGTGGGAAATTTTTCATTTATTGCTTTTGTTCCAACACTCTTGTACATAGTGCTAAGGGCTAGGCATGTTGCTTCATGTACTTCTTAAACACTGTCACAAAAGAATGCTTGAAAAGTAGGTGTGAAGTCCTCCATAAATGTCACAAGTTGATTCTTTCCAGCACTGTTATCTGCTCATTCAATCCAATACATACACCTTGGCTTCTACTAGCATTATTTGACATAACATATAATTTACCCTAAAAAGTTTTGATATATTCCTCAGCTCTCAGATCAAGCT
>ML776737.1:31285-42549 GCA_009831015.1 Picea engelmannii
TTGTTGGATTTGACCTGCCAACCACAATAAACATCCATACCTTGAGTCTGAACACTAGCCCCTGCGGAATACGAAGGGACAAAGTTTTAAGTTAAATTAGAAGAGAGTAAATATTTTTTTTATTATTATTTATTTATAAATAAGATTTAGATTTTTTTTATTATTTATTTATAAATAAAATTTAAATTTTTTATTGATAAAACCGGAAATCAATAGATAATTTTATTTTTATTATTATTTATAAGTATGATTTATAATTTTTATTGGATAAAAGGTTTGAGCTTTTTATGGCTGAGATGTCACATAACACTAAGAATTAGTCAATGTACGTTTCTTTTTAATCTACTTTTTTAATAATGTTTCTAATTATGACTAAGGGAAGTTAAAGTGGGAAGGAATATGTAGAAATGGATCATATGTACATAAATTTCAAAAAGATGTTTAATACAAAATATTCTATTTTTTTGTTTGTTAAAATGAACATGTAAAAGGTTGTAGACCAGAATTTTAGGATTTTTTCTCTTTGTTAATATGACTAGCACAGCCACAAGTCACTCGTGGTTGGTGAATGTCTAAATAACCGCAGTGCATTAAATAATCTACGTGGTAAGAGCTTCAGGGAGGAAAATTTCGCCCAGTAAATAATAGTTGGAGTAAAAATCGTGGCTGGCCATCATAATAAATTTTAAATATGATTAAGTAAAAGTAAAAAAATAAACATGTAAACGGATGTCTTTATAATAGTGAGGAAGTTAGTGGTTGAAATCACAACCATTGATTTAATCTTCCAATAATATTTAATCTTGTACATACAAAACTGATTAAGTACTAAAAACATATTAAATATGCCAATTGTCAATAGGTGTATGCCTTTCGACCTAAATATATAAAAAATTGTAAACCAGAATTTTAGAATTTGGTTATTGTTATCAGTGAATTTTATTTATAAATATTTAAAATTCAAATAAATCAAAGTAAAAAAATATAATAAACTGAATTATTAAAACAATTATGACTTATTTTTCATTGTATTATTTTAATTGAATAGATCCTCAAAGATAAAAAAAAAAAAAAAACAATATTTTATTTTATTTGAATAAAAGAGAGATTGGAACTTGGGTAAGAGTGTTAGAAAAAAAAGTTGTTGATCCATTTAGATGAATGACCATGGCAGAAAAAAAGACAAGTGGTAGAGTCAGTCTAGTTAAACCCAACTAACAGAAACAAAATCCCAGATTTCTAGGAAATCAGAAAAGATAAATGTGGGATTAAAGTTTGAAAAGTGGTCACAGAGTCAGCCTAGTTAAACTCAACTAGCAGAAACAAAATCCCAGATTTGTAGGAAATCAGAAAAGATAAGCGTGAGATTAAAGTTTGACAATTGGTCAAAGACTAGAAAGCTAATAAATGTGTCAAAAAAACTAGGAAAAAATAAATAAGGAGTGCAGAAAGAGGATGGAACTCCCAAAACATGGGAAAGGAAAGTAAGAACTTGTGCTCTTGGTGTTTATGCAAGTCAATCATAGTGCCACTCCTCCTTTGGAAACTTACGTCAAAGGTGACAAGGCAAAATGATCTTTCTGCTTTTGTTTATGGTTGGGAGGAGCGATCTCACCTAACCTGTGTTTCTTAGAACTATGTATTTCCCAGATATACTGTATGAGGTTTAAGTTATTTATGGACTGATTAAATAATTATTTATAAGAAGTAAATTCTATTCTGCATAAATTAGTGATGTTATTTTGATATATCAGTTTTATTATGGGTATTTAAACTCTCTAAATTATGTTATGTTTATTCTTCTTGTTAAGACATAAATAGTTAATCATTTTTGTAGAAATAGATTCAACCCTAATGTGAAGGAAGAGAACCACCGTTTCAACAGAACGAGATATATATCAGAACAAAATCACTATTACCAGTCAACATTCTAGATATAAAAGCATATCAGAACCAGAATTAACTTTCCCAGGTTTAATCGTTTCGGCAACCCAAGGTGCTCTCTTGCATATACCCTGTAATAAAAAAAGAAAACAATTGTTACTATAAAGGTTCAATTTAAAGAAAATATGCATCAGTAATATATATTAAAATATAAGGAAATAAGGGTTTACCATTGGAATATGCATTCTAGTAGGTCTTGTTGTTAGAAAACAAAGAAAAGTGTGATGCAGACCCAAACTCCGGTTAGTAATAACAAAGCTATTTTGAAAACCCAAGAACTACTAACTAAGCACAGGAAGCAATAACAAGAAGTTAGCTGATAAATTTCCTGATGGCAAGAATAACAGTAACTTTCCACCCCAATGTACATGGTTAAGACAACTACGAAACCTGATGGGTACGCTCCAGAGGTAAACCAAGGGCCCATCATTAGAATAATAACCGAATACAGAACTTAAACTACCTTATATATAAACGAAGTATTGATGACAAAAGCCTACTGGGGTTATTACTTGAACAAAACTCAGAATCTCTTTATCTCGCTACGGAATCCTGTTCATATACGTAGAGCTAAATAGAAAAGTAAAACCCTGACACAAATTTCATCAAAGTAATGAAAATGTCAGGGAAAACAAAATAACAACATTTCTTTAAAGCCATGAAATCACCCAAGTTAAAACCCCTCTCCCAAACTCGGGGAGGTACTCTTACAAATTGCAAAGATCCAAAGTTTTACAAATGCTTGAAAAACTCTTACATCTCAAAGTAGCACCATAAGATAATAGATAGTTTAATTGAAAGCAATACTACCATAACCTACGTCCAAAGGGGTTGGACCCAATGGTGGAAAGCTAGGAGTTTTTCACTGTTGGGCAAGGTTCAATTCCTGTGAGGGCCTAACCTGAAGTCATTGGGGCTCCTTGAGGTAGTGGTCGAACGTGTGGTTGCACCCAGAGATATTATATTAAAAATGATATCGTGACCCGTGCACACATATGTGGGTTGGTGATGGAGTGTGTTGTTAAGATGCTCCGTGATGTTAAGGACAAAAAATCCAGCCATGTTAAGGGTTGGTGTGGCTGGTTGGTGTGGCTTAGGCCGGGTGCGATCCCCAGGTGATTTTGACGGCTTAGATGCCCTTGAGTTGCGGTTTCTTAGCCACAGGTTAGTCCCACATGTCACGGACAAACAAACAAACAAAAAAAAATATTACCATAACCTACATAAAGACGTATTCGGAAGTTAAAAGAAGCAAAGTAGAAGAACCTGTTACCTTGCTCAATGGGATTCCCTCCGAGGAAGTAAAGTCTTTCTAATCCAAAAACCTTATATGAGTTCTGGGATGACTTAACTCAAAGAATTGTTGAAGTTTTTACTTATACAACTAGCACTTACAATTCTTTTTTATTATTATAATCATTTAGCACATTAGTTGCATAAATAAGATCATTGAAAGAGAGGCAATCAAAGAAACAATAGAGACACACAGATTATCCTCAGAAAACCTCATGGGGGAGAAAACCCAACAACAATAAATACCAATAGATAGACCATAAACCCTCATTGACGTCACCCCCATTTGCAGTAGGTTCTCCTCCAAGACTTGCTCACTACATAGCTGACTGTGTGTGTATCCAAATGAGGCACTGACCTCTCTTATAAATAATGGTATGGCCAACTTATAACTAGGTCTAGGCCAAGTTGTCACTTTACCCTCTTAATTTCCAATTTACTATCAAGGAACAATAAGGTCAACTTTTACTAAGGCACAATAGGAACTAATTAAATATAATATAATACTATTATTCAACTCTCTTTGAGGTAGAATATTCTTCACATTTACAATATTTCAACACTCCCCCTTAACAAGAAGGGTATTCTACCGACAACATTAATAACAACTCGTTGGACTCAATACATCATCAAGAGGAGGGGACATTAGAGAACACTCTCGGTCATATCTATAGGTCATAAAAAGTTTTTCTCGTCATCAACATCAATCGAAATGGAACATCATCATCATCTGCAACACAGAGCTGGAGTAACATCATCATCAATATCAACATGAAGATGGAACATCAACATCAATAGAACGAAGTTGGAACAACAACATTAACAACACGAAGCTGGAACATCATCATCAATAGCACGAAGCTGGAACAACATCATCAATAACACAAAGTTGAAACATCATCATAAAAAACATGAAGCTGGAACATCAACATCAACAACACGAAGCTGGAAGAACATCATCAATAACACAAAGTTGTAACATCAACATCTATATGTGGTAACAAAAAGAGGCAGGTGCTTTAACAAAATCTATGGTACTTTGACAAAACGTCCTTACTAGACCTTCGATATCTACCTAGGAACCATAAGATTCCCTAGGATATAAAATCCTAACAAGCTACCACGTGGTACTCTGACAGACCGGCCTTATCGGACCTTCGGGATCTGCCCAAGAATTAAAAGATTCCCTAGGATATAAAATCTTAATTGAGATACCACTACTGGCAACAACTGGTATATACATGCACAAATGATTTGACAGATCATCCTTAACGGACCTTTGGTATCTTCCCAGGGATGATCATTCCCTTAGGATATAAAATCCTAATTGGCTACCCATTGTTGGTCAGGATACCATAGTATCATCAACATCACTCCCCCTTTCGAGGGAGGTTCTTTCAGACAACACCAAGCTTGTCTCAGAAGTACTCAAACTTCACATGAGACATAGGCTTAATCAACGCATCTACAAATTGCTCATCTGTGCCAACATATTGGAGCTTCACAACTCCTTTCTGTACCAAATCAGGAATGTAGTGGTAGCGGATCTCAATGTGCTTCATCTTATCATGGAAAATCGAGTTCTTTGTCATCTTTATGCAACTCTTGTTATCAAGAAAAAAATCACAGTAGAATTCATCTCTAGGTAAAATAAACATGTCAACAAATTTTGAAGCCATATGGCTTCACAACTGGCAGAGCATGATGTAATGTACTCTACTTCTGTCATACTGAGAGAAATATTGGATTGCTTCCTGCTTTTCCACGAAGTCATAACTGACCCTAAATTGAAACAACATCCTGAAGTGTTTTTTCTGTATGAAGCACTTCCATCCCAATCTGAATTAGTATATCCATACAATCTAAAGTCACAATCTCTAGTATAAAAGAGATTGTAATCCAACATACCATTAAGGTATATCATCACATGCTTTGCAACTATAAGGTGAACATGTCTGGGCTCCACCAAATAATGACTCAAGGTGTTCACAACAAAGAATACATGTGGCCTGGTATTCGTTAGATACATCAGTGAACCAATAATTCGTCTCTATAAAGTAGCACCAACTAACTCTGATGAAGTATCAACCAAGAGCTTCAAATTTGTCTCCATGGGTGTGGCCATGGATTTACATTCCAAAATGTCAAACTTCTTTAGTATTTCAATTGCATACTTCCCTTGGTTAAGGAATATCTTCTATGGGCTCTACCAAACTTCAAGACCTAATAAATAATGCATCGGGCCTAGGTCTTTCATCTCAAATTCTGCACTGAGCTTCCTTTTGCAATTTTTGATGATCTTTTCTTCTCCTGTCAAGAATAATCCATCCACATATAGTAGCAATACAACTGGATCATCATTCATAACCTTGAATTAAATATTATAATCAAGTTTACTCTTGGTAAAGCCCAAGCTCGTAAAAAAACTATCAATCTTGCCATACCAATCTCTTGGAGCTTGCTTCAACTTGAAGAAATGAGTCTTCCTGTCTTGTACTTTGAGACCAAATTTTCACACCATATTATAACAACCTAGTACACTTTCTCAGTTGCAACTTAATCTTCACAATCATGTGCTATCTCTATGTGATTTCTGCAAAGCACTATTTGTATCACTACCTGAGAGTATGTCATCTACTCTCTATGCAATTATTCCTTTGGGACTTGGATTCTGCACCTGTAGCTGCTCTGAAGCTAAGAATGAATCCTCCATTCTCACTGTTGTTGTTGAAATTTGAGAGTAACTCCTCTACTCTATCACGAAAACAACTTCATCTGAAACAAAGGGTGGCTCAATGACTAACACTGAGGGTAGCTTATCCTCTTTCTCTGGAGGTAACTCAATCTTCTATTGTAGTCATGTCTTCATGTCCTGAATAATGTACTACACCAAATGGCTCTAGAGTTAATTCAATCTCAAATACAAGGATTGTCATACCTTCTCCTTCTAAATCTCATAAAATTTCATCTTCTTTTAATGAATCATGTTTGCTCTATATATACTTCTTTAGATTACTGGAACAATTGTCTCATCATATCCTTCTCCCTCTTGCTGGGAGAATCCTTCAGACACAAATGAGGCTTACTCTGAGTCTACAAAAACTTCATAGTATCTACATGATATACTTGGTGTTGAATACCAAGTCTTAATATGAAAAGTTGAGTCAAACTTCAAACAAATTCTGCTTCCTATCAAGGTGGATTAATTATCCATTGACCAAGTCTATTGTGAGTTATATTCTAATGTTTGGTCATCTTTGGAGCCTTCTTCTTTTTACAATCAATCTCCATATGAGATACTTTGTATCTCAAAATTATCTTCTTCTTCATCTTCTTTGGTACATGGATGTATATAGTCATGTATAAAACTTTGATAGTCTGCTCCATGTCTCATCTAATATGTTTCCTCCTGCAAACATCACTATATATTCCTCAAGTTTATCACTTGTGACCTACCTAGAACAAGAAAAACAAGGGAGAAACAATAGACAAGGATAATACTCTTTATAATAATAAAAACAATAGGGAGAAAAATTGCAACGATAGCTCGTAAAAAGTAAGAAATACAATAATAAGGAATGAGAGAAACACTCTTCTAGTATTGTGATCAATCATTCCTCCATGGTAACCTGGAAACAAAACAACAAGTTTCTCCTTGAGGAGATGTTATTTATATCTAGCAAATGATTACAATAAGAATTTATCTCAATAGTGCTCACATGCTACCAAGTATAAAAAAATTCAAAGATTTCTTTCACAACTATAATGTTTACTTGTAATGAGGCAGTTATCAAACTTGACATGTGAAAATTTGAATCTTATAACCTTAATCAATCAAACCTAGAACCCAGAGTCTTGTCCTCAAGAATGAGTGTTGTTTCTTTTCTTCCAAGTCTCCTTCATTCAAGATGACAAGTATTATCTTCAACCTGTCCTCTGTACTAAGATAATATGCTTTCTTAACAAAAATCTGTGTTAGACAATAAACTCTATAATCTCAACCTTGATCAATCTAATACTTTTGACTTTAATTTTGACCAATGGTTAGTACGATAGTCATAACTTCAACAAATCAAAATAAAACCTAGTTGTTCATAATATCATAAGAAATAGAGGCAAATTAAATTGATCAAACATGAAGTGCATTGTTCCTCTAAATGTGTTGGGTCTGACATCCCTCTGGATCTACGATTTTTGTTTAGACAAAAGATCCTTTCTCCTGCAAATACCCTTTAAAACTAATGATACAATTTAAACATATGTAATTACATACCTCTAACATTATCAACAAGTAATGGCACCGTATGATGACAAAAACAATAAATAACAAACCTTTAAAACTTCAAAGGTGCTGAAACTTGTAATTTAAAGGTAGCTGAAAATTTTCTAGGGTAAGGTGCACTAGGACAATAAAAATTAGTCCCAACACTTCACAAAAACTTTCACTACAACTTGTACTGCAACTAGTGTTGGCACTGCAACTGGTGCTGCAACTGGAATGAAGGAAATGGCATGAAGAAACTGGTAATGAAACTACAACTGATACTGCAACTGGTACTGCAATTGAAACTTAGGGTTTTATGAGGAAACCCTAATTTCTCAAACTTCAAATTTTGGAATTTTGATCCAGGGATAGATATGCCCTCCTAGGGAAAGTTCCTAGGTTTGGTTACTTTCTCCAAAATCCTCCTCAAACAAGAAAAATGTCACACTTGGGGTTTATGTAGAAACCCTAATTTTGTAGCAGCTGCAATACTAAAAATGAATCTTGGAGAGGGTGCGTTGAAGCTAGCCACTTATTATAAACTATGAGTTAGTCTCTTTTAGGCCTTCTCTAATACCATGTTGAATTTTTTGCTTATACATATAGCAGTTACGATTATTCTTTATTATTATAATCATTTAGCACATTAGCTACATAAATAAGATCACTGAAAGAGCGACAATTGTTGGTCTCCAGTTTTGATCATGTTTTTGCCTATATTATATCACAAAGACCTCCATTTCCATACCCAGTACCACCCCTTCTGGCTTTGTTTTGACACATTTGACATCTCTTTACCACTCAATGGGGTTACTCAAGGTATCTTTACATTTCAAGCTATTTTTATGCATTTTGATGCTTTAAATTAATATTGAAACTAATGTGGCTTGAGTTAGGTACTATTTCTATTTACAGGGTTTGCCAGTACTAGGTACCAGCTCGTACCCCGTGGAGATACCAATGAAGCCTCTCAAGATCTGCGCGTTATGGTCAGAGTGGGAGACAACGAGATCTACATGACAGATGGAGTCATCACTCATATGATGATTGAAGGCACAATGATAGAACTGAGTCGTTAATATTTCATGATTCACACTTCGTGACACTACATGTCACGAAGATGTGAAGACCGTTTTTTAAACTTGATTTCAAGCTATTTTCGGATCAGGGGTCCGTTTGGATTTATGTATTTTTGCTTTAGACTGTTATGAAGGAGGATCTATATATAACCAAAGGATCACTCCTAAGAGACGGTTGGATTATGCTATGTTCTGAAATACATTTCCGAATATAATCTATCTTGCGTTATGTTATTTCACTGTCCTACGATTTGAGCTATTTCTTTGAGTAAGTGGAACGTGAAGTATACACAGTGGTTGCGTAGAATGATATAGTTAGTTCTGGTTGTTCCTTACAGCGTTTGTACCTTTTGGTTGGTCCTGCCAAACAGGTTCAAGTCACTGCTTTACTCTGTCATAGATTTAGTTTATTTCAGTGTTTTAGTATTTGCATGCATGATAGCGTAAAGTTTAAGAATTAACTTGTTCAGAATTGTGCTTAATTGTTCTTTAACTGTATCGTTTCCAGCATACTGATATCTACTATGTTGATGAGTATTGAACACATGATCGATTCCTGTAGAGTTTAGAGCACGAATTAGGTTGCTTTGATTCCAGTTTCCAATTTGAACATAACTTAGAGTTGGAATGAACTTCATTTTGGTTTGGATAGTTAGGTTGAAATTAAATTAGAGGAAGCTTCCGGTACCAGTAGGGTAAGTAGGGTGTTTCTCTGTTTTCCTGTAGACAGATTTAGATTCATTTTTTATGTTCAGATTAAATGCATTTTAGGAAATACTCTTTCTGTCATGGCTTAAATATAAATGGTGATGATAGATGATTAAAAGTAGTGGTAGAATAGTCTTGTGAAATCACACTTTTGAGTAGAAATAGAAGCACCAGCATTTAAACATAGGACTGTTTTCTGTTGATGAATTAAATAGGAGATGATAAGTTTCAGGATAGTCATTGGGATTCAAGTTCTCAAAGTGAGTTTGTGTTTTCTTCTAAATATAGTTTTTAAATAGGGATTAGAATCTTACCCGCACATACAGTGTAGCAGCTCGAAGTTTACTTACCCTGGTTTGACAATTCAGTGTTTCAGGTCATTAAAATCTTTAATATTGTAGCCTGACATTTTTGGCTTCGTTGCCGGGGAGCTGTTTAAAAGGTAAGTAGATAGTTGTCTTGATTAGTTTTAGAACGCACTTAGTTTGGTGTGGTATGTTGGTAGGTTGATAGTAAGAGGAGCCGTGGAAACAAAAGGGTGAGAACTGACATGTCAGTTATCACAGGTACTCTGAAACTCAATCTTAGTTTATTTTTCTTTCATTTAGCATGACTTCATGAGAAATAGAGATCCTAGAGGTAGATTTAGGAAAAATATAAAACCACAAAAAGAAGAAACTTCCACCCAAAAAGCTATAGAAACTGAGACTAAAATTCTGGCTGAGGAAACCATAGAACAAAACCTAGAACCAGGAAACACCATACAGCAACAAACTCAACACCCTGGTGATCCAGCCCTGGATGACACAGTTGATCCAGAGAAAATAAAAGCTCTTCTTGGGAACCCTAACTCTGTAGTCTCATAGATAACAACTACAACTGTGAAATCAAAGGCCATAAGATCCTCAAAAGGACCAATAGGAGATAACACTTCTGATAAAAAGAATCCAGAAAGGTTGGATTTCACACCCTCACCAAAGAAAGATCGAATTATATATACAATTCTTGGTAATCCTTTTACCATGGGAGAAAGAGGGAGAGACTTACACGGGGAACTTCATATTGAAAATGAAGGTGAAGAACAAGCAGAGAATGAGTTACCACCAGAAACCACCTTTGGGTTTCCTATTTTGGATTTAGTCCAGAATGTCAATATGAAAAATATCCCACTTTCAATACTACCAACCTTCCATGGGAAAAATAGTGAGGACCCAGATGTCTTTCTTTTTGAGTTCGACATCCTGTGAAGGAGTTATAACTATCTCCAGGATGCACATAAACTGAAATTATTTCCTGCCACCCTGAAAGATTCTGCATTACGTTGGTTCATGAGTTTAGGAGAATACAGCATTAGATCTTGGGAAGATATGAAGGAATTTTTTTTAAAGAAGTACCAGGATTATTGCAGAACCAAGGATTCCCAGAATGACATCTTCAAAATACAACAGCAAGATGAAGAAAGACTTGAGGATTTTCTAGAAAGATTTACCTATACCCTTCAAAAATATAAATATAATGATCTCCAGGATGAAGCAATCAAGACTCTTTTCTTAAAAGGAGTTTTGGAAGAATATATTGATACTCTCAATTTAATGGCTTCAGGAGACATTTATCAAAAAAACTTTGAAACAATTAGTGAAATTTGTAGAACTTACTCAAGAAGTAAAGGGAAAACTCCAAAAAGTGTGAGAGAACCGGTCAACAAAAATACCAAAACATCCACATCTGGTGGAGTTACTAAAGTTGAATTGGGAAACCTTTTGGATAATTTTAAAACAGACCTTTTAGGAACAATTGGCTCTCAGTTAAACACTTTGAAGATTAAGAGAAAGCAGGAAGAGGAAAACCATGTCCTAAGTATATTTTGCCCAAAATGCAGAAAAATGCATCCTTTATGAGAATGTCCTTTGGACAATGTTCCTGTATGTGCAATATGTACTGAAAATCATAAAACAGAAGATTGCCCATCCTTACCT
>ML776737.1:71852-105285 GCA_009831015.1 Picea engelmannii
TGATGCTCAATACCTCATCCAGGTGCCTCATATGCTCTTGCCATGACCAACTATAGATCAAGATGTCGTCGAAGAAAACCAAGACTGATTTCCTTAACTGATCCCTGAATATATGGTTCATGCAAGACTGGAATGTAGTGGGTACATTGGTTAGCCCAAATGGCATAACCAGGAACTCAAAGTGTCCAAAATGAAATCGAAATGTCATCTTCTCTATGTCCTGCTCTCAGATGTTGATCTGGTGATATCCAGAGCATAGATCAATTTTTGAGAGGAAAACTGCCCCATGCAGTTCATCCATCAACTCGTCAATGTGTGGGATAGGGTACCAATTTTTGATGGTTTTCTTGTTCAAGGTTCGGTAATCAATGAACATCCTCATGGTGCCATCCTTCTTCAGAACTAAGACAACTGAAGAAGCAAATGGGTTGTTGCTCGGTCTGATGTGTCCCATCACTAACAATTCCTTGATTGCCTTCTCTATCTCATCCTTGAGCCACCTAGGATGACGATACAGGGTGTGATCATAGGTTTGGCCCCCTCCTCTAACTCAATGGTGTACTCAAACCCCCTGTCAGGTGGTATCCCTGGTGGGATTGCCTCAAAGACTTGTTGATGTCATCCCAATAAATTCTTGATCTCTATGTGGTATTGTTGTCAACCTTCTGAATCCTTCTGAGTAGTGATCAAGCATTTTGCGGCATATGCTACCTCCCCATGTCTGAATATCTTGTCCATCCTCTTGGCTGAAACTATCTTGGGTGCTCCTGTCAACATACCTCTTAGAAAAACCTTCTTCCCATCCTGATCTCTGAATCCCATTTCCAAGGTTTGGTAGTTGGTAGTGATTTTTTCCAAGGTAATCATCCACTGAACTCCTAATACCACATCTGTGTCTAATAGGTTAACCACATAAAATGTGTATCTCACTGTGTAGTTGCTAACTTCATCTCTAATTTTGGAATTCTATCTAGACACTCCATCGTGCGGCCATCTGCTACCACAACATCAAACCCCTCAAACTCCTTTGTCTGAAGTGCCTGTCTCGATACTGGTGAAGCGTTGATGAATTTGTGGGTGGCCCCACCATCTATCAGGGTGATTGCACATTCCCCCAAATTATCCCTCTGATACAAAGGGTATCATACCTAGGAACACCGAAAAGGGTTGCTATGACTCCTCCCTTTGTTGGTTTCTTCCTGTTATCCTGCTCTGGCGGTTGTGGGACTACTCGAGGATGGGCTCCTGCCAGTTTCAGTGGTCTACAGGGAAGCTGCTCCTCTGCTGGTGCTGACTCCTTCTTTGAACTAGTGGATCCATTGTCCTACTCCTCCTCTTCACTATCCACGATGTCTGCTACTATCTCAATATAATGAATCTATCCCTTGCCCATGCACCTGTGGCCTGGGACCCAAGGATCTCTGCAGTTGAAGCAAATATTCTTCCTCATAAGCTCTTGCCTAGTCTCATCATCCAACTTCTCCTTGCCCTTCCATTCTCTCTGGAATGGATTCCTTTCTTGATCCCTTTGGGGCACAAATGGTTTGGAGAAAGTTTTAGTCTTTGGCACTGAGTCTGTTAGATCTCGAGTGTGAAGGATGGCATCCTACAAAGTGGGAGGCCTGTATGCCTTCACCCATCCTCTCAAAGGCTCTGTGAGCCCTTCTACGAATAGCATGATCAGCCTGGGTTCTGATATATCTGTCACTTCCATGGATACCCGCTAAAACTCTGTGATGAATGCCTCTGTTGATCCAGTTTGTCTCAACTGGGCTAGATCCCTGAAGTGTATCTTGGGATCCTTCCTGTCAAACCTATCCATGAGCCTATCTGTAAAATCCCTATAGGATGTGATGCAACTGTAACCCAATGTCACCAGTCCATGATACCACCACTCGTGTGCCTCACCCTCCAAGTGTAAGGTCGTGAAACTGATGGCCTCTGTCTCAGTCATCTGGTTGAGCTTGTAATACATGTCTATATTTTGTACCCAAGCTCTGGCAGTGTATTTGGATGATCCGTCGAAAGAAGGGATTGTGAGTTTCCCAACTTTTCAGATGAAATCGAGGTTATGCCCCTACTGTTGTTATGGTCCTGCCCTCTACAACTCTCTAGGGTGGTTCCTAATTCTGAGTCCACAGTACTCGACTAAGGTCATGTCCTGATGGAAGTCACAACCCAATGTTGCGTGCTCCTTCCCATACTTTGCAATGTCGTCGGCATGAGTGGGTGGCCTCTGTGCTATTGGTGGCGGTGCTGCTACCGGGGGTGCCCTCTGGAAACTAGGAAACAAGGGTCTAGGAATCCTACTCGAAGAGGTGTATGTGTGAGAGGGTGACTGGGGTCCACTGCCTACTCCCGAATTTTCCTGTGCTGCATGCGGGACTTATGTATCTGGGGTGCCCACTCTAGCTAATCTATCAAGCACTTGTGCCAAGGACTAAGACATGGTCCGTTGACTAGCTAACATATCATTGATAACCTGCATGAAAGATGCCTCTGGATATACGGGGGCCTTGCCACTACCCTTTGGTCGCTCATATCCATCTCCTAGCATCCTCTTTGCCTCACGCTCAGCCTCACGCTCTTCCCTTCTCTCTGCTTCTCTGTGTGCCTCTTCCTCTTCCTCTGAGCTAGGAGGAAAATCAGGCCTATGGCTTCTTTCTTGATGTCGATTGTAAGTGACATATTCATCACCTACATGTTCACATCCCTATGGGTTTTCTACTACACTCATTGTCTTTAGTCACAGGCTGGCAGGACTAAAGCTCTAATACCACTGCAATGTTCCTGACTTGGCTAGTATAGGAAATGTTGCTAATGTGTGTGTAGGATCAAAGGTTTATAGCATATAAATGATCATACAAATAATAAACGTGACAAAGGACTACAAAGTTTGTATTATGATATCTCTGTGGATTACAAAATGGCCGAATGCGGCTGAATAAGTGACAATACTCGACTAGATCAACATACAAAGGATCTTAGCTAGAATATAAATAAGCAACTGCGACTGAATAAAATAACAACACTCAGATAGATCAAAAGACAAAAGGATCTTAGTCGGAATACAAATAAGCAACTAAAATATAACACCCAAAATATGGGAGCACTACAAAATCAATGAAGAATGATGGAAGACCTGGATGATCTTCCCAGTGACTAGGGTGTGTCTTTCAACACCGAAATCAACCAACTGGTGTCTTCCTCCTGGAATACACTGAACTATCTCTCTTGAGATGCCCCTCTTCTCCTTAATGACAAGTCATAATCTACATAATGATGAATTGGGTCACTGACCCTTCTTTTATAGATTTCCAAAACCCTAAATCATGATGAAACTCTAAATCACTGCTAAAACCCTAATTCACTGTTGACTTCTATTTTTAGCTCATAATGAATTAAAAGCACTGTTAACTCTTGTTAGCTCAATGTCACTTTCCGAATATAACACCTGTGACTGGAGTGACCTCTAGTAACCCTGTTTACCCCTATTTGGCCTTGGCTATAGTTTAACGAGGTGGTTTAGACTGACTGTAATGTTCATGACTTGGCTACTCTAGGAAACGCTGCTAATGTGTGTGTACGATCAAAGGTTTACAGCATATAAATGATCATACAAATAATAAACGCGACAAAGGACTACAAAGTTTGTATTATGATATCTCTGTGGATTACAAAATGGCTGAATGCAGCTGAATAACTAACAATACTCGACTAGATCAACATACAAAGGATCTTAGTTGGAATATAAATAAGCAACTGTGACTGAATAAAATAACAACACTCGGCTAGATCAAAATACAAAAGGATCTTAGTTGGAATACAAATAAGCAACTAAAAGATAATACTCGAAATATGGGAGCACTGCGGAATCAATGAAGAATGATGGAAGACTTGGATGATCTTCCTGGTGACTAGGGTGTGTCTTTCAACACCGAAATCAACCAACTGGTGTCTTCCTCCTAGAATACACTGAACTATCTCTCCTGAGATGCACCTCTTCTCCTCAATGACAAGTCATAATCTGCATAATGATGAATTGGGTCGCTGACCCTTCTTTTATAGCTTTCCAAAACCCTAAATCATGTTGAAACCCTAAATCAATGTTGAAACCCTAATTCACTATTGACTTCTATTTTTAGCTCATAATGAATTAAAAGCGTTGTTAACTCTTGTTAGCTTAATGTCACTTTCCAAATATAACACCTATGACTAGAGTGACCTCTAGTAACCCTGTTTACCCCTCTTTGGCCCTGGCTATAGTCTAATGGGGTGGCTTAGACCATTAAGCCTCCTCTTCTCGAGCTCCTATTTAGAAAGGGACATTACATGACATCCACCACATCATTTGGATTCCGGAAGGAAATGGGCCTTTATCCATGAGGTACACGCCAGTATTATGGTTAACATCATTCAATACCTAAGCCATTTTATTATGTTTCATCTTAGATTTCTCTAGATTTCATGATATGTGCCTGGAAATTATGCCTTTTCCCTCGCTTCACCTTGGTGGTTGAAATTGTGCCCTAGAAAGTGGTATTCTTTGGGAATGGGTTTTCTACTAGAAAATCTCTTAATGAACCATTGTACCGTCCCTGACCATACTTACCATTTTTCCTCTCTGTTTCCTTATCTCTTGGGATTTTAGGGTGTATTGAAAGAAGAAGGGGTCGTCCTCCATTCTATGGGAAGAAGGGGATAAAGGCCCGGAGGGGTTGGTGTTGGGTAAAAGATAAAATCCATATTTAAACCTTCCAGATTCTTCTCCCATGGATCGCCAAAGAAATCAATAAAATGTTTATCTTTAAATAAAAGGGAGCCCATAATATAAAAAAGAAATTCCTGAAAGGTAGATTGAATGGTATGAGGTCTCATCAGGAGTTGACCTATCATGTCCATGGATATATAGTGGTATGACATTGTCATTATCTAGTCACCAAACTAGGGGAATCACTCTCAGTTGCATGGCTGAGAGAAAGGGGTCTCATCACGAGCCAACCTTTCTCATTTCCATTAGGAATTTTTGAGTGAATGTTCCACCATTTGGTCACCATGCCAAGAAAATGACCTTCAACCTCTCCCTGTGCTAAAGAAAATATAAAGAAACAAAGATAAAAGGAAAATAATGCGCTTGGAAAAAGTGAATTATAGAAAAAGGTACCACACACCCTATACAAAGGCACCCATGAATGAGACACTATGACCCCTTGTATGTCTTGATCCTTATGTGCATTGAGTCTTGACCCCATCCACCTCATGCTCTCTACATGGCTTAGAGAGGGAGCTCTTGGAGGATCTCCTTGATGTATGGAAAGATCTACCCAGTAGGACATCTTGTCAACCCTCCCATACTTAAGCTTGAAAAATTGCAAAATGTCTTTGAGTTGTTAATTGTTTGATATGGTAATCTTTGATGCACATGCTTAGATGGCTTGTTTATTGATTGGATCCACTTATCATGAAGTTATGACTTGAGATCCTTGGAGGGTGTGTCCATTTGTTTTTGCAGGACCTAGCTGGTGGACAATTTTGGGAGAATAATTCTATCTTGGGCTTCCATGGGGATACAATCCCACAGGTTGGATGCCAGGGGCCTACATTCAAGATGAGAGAGATATGGCTTGGACGAACTCGATGATGACTTGGATGACCTATCCCACCCATTGCTTGCTGATCAATTTTCCCAGGAAGGAAAAAACGTCCCACTTTTGAGCATGACATAATGGTATTGAGGGTTTGGTCTTGGTGGTGAGGTGCCACTCACTTACACTTGGAAGTTTTGAGGAGAATATTTTTTTCACAAAGAAGATATCATGGTTAACACATGGCCTTGGGAGGCCCTTCCATATTTCTCCAACACCAATGACCTTCTCAAAGTGGAAAAATGTCCCCTAAAGGGGTGATGTCATCGTTAATTAGGGTTTAATTTGAGCAAAAGATAAAATTTTAAGTGAATTGTTTAATATTATTGTGTTAAGGGGGTAATATTAGGGTTGTTGACCCCTAATCCTATGTTTTACTGCTTATTTTTTGGACAAGCCATGTTGGCTAGTTTTTGTATAAATAGAGATCATAAGATCTCAAATTAAATGATAAATTTCCTCTCAAAAGAGGTTTTGGTCTGAAATTTTTAGCCTCCTTAGCTGTTTAGCTCTTGTGCACTTGTGTATGGCTGAATTTTTGAATGGTTAATGGAAGAAGTGATGCGCTAGCCTTGGAAGGTTATTTTCTAGCTCTTGTGGTGGGTTTTCTTAGCATCTCTCTTGATCTTGGTATGGTTTTTACTCTCTTGCTATAATTTTATTCAAGTCAAGTATTGTTATGCTAGGAAATAGGTGGTAAGTATAAAGGGCATACACCCCCACCATAGTCTTCAACATTTTTTCTTCATTTTATTGCTTCATATCATTGATAAGGGTTTGCCAAGAGAAGTATAAGGGCATACACCCTCTAAAGTTTAAACCCTAGCTTAGAGAAACTTTCCTTGGGAAGTAAAAGGGCTTACACCCCCAATGAGGTAGATTATCTAAGATACTTTTGACTCCATTAACCCAATTTTAAAGGCACTAGTCATATTTTGTTGCATTGGAGATATAAATTATTGCATTGGGAAACGTGAATTTTGGTCTTTTTATTTCTTGCAAAAGTGGATTGTCTTCTTTGTGCCTTGGGAAACTCACAAACACTAGGAAATCCTCATCCAAAGGCTACTTATTTATGCTGTTATAAATTTTCATATTCAGCCATTAGGGCTGCAGAAGCCCTAACATACTTGCTTTAATAACTCTCTTATCAACCAGTATTTTTTCCTCAAAGTCTGCACACTTACTGTACTTGTCCTAGTGCACTTTTTGGAAACTTTTGAGAGGATTCCAGTGGATGACTTTATTGCTGTAATACATTGAATGTTACAGCCATAAGGCTGATATAATTTTCTACAGACAACTATTTACAATATCCTTATCTTTTGTGCTAAAACTCTGGCTTTTCACCTTGTGTTTAGCTAGTCTTTCTCTTGTATTTTCTACTTGATATCTAGCATTCATTGAGTAACTTCTAGCATAATTTATTTGTTGATATATATCGTTATATAATTCTGCAAATTAGGGACAACACGCTTAAATTGCTGATCCAACTAACATATATTGTTGCAAAGTGTTTTTTCGTGTGTGTTGGGTAGGTACACTCATCCGAAAAAGCACTATACTTGTGGGGAAATCATTTCTTAACTTGCAAGGCATCTCTCCCTACCTTTATTTCCATTTAGAATTGACCTATAGGGGATCCATTTCCACTTCCTTCCATCTTTGTCTCAATCCCCCTAGGGTCACCAAGATCACCTCCCTAGAGTGACCTAGTCACCCTTGAAGTGAAGGACCTACATCGAGGTGACATTGGCTGCAGGATTCCCATAGTTATAAAACTTGTTCCTGTAGAATTCATGCAGAAACCCCGATAGATCTAGAATTCTAGTTAAATTGAACACATACAATTTGCTGATATTAAAGAGATGAGAGAATTTTTTTTCTCCATAGATCAGAGAGTTATATTAATAAAAAATGAATATACATAAGAAACCATCCTCAAAAGGAAGAGAGGAGGTGAATATAAAGAATTTCCAACATAGAAATTCTAGTTAAAAAAGCTAGAAAAAGCTAAAATAGGTGTCATAGGCTAAGGGAGACCACATAGTTCGACCTAGACTACTAAAGACACATGTCACACACTCATTAATTCCCACAAGAGTCAAGTGATGAACATTAGCTCAATTAAGCTCACTTAACTAATAAGAGAAGCAGTTCCAACTCACTTAACTGACCCGAAATAACAGTTACTAATAATAGTAATGGAAAAAATCATTAATTAAGGAAAAAATATCTCACTCAAAGAGGAGGTGCGCATTCCCCAATAATGGATGAGTTTTTTCATGGGGGAGATGGAATAAATAAAGAATAAATCAATAAAATCAAGAACCGAGAGTTGAGTCTTGATCTAAAAATAGCAGTTTTCCCTAAAATCTAGGGATGAGGCGCCCTTTTTCTCTATGTGGCCAAATTAGGTGAAATAAAGTGTGATGGAATGAATTAACCAACATATAGGAGTCTAAGCTAGGTATAAACTAATGTAAGTTAGGGTTATGTTCCAACACCCCCCTTAAGCCTAATTGTAATGAAAAAAAAAAATTGAGTGCCGACAACTTGGCCATTTTAGGTACTCATTACATAAAAGAACTCCTCATGAAAAGAGGAAAGAGGGAAAACCTCGTGGGAAAACCTTCCCCCTCAAAAGAGGAAAAAAATGCTGAGTGGCCAAAAGTGACTTACTCCTGTCGCCACCACTCCAAGCATGGCTCCCAGTTCTGAAAATTTTCTTTTCATTGAAGGACTTAGTGAAGATGTCTTCAACCTGCTGCTCTATGGGGAAGTAATGTAGTGAAATGAATCTGTCATGGATCAGCTCGCGGATGTAATGCATGTGATGAAATTCCCATATACGAGAAGCGACAATGGCCAAAATTAGTTGAATAGAGTCCATTTTTGCAACAGGTGCAAATGTCTCTGTGTAGTCTATGCAATGTACCTGTGATTATCCTTTTGTGACAAGTCGAGATTTGTACTTTTTGATATCACCATTTGCAGCAATATTTGTTCGATATATCCATCGGCATCGAACAATATTTCTTCCTTTCGGAAGTGGAACCAAGTCCCATGTGTTGTTGTCCATAAGAACAGAGTACTCTTCATCCATGACAGCCTCCCAAAGTGGGTTTCCAGTAGCCTCAGAGTGTGACTGTGGATCTAAAACAAGTGTCATGTAGAAATGTATGGGCATAAATGGTTCCATGGAATCCAGAGCTTGAGGAGCCCCCAAAAAATGCGATCTAGTCCTTCTTGTATCCATAGGATCACCTACTAGTTCACTCGCATATTGTAGGGTTTTCTCTGCCCAAGTTGGCAACTGAGTTGGAGCAACCATGACCTGATCCTCATTATCTCTATCATACCCAAAAGGATGCTGTAATGGATTCTCTAAGGCACTCGAAGTATTTTCTGACTCCTCCTCATCAGTGACAACAAGCGGTTCCTCGATAGGGTCTTCTGAAAAATCATACAATGATTCTTCTTCAAACTTCACACTTCGAGCTAGAATGAACTTTTCAGTGTGAGAGTCCAAAAATATATATCCTTTGACACCTTCAGGATATCCAACAAATATGCATTCAACACTTTGAGGCTCCAAATCCTTCCTCTTATCTATTGGAATGTGAGCCCATGCTTGTGAACCAAAAATGCGAAAGTGCGACACTTTCGATTTCTTACCGGTCCAACATTCAAAAGGAGTGGTTCCTTTGAGTGATTTGTGACGAACTTGATTCTGAATGTATGCTGCATGATTAATATCTTCATCCCATATCTTGGGAGCTAATGATTTCGACTGTAGCATACAATTGGCCATCTCTTTTAAGGACCGTTTTTTTCCTCTTCGCAACACCGTTCTGCTGTGATGTATATGGCACTGTGTGTTGTAGTTGTATACCTGCATCAATACAAAGTTGTTGCACATATTTTTTGACATAATCCCACCCATTATCAGTATGGAGTATCTTAATCTTACACCCAAACTCATTCTCAGCAAGCGCTTTAAATTCTATAAGCCATTCAAATACTTCCGATTTTAATTTAAAAAMAAATACCCAAGTAAAGCGAGATAAATCATCTATGAAGGTGAGTACATATCGAGCCTTAATGATTGAAGGCTGTGGGAATGGGCCCATGATGTCACTATGAATCATCCCAAGAGTTGAAGAAGCTCTMTGTGCCTTCCCTTTGTCAAAMTTTTTCTCTGGATGCTTGCCAAGAATGCATCCTTGACATACACTGCTTGTGAATTTAATAGCTGGCAATCCTTCTACCATGTTTTCCTTGTTGAGTTGATGCAAGTACTTATAGTTTAGATGGCCAAATATTTCATGCCATAACCTGATGATATTATTATATTGTGACATAAATACAATGATAATAGATTTAGGAACAAAGTGGGAGAAGAAATACAAATGAGAACCATGATCTGCAATTCCATGTGCAAGCAGTGAGCCTGTGGAAATGTCGGTAATCACTGCAGAGTCCAGAGTGAGCTCCACCTTCCTTCCAGAGCCAGAATGAGTGATATGATATATTGAGAGAAGATTTGCGAACATCAAGGGAACATGAAGCACATTTTTGAAGCAACCCCCTTCAAGATCAACAATTCCTTCTCCGCACACCTTTGCGGGCGTGGCATCTCCCAAGTAAATTATGGATATGATGCTTTCTTTGATGGAGGAAAATTCATATTTTTATGCAGACATATGGTTTGATGCACCTGAATCAAGGATCCAAGATGATGGAGTGGATGTGACAACCATTAAATCATGACCATCTCGTGCTCTCCCTCATGTTCTGTTATCATCTTTCTTCTTTGCATTTTCGGGCACCGTGAGATTGTGCTGCTGTAATTGCTTAGACATCTCATCGATAGTCTTCCTCATGCAATTTTATTCAGGATGAAAACCTTTGGAACAATAGCTTCAAAGTGTTATTTCCTTCTTATTATTACCCTTAGTCTCAGAAGAGTTCTTTGAAGATTGTGAGGATCTCTCCTTCTTTGATTCAAGAAATTTACCCTTTCCTTTTTGCTTGTCTTTTCCACTTCTCTTTGGAGCATCAATAGCCACAAGTGCTTGGTTCTTGGAACGATTGATGGAACCCATTTGGAATAACTTAGATTTCTCTTGAGTCAATTCTGCAATGAAATCATTAAATGGAGACATTTTCCATGTTTCCTAAGTCAATTTAGATGCTTGAAAAGACGATACAAATACAAAATATTCAATGCCTAATTTCAAGAGAATTGAAAGGATGAGCTGATATTCCTTTTTATTGACTCCACATGCATTAAGTTCAATGAGGAGGGATTTGAACTTGGTGAAGAATTCTTGCAGGTTTCTGAAATGAATTGGACTTAGGGATATGAGTTCATTCTCCACTTGATGCACTCTCATTGCACCCTACTTGCCGAATAGTCCTTCCAATGTGGTCTAGACCACATCGGGAGTAGTGGCTCCACTGACATGAAATAGGATATATATGGAAATTGATAGGCATATCAGACCAATTTCTTCATCTAATTTATTGAAATACTTGATCTTTGCCGCTGCAACAGTCAATTATTTCTCCATTTCCATTGTTACCCTATAAAGCCCTTTGCTTCGGAGGAGCAGAGAGATCGTTGTCTTCCATTTGAAGTAATTGAAAGGCTTTAGAATGAGATTTGTGGGCTGAGAGAGATGATCCATTTCTTCTTTCTGCACCTCTTGATGATCTATACCTACAAATAAAACTGTGTACAATCCACTAGATTCAATCTAGCTCTAATACCATGTAGAATTCCTGTAGAAACCCTGATAGATCTAGAATTCTAGTTAAATTGAACATATACAATTTGTTGATATTCAAGAGATGAGAGAAAGTATTTTCTTGATAAATCAGAGAATTATATTAATAAAAAATGAATATACATGAGAAATAGTCCTCAAAAGGAGGAGAGGAGGTGAATATATAGAATTTCCAACATAGAAATTCTAGTTAAAAAAGCTAGAAAAAGCTAAAATAGGTTTCATAGGCTAAGGGAGACCACATAGTTCGAGATAGACCACTAAAGACACATGTCACACACTCATTAATGCCCACAAGAGTGAATTGATGTGCATTAGCTCACTTAATCTCACTTAACTGACAAGAGAAGCAGTTCCAACTCACTTAACTAACCCGAAATAGCAGTTACTAATAATAGTAATGAAAAAAATCATTAATTAAGGAATAAATCTCTCACACAAAGAGGAGGTGCGAATTCCCAAATAAGGGATGAGTTTTTGCATGGGGGAGTTGGAATAAATCAAGAATAATTCAAGAAAATCAAGAACCGGTGAGTTGAGTCTTGATCTAAAAATAGCAGTTTTCCCTAAAATCCAGGGATGAGGCGCCCTTCTTCTCCATGTGGCCAAATTAGGTGAAATAAAGTGTGATGGAATGTATTAACCAATATCTAGGAGTCTAAGCTAGGTATAAACTAATGTAAGTTAGGTTTATGCTCCAATAGTTCCTTGGTTGGGTTGGGATTTTCCCAACCCACAACTTGTGCCATAACAGGTACATACCTCAACCTACCACAACTTTTGGAATGAGAAGACAATGTTATCAGAGCCATCAAAAACACAATTGAAATGCATTTTCCAAACATAAAACGTAAGCATAACATGGATGAAATTTCACATGCCCACAAAAGGTGAGATAATGAGAGTGTTTGAATCACCAAAGGGTATTTCTCTCTAATGATATGTACCCTGAAATATGTATGAAAACTTCTCCTATACATGTTCCCAACAATATCAAGAAAATTGGTTCTCCTAGAAAATATGTTCGAGAGTCTCAATTTTAGATCAAACTGGACATTATCATCAATGAAATTTCCCTTATCAAGTTTAGCCTTAGTAGGCATCCCTTAATAAATCACAGATGATGCAAATAATTGAATTTTGGAGGAGATTTGATAAGATCACACCTTGCTCAAATGGACAATCCATTGAAACTCCCTATTTGAGGTAGATCATTATGGAATCAATGTAGGGACCAAGGGTGTATTCTTTTGCATAAGAAGGTACAAATTTATGTTGTTATAATCATTAACGGGCTTATCAGAATCCCATTTCTAGTGTCACCAAATTAGCACTTGTAAGATATTATTTATTTTTAAATATCCTTTATTGGGAGTTTCTTGATGTCTCCAATAAAAATTATGATCCATAGGTATCAAATATTTGTATTTTTCTAAAGTGTTCCACTCAATCTACATCTTTTTATTTGAATATCAAATGCTTATCCATAAGAAGATTCCCCTTTTAGACAATATTTTCCCTTGAATCTCATGGAGTTCTACCAAATATTGGTCATGCAACTTCCATCCTTAAATTGGATGGAAAGAGAGATTCCATCATCTTTTGTTTCTTGAAAAGCTTCAAGAAATTCATTTGGATACATGTTTCCAAGCCTCCCATATGTTTTCAATGATGAAGGATCCTTGTATCCTATTATGGCACAAGTTGTAGGTTGGGAAAATATCAACCTAGCCATGGAACAAACTCTACAACTATGGGAATCCTACACCCAATGTCACCTCGATGTAGGTCCCGCACTTCAAGGGTGACTAGGTCACTCTTGGGAGGTGATCCCGATGAACATAGGGGGATTGAGATGGAGATGGAGTGAAGTGGAAATGAATCCCCTATAGTTAAATTATAAATGGAAGTATAGGTGGGGAGAGATGCCTTGCAAGTTACGTAATGACTGCCCCACAAGTATAGTTCTTTTATCGATGAGTGTACCTGCCCAAGACACAAGAAAAGTCACTTTGCAACAATATATGTTAGTTGGATCATCAAGTTAAGATTTTTGTCCTTAATTTGAAGCAGTAGATAAAAATATATATCAAAATCTAAATGATACTAGAATATGCTCAATAACTGATAGATATCAAGTAGAAAATACAAGAGAAAAACTAGCTAAACTCAAGATGAAAATCCAAAATTTTAACACAAAAGATAAGGTTGTTGTAAACATTTGTCTACAACAAATTATATCAGCCTTATGGATGTAACATTAAATGTGTTACAAAAATAAAATCAGCCACTATAATCCTCTCAAAAGTTTCCAAAATGTGCACTAGAACAAGTAGAGTAAGTGTGCAAAATTTGAGCCAAAACCAATGGTTGAATAAAGAATTATTTAAGAAAGTAAGTTAGGGTTTCTACAGCCCTAATTGATTAATAAGAAATTTTTTAACAGAATAAATAAGTATCCCCCTATATTCTGACACCCTAGTAGTGGCTTTGAGGTGCTCAAGGCACAAGGAAAACAATCTACTTAGCAAGAAGCAAAAATGACCGAAATTCACGTTTCCCAATGCAATAATTTTATATCTCCAATGCAACAAATCAATGACTAGTGCCTTTACTATTTGGTTAATGGAGTCACAAGGAGCTTAGAGAAACTACCTCCTTTGGGGTGTAAGCCTTTTTACCTCCCAAGGAAATTTTCTCTAAGATAGGGTTTAAGCTAAGAGGGTGTATTCCCTTATATTTCTTGTTATCACATGTAGTTGTTATGGGTCAATTCATCCTTAGATTTTTTATTTTTTATCCTTAGCCTTGTTTAAGTTTTACTTTTGATCTCCTCCTTATGGTTTTCTTAGGTCTTAGCAAAAATAATTTAAGGTTGAGGTTAGCCCATACCTTTGGTTTATGTCTTCATCCCAACACACAATTATATGCCACCACTACCCTTACATGTCACCACTTCCACTATGCACACAAACCCCTCCACTTTGTCCCTCTACCTGTTAGAAGGTCAAATCAAATTCATTTTAGTAAGGTACCATATCATCAAGAGATTGTATAACACATATTGAGTACATATTACCTCATTACCATTATTGCACTTATGAGGCTTGTGTCAATCAATCTCATTGTTTTCAACATCCATGATTTAAAGAAAATAATTTGGGATCTAGTCATTTAAGGATGTATAATTGTTTTCTCAAAGATTTCAAATTTACTCCTAGTTTGGCACTGCAGAAACTCTTAGTTCAGACATGCACTACAGAATCTGCTGTAGACTGGCTAGCAGAGGGGAATTGGAAGTTAGATTTGTTGCAGGCCATTTCATACAATCTGAAGCATATCTACTGCTAAACCAAGATGTCCAGGCACTCCTTGAGTTTTTAGAGCTCTGTTGAAGATCATATTAAGGTTGTGCTTATGTTTCTTTTCCTAGGAACTACGAATTGAGGATCTACATTCCTAACATACGTCTTTACCTTTTCTATCACCAAATTCTCATCTTATATGCAGTATTTCAAGCCTCTTCTATCACAATTGAGCAAATCTTGTTGT
The DNA here is from genome assembly GCA_009831015.1 of Picea engelmannii. NCBI lineage: Eukaryota > Viridiplantae > Streptophyta > Pinopsida > Pinales > Pinaceae > Picea > Picea engelmannii. The sequence continues at coordinate 86,842 of ML776737.1, forward strand.
CAGAGGCATTGTGCATATCTCTTTCTTGGCCTTTGTTGTTATACTACGAAATATGCTACAAATTGTTCTATGGATCCCATGTTACCGTGCTGTGAACCTATGCATAAAACTCAATATTGTTATCCTATGATTACATGGCCTATATCCATTGAATTATTTTATATTTTAAATTGTTATTCCAAGTCTAAAATCCATCTATGTTGAAAATCTAAAGAGCCTTGCTGATTAACATGGTGATGACCTTGCATGATGGTGAATTATTATATTAAAGATTTGGAAGTTTCTTCCTCCTTGCATATTCATTTTCCTGGAGGGTTTTCTTCCATTTCTTAACCATCAGTTTCCATTTCATAAGCTCAGAAGTCAAATATGCAGCTTAAGAATTTATACAAACAGAGAAGATATTTACAATCTCAGATCAGAAATCTTAAGCTAGAGTTGCAGCCTTTCAAATATGAATTATCCCAAAGAATTCGCAATGTGTTAGCTCTATCTACAACCATAAGAAGTACCAGACTCAAGAGGTAAAATGAAGTGGCTGAAAGAATCTAAATTTTGAAGGTGGTTATGCTTGCATTTTGATGTTTTGATGGGAAGTATTATGTTTATACCTGATTTTGCATTTATACACCCTATTTGGAGGCTTCTATAGGACTATATACCTTTGGAAAAGGTTTTTTGGTATTTTTTGGCTCAAACTACACAAATCAAATAGCTACAAGACATTTCGTAGTGCCTGGCACTGCAAAATGATCTACATAGACAACCGCTATAGAATTAGCTGTGAAATTTCTTGTAGCAGTTTTTTTTACGACTTTGATCATAAATCCAAAATGGTGATGTGGGTTTATTTGAATTTTTTTTTTGAGGAATATGATATCCTTATTGAATTGATGACCAAATTTGAGCCTAACCCAGTTTGGAATTTGAGAGAAACAATTAAAACACTAGTGTGTTGCGGAATGTGCTGCAAACTCTCTATTTTGCATAGCTGATTGGATATTCTCCTTGTTGGGAGGTTTTCTCCTGTCAAGGAAGGTTCGCATGATATCCTAGAATTTTTTTGGACATGAGGGACATGTGTTCCATATCAATATCAATCACGATGACTTTTTTCAAAAGGAATTTATCATCATAGACAAAATCCAAAAAAAATAGGAATTTGTTAGGCTTCTGTTGGTATCTTTTGTAACAAGACTCCTAAATGGAGGAGGATCCTATGTAAATCCTTGTTTTCTACCTCCTTACGGTAGATAGATATTATTCACTAGAAATGAAAGGGTTTTTGATGGGAAAAATGTTGGATTCATTTGTTTCTCATTTGTAAACCTGAGGGTTTGTTTGTAATGACATTTTCTACCATTAAAGATTCATGAGAGTTGTTATCTGATTAACTTCTTTGTTTTCCCACTTCTTTGTTATCTTCTTTCTTGAAAATATTGCAGGTTTTGAAGATCATATAGCTTCCATTGATTGATGGATTCATGAAAAATAGAGGATCTGTTGTAGCTTTCCCATTAAATCATTGTTCATTGTTTAAGAAAATCTTTATGTATTGTAGAAAGAATATTTGTATAATGAATTTTCTTCCTTTTTTAATATTCACCATGCTTATACTCATCATTATATATCTCTTTTTCTGATATACAATTTGATTTCCTTTGATCCGTAGGATGTTATGACTCCATGCCCAATGGAATGCCTCTGCAGAAATTTTGTTGCCAGCTCCCTTTCTTTCCTAGTCTTGTTGATCCACCTACTCAAACCATTTAATCCATTTATATCTTGATGGGTACTGGGATTGCACTTACAACATTCTAAGTGTGATTCTTAGTGATAACATTTTTGGCGTCGTTGTCGGGGATGAAGTTGAATATTTTCCCTGGGAGGAATAACAAAGATTACAACCAGTTCTTAATGGTGAACAAGGACGGGAGACATAAAAGACTTCATCTGTCACCTAGTGATTCCACCCTATGAATAACCAAGATATCAAAAGCCATGGAGGCTATCTTGGCAAGGATATTTTCTCCTATAAACTTTTCAACCATCTCTGGTTTTCCAAATCTAGTGCCTCATCTATCATAATGGGGATATTTATTGCATGTCTTCAGAGAAGAAAAGGATGATGATCATGTTCAATGTCTCATTGATTTTCATCAATGCACAAAGTAGTTGAACTTGCATCAAGAGAATCTTAATGAAAATGTTTATGTTCTCCTTGAATGATGATGCCATAGACTAGTACTTTTCTCTCCCTACTGTAAGCATACCCACCTTGAGATAATTCCATGTTGCTTTCAATTTTCATTGTAAAAGGTATTACACCTTTGATTTTCTTTTTCATGATTTTTGTGAGGAATATGAGAAAAAATTTCAAGCTGCATTAAGTTTCTCCCTTGACTGTGAAGTTGAAGAAGATAACTTAGTCAAGGAAATCAATGAAGGATAAATGCTTTCTTCTTGTTGTTCCTCTGTACTGGATGCAGATTCAAATGATAGTTCTTATCATAACACTAGTACATATGACCAAATTTGCGATGGCTTTTCATTGATATTGCCACACTTATTCGTCGCAATTTCCACGAAAGCCGAGAATTTTTTTCGTCACTATATCCACGATTTAGGTGTGCATGGAAACATTAACGAAATTATATCTCCACGTGTCATCACCATCAAGGTCGGTTAACCCTATGCATCATCGAAATTACGACGAAACTTCATCGCAATTACAACGAACAACTGTGGCAATTATGATGAAAATGCGTCGCAATTGAGACGCTCATTTATGCCAAGCCAAAAACTTACGACGCAGATGATGTATGTGCGGCGAAATACCATGACAAATTGAGATGAAAATCCATTGCAATTGAGATGCTCATTTATGCCAAGCCAAAAATTTACGATGTAGATGTTGTATGTGCGACAAAAAAATGTGGCAACTTGCGATGAAAATTTGTGGCAATAGCGATGAAAATGCCTGGCAACTTGGGACGAAAAATTTGTTTCCGGTGAACTATCGTCGATATTATGACGATGACTTTAAGTTTTTAAAAACAAAACATGAGATATGGTAATTACCATATTACATTGTAATATGGTATACCATATTACAATGTAATATGGAATTCCATATTACAATGTAATATGGTATTGCCATATTACATTGTAATATGGTAATGCCATATTACAATGCAATATGGGAACCTTTCATACAATGAAGGAGTTGGATAACATAATGGGGGAACCTTTCATACACTGAAGGAGTTGGATAACATAACACTTGAAACTTTTGTTGGTGCAATCATAATATACCCCAAATAAGATAAGGAATTGTACATCATAGTTTAGGCACTGAAGTACTACATGAATTATTTGTTGGGAAAATATAAAAAAAATCACTCAAATCATAATCTTTTATAATCCTTGTCAATTGATCCAAGTAACAACAAAGCCCAGACTTCATGTGAATGGTATCTTGAAACATTTAGATTCAGTATTCAAGTATGATAAATATATACAAAACCACATGATCAATTTCCTTTAAGACCTCTTTTTTTTTATTTGACCATAGCTCTAAAGTTAAACTCGTATGTACTTGAAGAATTTAAGGGATTACCTACATCTAGCTCAAATTTTGGCAAATGGTTAAAACCTTTCAATACTTGTATATATATGCAAGTATCGAGTCTTTGAGATGATTGTAGGCTTGAAGGAGGCTTAAAGTATAAATTTCATAATTTTGTTGTTAAGAAAGGAGAGCCAAGAATAAGCTCATGTGGGAAGCTTGAAGCTGTAAATTTGATATACATTTTAGAGTAAACAAGACTAAATAATATGGTAGTTTTTATACCAGGTTGAAACATGAAAACAAGATGTAATTATCTTCTTCACTCATGTAAAGGTTCATTTTGGAATATCTACATTTATCATGTGTAGATATAATAGATTCTCAAGAAAATTTTAATCCACACTCTAGATGATAATGGATATAAGTTGAAGAGAATTCTATCCTTTATTTACAATTGCATGGGTATCTCAAGGATATAAATCAAACATTGGTTCATTTGTTGTGAGGCTATAACATACCAATATTTGGGAAGATTGTTTGTCATTTATATATATAATTGCTAATTTCACAATTCATTGCTCACATCAAATCCTCCACCTATGACTTTATCATATTTTATTGTACTCACTTTAACTTGAAATTTTAGCCCTCAAAGTGGAACAATTAAGAAAATTGATCAATGGGAAAATATGTGAACTTCGTTAAAAAGAAAAATCCATGAACATGTGTAGGTATAAGAAACCATCTTGTAGGAATCTCAATCAAGTTACAAAAAGAGGAATGATAAGCATTTAAAAACACATACCTCCTAAGTTTGATCAAGTGTGGTTGCACCCACCAAAGAAAGGTTTAAACTAATATTTTAGGATTTTGGATAAGAATGAATAAAAGCTATTTGCTTGGATTGGTTACCATATATGGGAAAATATTCCAATGTATATGTGGATCATTTGAAGTTGTCTATGCCATCCTCATTAGAAGGAGAATTTAATGAAGAGACATTGAGTCCCAAAGTTGATGGGGATCATCAAATTGAAAGGGAAAAGGTCTACTCCTAGTTGAATTCATATATTTGTATTGATGTCATATAGGCTTGTGCAAGTGACAAAATTTTCAATTTGTATGAATTTGGTGAGTGGAAATTTATGACCCACAAGGAATAATGATAAACCCAAGGGTTCATGAGAATGTTGAAAGGTAGAAATATTGTTAGGTTTGTAAAGTAAGGTTTTGAACCCATGAAGACACCATCAGTAAAAAGGTTGTGATTTATGAAAAGGTTTTAAAATATCTTTCATCACCTATGTATAAGTTATTGGGCAATTTTATTCTGTGTTCTGAATGATTTGGGAAATAGTGGCTCTTAACACCTTGAAGAATTGGAAACTCTTATGAACTTATAGGGTTGTTATGACATTGACTCATATATTTTTGTAAAAACAGGACAATAATAATGAGGTCCAAAATTTTGGGTACATCATGAATATGTTCAATATACAGGGGGTAGACTATTATATACTTTCATTTCCAATAATGGGAAATGAGCAATGCAATAACATGTTTAGCTAGATACCTACATCAAAGAGGTTGGCATCTTACCACAAGTTAGGTGGGCTTAGCAACATTATCTCTTATGGAAAGGATGGAGGATATATGAAAAGGTAAAGATGGGAGGTTGTGGTGTTAGGGTAGTTATAACAAAGGCAAGAGAAAAATTTTGATGACATTGGCATGACATTGGAAAAAGGCGTGTGTTGACATAAACCGACTAAGACTGAACATGAGCGAGAGAGGAAACACACTCTAATATAGGGTTATCAAAAGAATAATTGTAACATATTGCAACTTAGAGTTAAGGTGAGCGTAACAAATGACATTCATTGTTCTAGGATTTTTGTAGTCATTAAGGAGCCATACACTAGTCAAGGACATAGCATGAGTCCCATGTGACATACGATAATATGCAGAGTGTGAGCATAATAGGCATCATAAACTAATAATATAGATTCATCAAAAGAACAAAAACAACACATGGTAGCCTAGATTTAGTTCAATGCAAGCATAGAGGTGAAAAATACCAATGGTACTAATGGAGGAGTGTTAAGATCCTAACCCACACATAGGTAGATCAATGTATTCAGATGTAATAAAGGTCAATATTAATAAGGCCTTTCAATAAAATAGAATAAGGCAGATGTAAGAAGACCTAATAGAAGCTTCCGCTTCTAGAAGGATTTTCCTCTAGATGCTTCTCTTAATAGACATATTTAGTATAAATAAGGGTCGAGGGTATGAAAACCCTAGCTTGAAGATTATTGTAACAGAGTGCTTCTCGACTAGAGGTTGCCCCCTCGAAGAGGCCAGTGAAGATTTCTTTCTGAATCAAAGTGCTATTTAAGTTGTTGTTCTCATATTATTTATGTGTTATTGTGGAGATTATGCTGGTTATATTACTGTTATTCTGCCATTTCTAGCATTTTATTTCTGTTCTGCATTTTTATTATATCTGGTATCTTGCAAGTGGTATCAGAGAACTTTCCTTGGAAGAAATTGTGGGTATTTTTTTTTCAAGGTAGAGACGTATTCTGATGTCTTTAAGCCATAAAGATCTGTCATTACATGCATAAACCCACAGTTGAGGGATTCATACACATAGGAAATACAAGTGGTTCTTAAGCGCACATCTGTTGGCCACCCTTGTAACCCCTGTTGTTACCCCTTCGAGTGGTAGTGCATCAGACAACACCTGTGTATCGATCAGCCTAGATTTCCTTAAGCCCTCTTTAGATAAACCTATAGGCCACTAGACTGTTATAGTATCATCGAGAACAACACTCAGGAAGATACTCTCTAGTACCTGGGTAGTCGGGTAGTACGACTAAGGGTACGGTCTATCCTCCTTAGTTAGTGCCCTAAGATATTGGGCCGAGTACTACTGTTGGACCCTGCATGTATATCAGAGAGCTATAGCACATGGAAAACCCTTGTCTGTAGAACCCTTGAATACCTAACCCTTGGGGAACATAAACATAAACAAATTAAACCAGCCAGATCTACTTCCGTGCAACTCTGTTCGGGTTTCCAAGTAAATACACATTTCTTTCAGGTTCAGAGTTTGGGGATTTCAACACTACAACATTCTTCAGACTGAAGTATAACCCTGCAGCTGGAAAAAAAAAAATGAGTCTGGAATTTTTTTTACCATTATTTGAGACCTATTCCATTAGATTCATCTCTTCTCCCTTATCACATTCATCCATATCATTTTTCTGCAAATATTTCTGACCCCGCCCGCTCCCTTTTCAGTTCACCCATCCTCATGGCCCATACCCGTAGCCAAGAACTAGAGTCTCGCTTCAACACCTTGCAATCTAGTTTCCTTGAGACCCAACAAGAAGTGCAACAACTCAGTGCTACTATTGTCTCCCGTAATACATCCATCAATACCACCATAAATGCATATGTGCAGTCCGCAATGGTGGAAGTCAAACAAGAACTGACCACCCAACTTGAATCTGTCTTTGCATCACTTTGCACCAAACTCAAGATCCCTACCGATGACCCTTTTCCTGACACACATACAAAGACTGAAGGTGAAACTTCTTCCCATTCCCATACCTTTCAGCCCCATCATTTTGAACGGGACATACGCCTTCTGTGAGTGGATGTAACCAAATTTGATGGCTCGGACCCCACTGGCTAGGTCACCCAAATGGAACATTATTTCTCTCTCTACAACATTACAGATGAATTGGCCAAACTCTGGTATGGTGTTCTCCATCTAGATCAAGAACGCTGGCAATGGTGGCAATGGAGAAAAACTTCCCGTCAAGGGTATATTGCTTGGACCCAATTTGTGACTAAGCTTTATGAACGCTTTGACACTGACACCAACCATTTGGGTCGTTTGACAAAATTGAAACAATCAGGAACAATAGAAGACTTCATAGCTGCATTTGAGCGCCTTGCTTTTCGAACAGAGGGCATGACTGATGCTTTCTTTTGAGAGTGTTTTATCAGTGGAATCAAGGAGGAGATTTGGGCCCATGTCCTCATGGATCGACGTATGACTTGGGTGGAGGATACTAAAAAAGATAAAGAAGCACAAAAAATTGTTTCCTCTCAAAACCGTAAGCCTTCCTTTATCCCTTGACCCAAACCAGTAAACCCCACTACTCTCTCCGCCCCATTAAAGATCCAAAAATTGACCAAGGATGAAATGGATGAATGCCAACTCAAAGGCCTCTGTTATAATTGTGATGACAAATATTTCTCGGGCCACAAATGTAAGGAACAAAATATTTTTATGGCCATCTATGAGGATATTCCAGAAGAGGATGTTGAAACTTCCCTTGTGCCCGAGTCACCAGAAATCACTGACATAAACCCTCCCTCCGACCCTCTCGAAGTGGATCCGATCATTTCCCTCAATGCTCCCATCAGCTTCTCTACCCCCCAAACCCTCAAGTTAATCGGTTACCTCAAGCACTGAAAGGTCATCATTTTAGTTGATAGTGGTAGCACCCACAATTTTATTCATCGCTGCATTGCCCAAGAAACCCATTACTACATCCATGTTGTCAACAATTTTCAAATCATGATTGCCAATGGTGATTCTATGAAATGTGGCGGGTGCTGTGAAAATGTGTGTCTCCAAATCAATGACTACCACCTAAAATCCCATATGTTTTCTATTGACATGGGTGGTTGAGACATTGTGTTGGGTGCAGACTGGCTAAGGACTTTGGGTCCCATTCTCATGGATTTTTAGAACTTAACCATGCAATTCGACCAAGAAGGCCACAAAAATAAATTCCAAGGCATCATTGTTGGTTCACCTGAGGTCATCAGTTCTCATCACATGGAAAAGCTGCTCAAAAAAGGTCATTCTGGTGTCATTTCCCAACTCCATGCCATACAATCCACAGAGACAACCTGAGTGCCCCAAGACCTCCAAGCCCTCCTTTCTAAACATCAAACAGTATTTTCCACTCCCCAAGGACTCCCTCCTTCCTGCGGTGTTCATGATCATTCCATTCCCCTTGTCCCATGAAGCCTTCCCCCCAATATCTGTCCATATCACCACCCCTTTTCACAAAAAAATGAAATTGAGAAAATGGTCCAGGAACTCCTTATTGCAGGTGTCATCCGTCCTAGTACGAGCCCTTACTCATCTCCAGTCGCCATGGTACTGAAGAAAAAAGGTTCTTGGAGAATGTGTCCTGACTTCTGTGCTCTCAACAAACTGACCATCAAAGAAAAATTTCCCATTACTGTCATTGATGACCTCCTGGATGAATTGAGTGGCACCCAATTCTTTACCAAACTTGATCTTCACTCGGACTATCACCAGATACATATGAAAGAGGTTGACATTCCCAAGACAACATTTCTCACTCATGAGGGCCACTATGAGTTTTTGGTCATGCCCTTTGGCTTGTGTAACGCCCCCTCCACCTTCTAGAGCCTCATGAACCATGTCTTCCACCCTTTTCTCCGTCATTTTGTCTTAGTTTTCTTTGATGATATCCTCATCTATAGCAAAACCCGGAAAGACCATCTTACTCATGTGGATCAAGTTCTCCAACTACTCTCTCAGCACCAACGTTTCTTGAAATAGTCCAAATGTTCTTTTGCTGCCTCAGAAGTAGAATACTTGGGTCATCTAGTGGGACAGGATGGCGTCAGGGTGGACACGAAAAAGATTGAAGCTATGCAAGACTAGCCGGCTGCACCCAAATACTCTCAAAATCTTGCGTGGATTTTTGGGCCTAACAGGGTATTATTGCAAGTTTGTTAAGAACTACAGAAAGATTGCAGCACCTCTCACAACTCTCCTAAAAAAAAAATCTTTCACTTGGACTCCAGTCGCTGCTCAAGCTTTTCAAACCTTGAAGACGGCCATGTGCAGCACTCCAGTTCTGGCCCTTCTTGATTTCACAAAGACCTTTGTGTTGGAAAGTGATGCCTCAAGGAAAGGAATCAGCACTGTCCTTATGCAAGAGGGTCGACCTTTGGCCTTCACCAGCAAGCAACTATCTGAAAGGAATCTGGGCAAACCCATTTATGAAAAGGAAATGTTGGTGATTCTGCATGCCGTTGAGCTGTGGCGTCCTTATCTCTTGGGGCAGCACTTCCAAATTAAGACCGACCATCAAAGCCTCAAGTACTTTCTACAACAACACATTTCCTCCCAGGAGCAACAAAAATGGGTGACTAAGCTCTTTGGATATGATTATGAGATCATCTACAAGAAAGGAAAAGACAATTTCATGGCGGATGCATTGTCCCAGAAATATGAAGATGAAGGATCCCTTTTTTCTCTTTCCTTCATTGTACTTGATTAGCTCCAAGCTATGCGCTAGGAATGGCTTCAAGATCCCAAAAGTTCGCATCTAATCCAACAACTGCAGAACAAGGCTCTGTCTCCCCTAGGGTACTCCTGGCTCTAGGATGAGCTTCGATACAAAGGTCGCTTGTATTTAAGTAAACAATCCAAGCTCAAATCCACGGTACTTTCTGAGCTTCATGCTACACCCACAGCGGGGCACTCAGGGTTCACCAAAACATATGACCGGGTCAAATGTTCTTTTTTCTGGGATGGTATGAAATAGGACATCCATAAGTTTGTCACTGAATGTGAGCTGTGTCAATGCAAAAAGGGAGAAAAAGTCAAATCTCTGGACACCCTCCAATCACTTCCGATTCCCCCTGCTATTTGGAAGGATATCTCTATGGAATTTATTACAGGTTACCCAAATCGGGGAATAAATTAGTCATAATGGTGGTGGTGGATCACCTTTCCAAGTATGCTCATTTTTGTGCTCTTCACCACCCATTTACTGCATCCACGGTGGCTCAAATTTTCATGGACCAAGTCTTCAAGATTCATGGAATGTCGCACTCTATTGTTTCTGATCGTGACCCAACTTTCACAAGAAATTTTTGGCAAGAACTGTTTAAGCTACAAGGCACCTAATTGCATCTCATCTCAACTTATCATCCCTAGACGGATGGTCAAATGGAAGTTGTCAACAAGTGTTTGGAAACATATCTGAGGTGCTTTACCTCTGAAAAACAACACCAATTGGCTCAATGGTTACCCCTAGCCGAATGGTGGTACAACACTACATACCATACAACCACTCGCATGACTCCTTTTGAAGCGGTATACAGACAGAAGCCACCTTCAGTTATCTCATACTTACCATGTACCTCGAAGGTCCAGGCGGTTGACCAAACACTTATAGTTCGAGAGGATATCCTTCACACCCTTAAAGATAACTTGGTCATGGCACAGAATTGAATGAAGCAACAAGAAGATCAAGGTCACTCTGAACATTGATTTGCAGAAGGGGATCAAGTGTTTTTGAGACTGCAACCATATAAGAAAACTTCCCTTAAGGCCGAGCATTGTCAGAAGCTAGCACCTAAATTTTATGGCCCTTACACAGTTCTCAAGTGTGTGGGACAAGTCACATATCAGTTAGCTCTGCCCAGTCAGTCGAAGCTACATCCTGGTTTTCATGTTTCATGCTTGAAGAAAGTGATTGTAACCAGGTGCCAAATTCAAACCAACCTTCCAGAGTTAGCTGAAGAAGGATCCATTTGGCTACAACCAGAAGCAGTTTTGGACCAGCATGAGCATGGCTTGTGTCAAAGAACCATCAAGGAAGTGCTAGTACAGTGGAAAGATATGACTCGAGCAGATGCCACTTGGGAACCAACTGCCATTCTGCAGCAGTTTCCACATCTCAAGCCTTGAAGATAAGGTTATTTTTAAGGGGGCGAACATGTTAAGGTCCTAACCTACACATAGGTAGATCAATGTATTCAGATGTAATAAAGGTCAATATTAATAAGGCCTTTCAATAAACTAGAATAAGGTGGATGTAAGAAGACCTAATAGAAGCTTCCGCTTCTAGAAGGGTCTTCCTCTAGATACTTCTCTTAATAGGCATATTTAGTATAAATAAGGGTTGAGGGTATGAAAACCCTAGCTTGGAGATTATTGTAATAGAGCATTGCTTGACTGGAGATTTCCCCCTCGAAGAGGCCTGTGAACATTGCTTTCTGAATCAAAGTGCTATTTCAGTTGTTGTTCTCATATTATTTCTGTGTTATTGTGGAGATTATGCTGGTTATATTATTGTTATTCTGCCATTTCTAGCATTTTATTTCTGTTCTACATTTTTATTATATCTGGTATATTGCAAGGAGAGAGGATCAAAGTAAGATATGATGTCACCATTGGGAGGGGCTCCATAATTGCAAGCTATGAAATGTGACCATTAATGGGGACATATTTGAAATCTGACCAAAGAAGTTATAGTTGATCCTAACTAGGTAGAGGTTATCTCAAGTAGGGTCTTTCTTGAGATAATGACCTATAAGGGACCCATCGATATTATGACCAAATAAAAATGAAGAAAAAGGTGTGTAAGGAAGAAAAGCTAAGGATGAGAGGCAATACTTTCCCTAAGCATTTGAGGGACTAGGAAAAGAGGAAGAGCATGTAGGAGAGCATGGAACACTAGGAGAGGAAGAAGAGAAGGGGAGAAATAGGTATTATTAGGTGCTACCAGGTAAGAAGTGTCTAGAGTTGATAACGGGAAGTCTAAGCTAGCCCCCAAAAAATCCTAATAGGAACAATGAACATCTTATAAAGCATTTCATTGTTTTTCATATTATATGTTCAAGAGTAAATTAGAGTAATCAAGGGGAGATACATAGAATTGAAAAATCTCTTGAAAAATCCCTATGACAAGGGTGACTCCATAATGTTTATTAATGAGAAGATGAGTTCCTTCCTATTGTAAAAATTGTTAGAATATAGAAGACTGTGCTCATTTAACCATTGACGATACCCTCATCATCCAACCACAGGCCAAAGCCACCCTCCGAGCACCTTGACCTTGACCAAGAAGAGAATCCTAGTAGCAATTCAATAGACAAGAGAGGCTAATGCACCAAGCAAGAATAGAAACCAAGTTGATCAAATATTCCCACCCAAAAATTGGCGCACCACCTTCCCCAGAAACCTGAGCACAAAACTGCCAACTGCAGTGCACCGAAACTTCTCTCTGCAATTCTGAGATGATGAATAATGAAAATTGTTGCCCTATATTTATAGTATTCTTGGAAGTTTAACTGGGGTCGACTTCTCCTTCTGAATATTAATAGATTCATAATAAATATATTTCTGCAGCCGACAACCTGTCTAGGGTTTCTTTCATTTCTTTGCTTCCTTATGGAGGATTCTAATCTTGTCATAGGTCACAATAGAGGTTCATACCTCCCAAAGCTACCATAATATTAACACTCCCTCCTAGCTAGGGAGGTATTGTCTTGAACACAATAGACCATTCAACTGGTAGCAACATGAGCATCGTCATTATTATCCAATTGGATAATCTCCTATGACAACTGGTACAATATCAATTGATAGAACACGCTTGTGTCTATTCAGGTAGTACACAACTACTCAAACTATGGCACACCGTCACAAACAGTGGAACAAATCCACCATAGTAGTATACATCTACTGTCATATATTCTTCATAACAAACATCTGATAGCAATCTGCATAGAAACAATATTATGATAAAAACTGAATCATCTGGACCAATCTTTCACTCACATATGTGAGACATGAAAGAATATCTTCCCTCAGTATATAATATCAACAATGGGCTATCTGCCCCATTCTTCTCAGACAAGGAAGAAAGATTGTTTCTGATTTCTTAGCATGGACCATTCCTCACCCTGGACCATTCTTCCTACACTTATCAAAGTGCACCCTGGACAGAATGTATAAACCCTAAGGAATGTGTGTATCTGGACCACTCCTCACCCTGGGTCATTCCTCCTACACTAATCAAAGTGCATCCTGGAGAGAATGCATAACCCTAAGGAGTGTCTGTCCTGGACCATTCCCCACCCTCGGCCATTCCTCCTACACCAATCAAAGTGCACCCTGGAGAGAATGTATAACCCTAAGGAATTTATGTCCCTGATTGTTGCATCTAGACCATCCCCCACCCTGGGCCATTCTTCCTACACCAATCAAGGTGCACCCTGGAGAGAATGTGTAACCCTAAGGAATGACTATCCAGACCATTACCCACCCTAGGCCATTCTTCCTACACCAATCAAGGTGCACCCTAGAGAGAATGCACAATCCTAGGGAATGTCAGTTCTGCATCAACCTCCAAAACGAACCATTCCTTAATACAATGAGAAATAATTTTCTGGCGAGGCAGGCCAGTCTTCTTGAGTAACCCTCAAGAAGAGAGACAGTCCTAGACCACTCCCCATGTTAACTACAATGGGAATTTGTTGTCTATGATACATCAGAAATCAGTCACTGTCTGTCAAAAATCTCAATCCACTTTCCAAACAGGAAAGCATCTGTCCAATATGGACTATTTTTTAATTACAAAGATAAATAATATTTTCAGTGCTCCCTCCTAATTGGAGAGTTATTTAAATCACAAAAATAAATGTTTTTCAAAATCCTTTTTACGTACCTTCTCCTAGCTTGGAGACTCTTCCCTTTCAGCTAAGGGAGTTATTTCCACTATCCCCATCTTCTCTCGGAAATATGCAAACTTGATTCTGGATAGAGGTTTTGTTAGGATATCTACTTTCTTCTCATCAGTGGGGATGTACTTGATATTTACCTCTCCTTCTTGGACTTTATCTCGAATAAAGTAGTATTTGATCTCGATGTGATTTGGCTTTTCATAGAACACTGGATGTTCAGATAATCTTATACAACTCTAATTATCAAAATATATTATGGTCGATTCTGGAGTCTGATCAAATAAATCGGAGATTAACTTCCTTAGCCATACTGCTTCTGTGCATGCTTCACAGGCTGCCATATACTCTTCTTCTATTGTACTGAGTGTGATAGACTTCTATCTTCTACTGCCCCAAGATATCATAGCAGAGCCCAAGCTGAAACACATACCTGAAGTACTCTTTCTGTCTTCTGCACTTCCTGCCCAATCAGAGTCTGTGAATCCATGAAGTTGGATATCACTGGATGCGGTATATCTCAGGCCATAGTTTATTGTTCCATGAATATATCTTAGGACATTCTTTGCAGCTATCCAATGCGCTTGTCTAGGTTCCACCTGGAACTGACTTAATGTATTTACAACAAAGAAAATATCTGGTCGAGTATTTACCATATACATCAATGATCCAATTCGTTGTCTATATCGAGATGGATCTACTGGATCGGAGTCTGGGACTTTCACTTTTCTTATATCTGCATTCATAGGAGTGTCCATGCACTTACAGTCCATCATTCCAAACTTTTGAAGGATCTTTATTGCATACTTTCCTTGTCCAAGGAATACTTCACCATGCTTCTGCCATACTTCTAGTCCCAAGTAATAATGCATGAGACCTAGATCCTTCATATCAAATTCAGAGGCTAGTTCCTTCTTGCAATGGATAATTAGAGATTCTTCACCTATTATGAATAGGTCATCAACATATAATAGTAGAATCATAGGTGCGTTATCCACGACTTTGTAATAAAGGTTTGGATCTGCATGACTCTTGGAGAAACCAAGTCTAGTTAAATAGATGCCCATTCTGGTGTACCAAGCCCTTGGAGCTTGCTTGAGTCCATATAGAGCTTTCTTCAATCTGCAAATGTGAGTATCTCTGGAATGTACCTCGAATCCTTGAAGTTGTTCAATATATACTTCTTCTTCAATAGCTCCATTTAGGAAGGTTGTCTTTCCATCCATCTGGTGTAGATTCCATCCCATGGAAGTGACAAGAGATTTGATAGCACTGATGGAGGTATACCTTGCCACCAGAGAAAAGGTTTTGTCATAATCTTTTCCCTCCTTATGGGAGAACCCTCTCGCCATGAATCTTTCCTTATATTTATCCATGCTTCCATCTGCTGCATGTTTGATCTTATATACCCATTTTGAGGTTACCAGTGATTTTTTTTCTTTAGGTCTAGGTACAATTTCCCATACTTCATTTTTCATAATGGACTGATGTTCTTCTACCATATCTTCTTTCCATTGTCCCTTTTGAGCTTCTTCTTCGAATGTAGTAGGTTCTTCCTCTAAAAGCTTCGTCATGTATGCTGCATAACTTGAGAATCTTTTTGGTCTTTTTCTCTTCCTAGATGTTCCTTCTGGAACCTTGATTCTTTCTGCATCTTGTAATGTGGCTTCAAGCCAAGCTGGTCATTTTTTGTTCTTGGGTACGATGACTAAATCATTGTTTTTACATGGCTCCATAGGATGATTAGGTTGATCCTTTTCATCATTGTCATTTTTTGTGTTTTCTTCATTTGGTTCTTCAAACTCTTCTTCTTCTTCTATAACTTCTACGATGTATTTTCTGAAGGCTATTCTTTCATTGAATGTTACATCTCTTCTAACTTCGATCTTGTGTTGTTCTGGAATATATATTCTATAGGCTTTGGATGAGTCACTATATCCCATGAATATTCCCTTATTTCTTGAGGGTTCTAATTTATTCCTTTTATCTTTGGGAATATGAGAGTAAACTGGACATCCAAATATTCTTAGATTTTCTACATTATGTTTCTTACCTAAGAATGCTTCTTCTGGTGTCATGTCCTTCAATATGCAATGAGGGATTGTATTATGTACATAGATTTCCATCATTGCTACTTCTCCCCATAGAAACATGGATAGACCTTGATCGTTCAATAAGGATTTTATTGTTTCTTAGATAGATCTGTTCTTTCTTTCTGCTACACCATTTTGTTGAGGGTTATGAGGAATAGTCATCTCCCTCCTAATCCCTGTCGACTTGTAGAATGAAACAAACTCCTTCGAGGTGTATTTTCCTCCATTATCTAATCTTAATTTCTTGATCTTCTTGTTCATAAGGTTTTGTATTTCTGCCTTGAATTCTTGGAACTTGCTAAATACTTCATCTTTTGATTTCAGTAGGTACAACCATGTCATTCTTGAATAGTCATCTATGAAGATTATGTAGTAGAGAGATCCTCCTAGAGATCTGACTAGCATTGGAGCACAAACATCTGAGTGTATTAGATCTAGGATTTCCTTGGATTTTTTATTGTTGCTTGGAAATGGTCTCTTGATATTCTTCCCAAGGGCACATCCCTTGTAGATACCTTCATGTGTAGATTTCAATTCTAGTATTCCTTCAACCATTTTTATGAGGAAAGGTAATGCTTGACAATTGATATGAGTGTACCTTCTATGCCAAAGTTCATTAGGGTTGACTTCATCATGTACTAGAGCTTCTTCATTTCGTTCTAGTAGTCTATATAGATTTCCTTCACGACTTCCAATAACCCTAGAATATTCTATGTTGGAGTTTTTATGCCATGATAACACCTTTCCATCCATGAAGGATATTCTATTTCCTTTGTCTTCTAAACATGATATTGATACAAGATTCTTTTCTAAACCAGGTACATATAAAACATTACTTAAGTGAACATGATTACCTGATTCCAACTTGATGGAGGCTTGTCCAAATCCTTCGACGGGGTAAGTGCTTTTGTCTCCAAGCTCCACTTTGTACGATGTATTTCTATCATTTAGATTTGAGAGTCTGGCTTGATCTCCTGTCATGTGCCTAGAAGCTCCACTGTCGATTATCCACATATCATCTTCAATTGTCCCGGTAAGTGCTAAGTAGTGTGAAAGACTGATTGTTCCACACATGTCTTCGGTTGACTGGTAACTCGTCATGCCTTGATCCAAAACTTCAACTTCATCATTTATGTCCTCTAAGAGAGCCAAGAGGTGCGTTGAGTTAGGGAACATCTAGATATCTTCTCCTTGAGAGAGATGCTCCATCAAAAGGTGTTGGGCCTGAGAATTATGGTTTCTGCAACTGCTTCTACTAGTAACCCTAGCTGCATTGCTTTAGGAACCTACTCCTGCTAGTAACCCTAGCTGCAGTTCCTCAATGAGATCAATACCTAGCAGCTATGTTTCCTTCCAGAGTTTTAGGCTGTCTAAAGGAGGTGTGGGCACATAACCTATTAGAATATAGAAGATTGTGCTCATTTAACCATTGACGATACCCTCGTCACCCAACCACAGGTCAAAGCCACCCTCCGAGCACCTTTACCTTGACCGAGAAGAGAATCCTGGTAGCAATTAAATAGACAAGAGAGGCTAATGCACCAAGAAAGAATAGAAACCAAGATGATTAGATATTCCCACCTAGAAACTGGCGCACCACCTTCCCCAGAAACCTGCGCACAAAACTGCCAATTGTAGTGCGTAGAAACTGCTCTCTACAATTATGAGATGATGAATAATGAAAATTGTTTCCCTGTATTTATAGTATTCTGGGAAGTTTAACTGGGGCTGACTTCTCCTTCTGGATATTAATAAATTCATAATAAATGTATTTCTGCAGCCGACAACCTTTCTAGGGTTTCTTTCATTTCTTTTCTTCCTTCCGGAGGATTCTAATCTTGTCATAGGTCACAATAGAGGTTCATACCTCCTAAAGCTACCATAATATTAACAAAAATCCCCAATGATAAGAAGAGGGGTGAGGAGTGATGGAAAATGTGATTATTTTGGTTAAAATTATCAAGGATTATAGTGGCAAGTTGGTCTTTGATCTAACAATTATGAGTAAAAAGGAGACTTAGAGAGGGGAATAAATTTCATTCGTCATTATGAGTAATGAGGGATCATTTTCAATAGAGTTTGTAATAGGGACTTTTTTTTGTTGGGGAGAAGTGTCCAAATATTGGTTTACCCTAGGAACATCAAGGAATTTCTCATCTATGTACAAGGATTTGGATGTGAATTATTATTATAAGAATAATCATTTTGTAGTAGTGTCTGTTAGAAAAACAGGACCGC
>ML776737.1:123362-135218 GCA_009831015.1 Picea engelmannii
TTTGGAACCATTGGTATGTTTTCATAATAAGAATAGGTCTCAAGGTGTGTACCATGGCTAGGAAAGGAAACAGGTACCTTAGGTCCAATAAAAGCTTCTTCACTTTACGCAACTTTATGAACTTTTTGTGTAAAGTTGCATAAAGTTGTGTAAAGTTTCATAAGTTTCGTTGTTTCATAAAGTTGCATGCTGTGTAAAGTTGCGTAAAGTTGCATAAAGTTGTGTAAAGTTTCATAAAATTGCATAAGTTGCATTGTTGCATAAAGTTGCATGTTGCACAAAGTTGTGTAAAGTTGTATAAGTTCCATAAAGTTGCCCTAAATAAATCTTTTTGATCTTAATTTATTCTAGACCGACGCTGGACCAACCCCTAATATGTTGTTGCAACAACTTACTGAGATAGGAAGGAATGAGAATGAAACTGTCAGAGAGTTTAACACTAGATTTGAGAAGTTCCTTCAATGAATTCCTAGCAATATTTGCCCCAAAGAGGTCATCTTATTTTCCTTTATACCAAGGCCTTCCCAGGACATTGGTGTGCTTTAAGTAATAACAATGGCTATTAGGACACCATATGGGCGCAATTCATAGGTTTTATGCATCATAGTTGGCTCTCAAGGCCTCTAAGAAGGAACTTAGAGCCATTAGGAGGATATAGTTTCATTCATAAGTTGCATTAGGAGGATATAGGTCACACATTCATAAGTTGCATATAGTTTCATATACTAGTTGCATAGTTTCATAAGTTGCATATAGTTGCATAAGTTGCATTGTTGCATAAAGTTGCATGTTGCATAAAGTTGCATAAAGTTGCGTAAGTTGCATCATTGCATAAAGTTGCATGTTGCGTAAAGTTGCATAAAGTTGTGTAAAGTTGCATAAGTTGCATTGTTGCATAAAGTTGCATGTTGCACAAAGTTGTGTAAAGTTGCATAAGTTCCATAAAGTTGCCCTAAATAAATCTTCTTGATCTTAATTTATTCAAGACTGATGTTGGACCAACCCCTAATATGTTTTTGCAAAAACTTACTGAGATAGGAAGGAATGAAGATGAAACTGTCAGAGAGTTTAACACTAGATTTGAGAAGTTGCTTCAATGAATTCCTAGCAATATTTTCCCCGAAAGAGATCATCTTATTTTCCTTTATACTAAGTCCTTCCCAGGACATTTGGGTTTTATGGTCAAGGACAAGATCCCAAATAACCTTGAAGAAGCCAAAGAGTTAGCTACAAGGATTGAGGCTAATATTTTCTCGTGTAAGGTTGAACCTTTTATTGCCCCTAATACCGAGGTTGGACCAACCCAAAATATTTCAAGGGATTAAAAACTGGATGACGCCATAAGGGACCTTACTCAAACTCAAACCATGGTGATGAACAAAGTCACTAGCCAAGGTATTTCCCCCTTCGCCCCTCAAACCTCTTATAATCCCCCTACATTTCCCCGCTTGTGGAATCATAGTCCCCTGATCTTGTCCTTCATCTTTTGTAGCCTGTGATGTATTTAAATTTTATATTAGCATTCAATATCAAGTTACAAATTACAATTGTTCTACTTTTATCCAATTATCATATACATTTACATTACTAGTCTAGGGATGAAAATTGGGGTGTCACATCAACAAACGATCATTGGAAAAAGATAGAAACACAAACCCAAATCAAAAGGTAATAACATGTGTAAGAATTGTCAACAAGACTCATAAATTGAGGTTAAAAAGAGTTATTTATGCCACTCCAATTAGAAATCCCCTAAAGGGAATAGGATCCAAATAAATATAATGGAGAATATAGTATTTGCAAGATATGTGTGTGTGTGCATGCACACCCGTCGCACTATGGTCTAGAGGCAATTCAAGGAAGTTGCCATACCAATGATCCAAGTTCAATTCATGGTGAGCTCCCTCCACACTTAGATGCTTGTTGCCTCTTTTTTGTAGCAACATATAGCCACAAATTTTTTAGAAACCTAACCACCCATGATGTAGAGGGTGTTGGCTTATCATGAAAACCTCTCCTTGATAATAAATAACAGTGGAGAACCCACATTTCTACCATGCAATATATTGGAGAACATAGAAGCCCTAAGGGTTAGCTCAAGCATTCATGAGCTAAACATGAGATCTCTCCCCCAATTTTGGGGAGGTCACGAGTTCAAATGTCTTTATCCCCTAGTGGTTAGGCTCCATAATCAAGGCCAACGATTTACCTCCTCTGCCAACCATGGATCATAGAACATAGAAGACAAGAAATGGAATTCTATTCAAACTCTTCAATTGCAAATATGTCATCCATGTTGTCGAAGAAATAATAGGTGTGTGACTCAAAAAACCAAGATAAACAAAGAATATCAAAAGAAAATATTAAGAAACCAAGGATATTCAATTTTGTTTAAACACATATAAGCATATGTTTTCCAATTCTAACAAGAGGGAACACATAGTGTAAACAATCTTTTGATGATTAATATAAGAACTTAAAAAAAAAAAAAAAGATGAAAATTATTCTATAGAGCATGGTATGGAAAGGTATGGACGAAATGAAAATCTCTTTCAAGGTAATATAATTAAAGAGTTATTTTTGCCACCCCAATTACAAAATCCCAAAAGGGAATAAGATCAAGAAGGGAATAGGTTTAGCATGGAAGTGTTTAATTTCCTAACACTCTTGAGATGCTTTTTTCACCTTTAGGTACTTGAGTCTTTTATTTGCATGTATGCCTCCCAGAACAAGGCTCCATGTAAAAACTGTTTTTTTGGCTCAAGAATCGGTTTCCATAAGATTCTTAGAAAAAACAACCATGTTATTTGCTTGGATTTGAGTTGTCATATTTGATTCAAATTGCCTTCAAACGATTAGAGCAAAGCCACTTGTACCCCATGGTTGAATTGTAGTTGTGAAATGTCATGGATGTACCCCATTTCCCATCCCATCACCAATAAGTATGAGTTTTAGGGATACTTAAATTTAACAAAAAGTCTTTAACAATAAGCTCATGGATTGTTTATATGATAATATTGTTAGTATTAACTAGGGATAACTTTCACTTAAGATTGTCCCACACAAGTAGCCAATTTTTGGCCAGACCATTAAACATATCATTGGTTGTGTGGATTCCTAAATGAAACAAATTTAGGGATAAGAATTAGGAGGACTAAACCAAAGGATTACCTGCAATAATAATTAAATTTTATCACTACAAGAAATGTTCATTAAAAGAGAGCCTAGTTTTGAGAGAGGATTATTTCTAGGCAAAGAAAGGTTTGATCACTTCATTGTATTTATAGATACTTTGTACCAAGTTATTTTGTTAGGAAATGTATTGCCATGATTTTTTTCCCAATGGAATCCCTTAACTAATGTGATTCTTAAAGAGACTTTTCTAAGCCTCTTTTCCCTCCATGACTCAAATCACCCACTTTTCACACACCACTTGGGTTCGAACCCTAGTTCTAATAATTCCCATTCCCCTAAAATATCTATATGTAAAACATAAAACAAACTAGCTCAGTGAAATCCTATCCTATAAGTTGACTTGGCATAAATAAATTTTCAAGATGTTCTCGGGCAACCTTAGAAAGGACCTAACAATAAGAGTAGTAAACATTAGTGGTGATAAAAATTTGGTATAGATTTGGAACTTAGTTTCCATTGACGAAAGTTTAGTGATTAACTTCTTAATATTCCTCTCTATCGTTGCACCACCACTTCTCACATATTTTTAGGAGAGACCTAGAAACAAAATCGGATACCCAGAAACTTAAAGAAGTGGTTTGACTATATCCAAGTATAGTGTTGGACAGAAAGCCACATAGGAACTAAGCATTAGCTCTACATGTAACATTGGGTCATGGCCCGTTGAATACTAGAACATGAGGCAATGTAAAATATAGTTATGAAATCCATGGTATGATTCTAGGATTGTTAGGCTTAATCATCAACAAAATGATCATTAATTAACTGGAAAAAGTCCAACTCGGGAAGAGGAATCCTACCATTCCTAGACACCATTTGCAAAAGAATAAATCATCCAAGAAGCAAGTGTTTAATCAATTCCTTTGAATTTAAAGTGTTTACACATTCATTCATTATTGTCAACTTTACCATTGATTAGAAAATTAAAGTGTCGACTGGGATGAATAACCTATGCTACAATTTCATGGGCATAGAAGGTTGGGCATGAAATCATGACAAAATTTGATGGCTTATTTATGATGCAGAGTAGGGATAAGAAGAAAAACAAAGTTGACTTCTAATCCCCTAAATCAATTATGTGATAAGAAGTGATGAAGCTAAGTGTCAAGGAATTTAATGGCTAGGGTAAACACTACTCCCATGGGGATTTTTTATTCTCGTGGCACAATTAAGGGGATTGTTCATGTGTGAGTTGTAAACAATTATGGTTAGGGCTCTACAATTTTGAAACTGATTATGAGCCTAGTGCTAAGGGTACGATTGGAGCATTTTAAAAGAATGAATTATCATTTCATCAAGCATTATATCAAGCATTTCATCAAGCATTCTATCAAGCATTTCTATCAAGCATTTCATCAAACAATTAGCATGCACACTCAAGATATAGGAGAAAGAAGTCAAACCATTTCCTTCGGCCATGTTCCCTCCTTGGGTGCAAACTTGTGTGCCCTCCTCCTCTGCAAATCTGTGTGACCTCCTCCTCTGCAAATCCATGTGCCCTCCTCTGCAAATATGTCTACCCTAGCCTCCTCTCGTGTGCCCTCCTTCTGTGTGCCTCTCCCTACTCCCCCTTCCACTCTGCATGAAAATGACCATGCCCTAGCCTCCTCCCATGCACCTCTCCCTCTTTCTCCTCCTTCTCCCATCCTCCTCTCCCTTTTGTGCTCCTATGTATAGAGGTGTTTGACTGTGGTGGTGAATGAGAGAATCTCTACGCGTGATCCAAATCCGAGCTCTTATGTATAGTGGTGTGTGACTGTGGTGGTGAGTGCGAGTAGCTCTACGCATGAGTGTAGTGGTTGTGCGATTTGAATTTTGTTTTGTTTTGTTTGTATGTTGTTTTATTTTCATTTTTATTTTTTGTTTATATATATATATATATATATATATATAATATTCTATATATAATATATATAATATATATATATATATATATATATATATATATATATATATATATATATATATATACACATAATCCCTAACACACTAGTCCCATATAAATGCATTAACCCCCTAATAGAATTTGATCATTGATCCATTTGATCCTTGATGAAATCACCTCCTAATAATTATGACTTTGAACACGATGAATCCCTATTATATGATAACCCCCAATCAATATCAACTTGAACATGGTATACCCTCTAATCCCTATGACTCCTGAAATAATCGCCTCCAATGAACATAGTGTGACTTACAAAAACTAAAAGATGAATACATTATGGTTCTAAACATAGTAACATCATAATAGATTAATCCTTCTAATATACTATGACTCTTAACCCCTATAACCAGCCTTGGTCTCTTAATTCACCCTTTTTATTTATTTCAAATTATTATTATGATGCATTTAGAAAAGTATGAGGTTAATTAGTATGTTATTTATGGTCAACAATATCTTTGGCATTAATGTATCATGTCATGGTATAAAATATTGATCACTATAACTCTCCTTGGATATAGTATACCCATGAGGTGTAAAGTATAGGAGCTAATATACCATGGTATAGACATATGAAAGTAGTTTCCCTTGAGAGTGGAACAGTTCCTAGGTGATAATATCTCTTTAAATTGTGTAATTAATCTATCAAAGAACTAGAATCTCAAGAACAACCATAGAATAATATAAGTTATCAAACCAAGATACTACATGCTTAGGTGGTGCAACAAGTGGTCTCAAGTGTGTTTGAATGATAATGTGAATGTATTAATTAATATTTTATCTTATAAAATAAATAATACTCTAGACAAAAGATAAACTAAAAGCACTCTAATAGGCCTAGACTATAACTCTTCCAAACTCTTCCATCTAAATCATTGACGACCCACTGAGAAAAGAGAATAAAGAGAAGGATGAGGGATTTCCAAACACCTACTATGAGAAGTGATGAAATCCACTATGGTTATGAGTGAAGGTATAAATGAGGTTGTTATAACTAGGAGACAAAGGGTGATTAAATATCGAGGCTCGTAGAAATACATCTTAGGTGTCCTCCCTCATAAAAAAGCCACCTTGATAGAAGCCTAATAGAATTGCCACTAAGATACCTCTTCATAGATGCATGAAACATGTTACCTTTCCTTCAATATGAAATCAAATGGTCATGGAATATGCATTATTTAAAGAGCTAGGAGTCTCAATCAAACCTATGGTACCAACCTTGGCATTATCCACTCCAAAGAGTATGATTGTTTCTAAATAGGTCTTGACCATATCCTATGTAAAGTATTTTAATCTCCCTAATTGGTTAACCACTATGTTTCAAATGTAAATGGTTGTGATGAATTATTTGGATTCATATCCCCGTAACACTAGATTAACTACAAAGTTCTTTTGGCCCCAATTGGGGATTTAATGAGTTAAGTTAGATTGTTGATTTTAGACTGAGATTGGAGTCATGAACCAAGCATTTAATTATGGAGTGAAGTTTGTATACTTGTGGTGTAACCAAATTCAAAAGGAAATGTACTTTAAATAGAAATGTTTGTAATTAAAGAGAATTTGAATTGAAATACTAGTTCAAATGAAGACAAATACTTAAGCAATAGGAAATTGCTCCTTATCAAAATGAACCTCAAAGTCATAGGGCTTAGTCTCATATTCAAAATTAGTGTGGAAACCTTCTTTACTAATTCATTGGCTTGTTTCTTCATTAATAAAAGAAAATATGAACAAATGGGACTATTTCAATAAATTAGATAGGGATTCCCTTTGGTATCATCCCTATATGTTTTGGCTATAGAGGGCCTTTTCTATCTACTTTGTTGTAAAGTCAAACATCAACTACTTCATGGGACTCACCTCTCGGAACCAAAGATAGGGCAGTTGGTTAGTGGAAATTTCCTAGATGACTCGTTCCTAACAATTCTCAAGGATCAACCCTCATGGATACTCATGGTTGAGTGTTTGGATACTTTTTGTATGGTCTTGAGCTATAATATTCAATAAAACAAGAGACAATGCTACAAGCATAGCCAATGAACTATGCCTGAATTATTAGACTCATAAAAGTGGACTTGGATACAACTAAGACAATGTGGTCCTAGACATCATCTAGTGAACCAATTTGTGCAATAAATTGTAGTACACTGAAATATTTTTCTTGGTGTATTTCAGTTTATTACATGCACTAATCCATATAGTCATGAGAAAAGCAATTCATCTAAATTGCAGTTTCACCTTTCTTGTGGTGCATTGATATAGTTGAACTACACTGGTAACCGATGCATATAATACAAATCCACAACTTTCTACTTCATATATGTGATATATTCATAATTCATATTTTATATTTGCAACTTTCATCCAATTATTAATCATTTTCAAGTAAGTAGATTTCCATTCTAGCACCTTCAAGGGTATTTTTTGCCAAATTTGGGACTCAAGCTATGAATATAAGTTAACGAGCCATGGAATTGATCTATTTTTATCATCATTCCATGGTCATTTATCTAATGAAAACCTTACACCCTACCACCCTTGAGCCAACACATCTACTAAACTATCAAATTTTCTATCCATTACAATTTATTAATAAATTAATTGTAATTAATTAATTTGGAAATGTTTTATATGTTTTTATGATGAATTATTTGAGTTTCATGTATATTTGATGAGTATGTGTTAGTAATAGTCTTGTTGATGAGCTATCGATGTTGTATTTTCCTTGTTATGAAGTTTATAACCCTTACAAAATGGTTATTCATTTATTTCATTGATGAACAAAGCAATAATACTTATGAGCATTATTAAGTTTTTTAATTAAATAAACAAATAGGTCACAAAGTCTTTTGGAATCCACACATGTTGTATGATCATGAAATTTGTTAAATTTCATAATCCAGATCATTGGAATATGAACTATGGAAAGGGACGAACCTCATCAATGACAAACAATCACTGGAAATGGCATGAATATGGTGAATTGGTGCCATGAAATCAAAAATACCCATCAAGGAGGAATACATCTTGAAACGAACATCCTCAGTTTCCTCCTGAGAATTATCAATCACAGGGATTGAAGGTTCAACCAATGCACTAGTACTAGTGTTCTCAAAGGACAATTGATCAATCGTCACTATCTTCCCTTCGTGAGGAAAACATAAAGTGCAAAAAACTGATGACACAACAACTGTAATGGCATAAGTCCAATTACACCCTGGTAGTAAATTGTAGTCAAGAGGTGCATCAACCACCTCGATGTCGACCTCCACAATATTTCCACCTAACTGGATGATAAAGTGGTAAGGATCCTGTGGGGTCGAAATGAACGCCCATCAAATGTGGTCAATATAGTCATAGATGAAGTCTACACATGTTGTATGATCATGAATGTACCCCTGGTAAAATTGAGAACGTATATATCATCCCATCATATTTAGAGGGTCTATTGATGTGTCTAGTTCATAGACATTTGATCGGCCCACTATCTATCATCAGTTGATTGGTTCACTCATGTATCTAGTCAACACTAGGTCAGATATTAGATTTGCAGTAAAATCCCTAAGTCAGTTCATGGTGGACCCTCAGAGAGTGCATTGGATAGTTGTGAAGCATGTGCTTTGGTACTTGAGAGGTACAATGAAGTACTAGTTGTTGTATGAGCATAGTGGTGGAGTGATATTGTCAAGTTTTACAGATGTTGTTTGGGCAGGATGTACTGAGGGCAGGAAGAACACTTGAGGTTTTTGCTTTGGCATTGGATCAAGAATTATTTCCTAGTTCCGCAGAAAGCATAAATCACAGTATTAAGCTATGTTGAGGTAGAATAGATGGCAGCATGTAAGGCATTATGTTTGAGGAACTTGTTCTTTGTATTGTTCCATGTGGAGTTGGAGTCTATGGTGATACATTGTGATAATCATAGTGGCATCAATATCTCTAAGAATCATGTGTTTCATGATCGTAGCAATAATATAGACATATTTTATCACTTCCTATGAGATTGTGTAGAAGGGGGTCATGAGGCTTCAATACGTTGAGATTGATGATCATATGGAAGACATATTTACCAAGGCACTGAGCAGACAAAAGTTTGAGAAGTTCATAGATAAGATGGGGTTGGTGACGAATCCTTTCCTCATTAAGAGGGAGTGTTGAGAAGCTCTAATTGTGCCCCCCCCCCCTCACATCACTCTCAATTTCCTCATATTACCTAATTTGAAATTATAAATAACATGTATCATATACTATATTATACAAAATAAAAACATATAAAGATCATATAAAATATATAAACACATACCTCTTCTTTTAAACATTTAAATATCAATAATCTTCTTCTTCATCTAGCTCAAAATCTGTATCAAGATCTGGTTCATAATCGATATTGGTGAAAGGCTCATTTGTATCAACATCATCATCAACGCCATTTTCGCTACTATAGTTATCGATATCATCAATGCGATTGTCGTCTCCTACATTTGGATGATCAACTTCTTCGTCTGACACATCGACTACATGAGCCACCTGCTCCTGATCTTCATAATCATGATCTTCTTCCTTGTTATTATCTTCATCCTCAGCTACATGATTGTACTTTACTGGTCTTCCTCTTGGATCATATCTAACAACGTATGACCAACCTTCTTTACCAGGTACCTCTCAGTAAAATACTTGCTCACATTGACTTGGAAGAACATAAGGGTTTGTACCCAGTTCAAATGCCCTTGTATTAACCATAGTAAATCCATTATCATGCTCAATAATAGTTCTTTTAGGATCACGTTCATGCATCCGTACCCTATAACATTTAACCTCAAACACAACTATTTTAAAGGAATTAAAATCACACTCAATTATATCCTCCAAATGACCATAGTACCAATTCTCAGTTTCCTCTGGATTTCTATCACTTCTAGAGGAAATGTTTGTGACCTTAAACACTGCAGTTATCCCACAATTCGAGGTTTTCATCTTACCATCCAACATTTTGATACAAAATTTACGACCATTACACCACATAGCCTTGTGATGTTTCAACTGCAACATGGACAACACGTAAAAAATAATTTTTGAATTAATAATCCTCATATAGGACTTACTAAATATATATTTCAATAATTAAACAAACCAAATATATTGAAAAATGGAGAAAAAACTAGGAAAATGCGGGTAACAAATTTAACTTGACTGTTTATCTGTTAAACCAAAGGCTAAATCAACTTCCCTTGATGTAAGACAAGGAAATTGATCTCGATGACGATGCACTATTTTAATCATCTTACTCACCCCTTCCCATGATAACCTACTGAAGTATTCTTTAGTATATTCTATCCAATGCTCCATCCAATCAAGGTTGTTTTCAATGTATAAATGTAAAGCATCCCACTCTTGAGCAACTATATGATAGCATAACAATTTAATATCATTAATTAGTTATTGTTAATAAATGAATAATTTAATAGATGTGTAATATATTAAATCTACGTCAACATCTAATAATTACATTTCACAGTCCTCATTTTACCTTTCCCCAATATGACCTCCCCTTCAAATTTGTTGATGGAGCCGAGATGCCAAATGCGAGGCACATTCATATTTTCTTCTAATTTAGGTAGATATTGACTAATATACACCATGAATTTATATACCATATATCCCTCAACCATAGAACCCTCTGGATGTGCTCTTTGTCTAACAAAATCCTTCAGTGACTTCAACTGCCTCTCCACCATCCACATCGACCTTGTGTGTACTGGTCCACATAATTCAATCTCCTCAACTTGGTGTATGAGGTAGTGTTCTTGTGCATTGAAAAATGTTGGAGGTAGATACTCTTGCATTTGACACATTAGTTGGGGAATTTCTCTCTTCCAATACCTTATATCTTCTTTATGGATTTATTTTGATGATAGCCACCTACAAATGTCAATGCAATAAAATAATATCAAAGCATACATAAATTTGCAGATAAAAAATAATATGTCAATAAGTTCCAATACAAATCACATAAGAAGTAAATTTTCCTTATAAAACAATACTTACCTAATGTATTTTCCAAGTACATAAACAATTTGTTTTATGTTGTTGTCAAAGTCGCCTGGGAGAGATAAAGGTAGAACATACTGTAACATAAAACAAATAATTATTATTTGTTTCCAAAAAATGCATACCAATAAGCAAATATATTATAACCTACTAATTACCTTAATGAATGTATGTTAGTCATGTGTTTTAACCTCGCCAAAATCACCTTTTTTAGTTAATATATTTTGTATGTTCGACGAAAACCTCGTTGGAAACCTAATTTTTTGAATGACCTCTTTTACAATATTGCTCTGTTGTTTCGTAAATAACCAAGGAAGACTAGTATTTTCTTCACGACCATCGCCATTAGAATTAATAATAACACTTTGCAAGGCGTGATTAGCTTCTCGGATGTCACAACAAATATTTCAAATTCTCTCTTTGTTAGTCCTTCCATCTAATATTTTCCATAACAATTCTGTTATGTTCTTCCCGATATGCATTGTATCAGACAAATGAACTATTTGTAGGTGCTCGTAGTATGACAATATACTGAATTGCATCAGGTAACTTTTCATTCCTCATGGAAGCCCATTCGTGCCTTAACGAAATTCATGAAACATCAACAAATTGAAATTAACACTAATTAATGGGACAAAATGAAATTAATACTAATGAAATTAACCAAA
>ML776737.1:135268-191807 GCA_009831015.1 Picea engelmannii
AGGTCATACATAAATAATTTGCGTACCTTGATGATTTCTAATATATTCCAACTTCCATAGGCGAGGTGTCATTCTTCATGTTTTTTTTTTTTTTTCTGTTTTCTTATTTACCATTGAACTTTGCTTTGTCTGTAGTTCGATAACTATGGTTCTTAGGCAGAAAGTGACTATACTCATCAAAAACTTCCTTTTCTAAACTCCTTGAACGACGAGATTTTATCCTAGGACCACAAACTAGGCATGCAAATTTACCCTTTGTTTGAAGACCTACAAGATGTATGAATAAATGTAGCGTCAAATAAGAGTTACAATTTAAAATAATGCATGATTTTTTCAATAATTATATATAATATTAAATCACAAAAATAAAGTAACAATATACCACAAAAATGTGTTAACCCAGGAGAATCATGAATTGTCCATGATAGTATTCCATGGAATTGAAATCGTCTTTTCCCTATTGGTCTAGAGATGTCATACAGAGTGACGCCAACCCATAACTTCAACAACTCATTAATGAGAGGCTCAATATATACGTTCATATCTTTAACCTGGTACCTACCTAATTGGTTCAACCTATTGCATGATTAATTATACTTATCTATATGTCGTGATATATAAAAGAAATAATTACCATGCACAAAACAAAGAAATGAAATATTTTGTCATGCTTTAAAGAAAATAAAAGATAATTAAATACCTAGAACAATCATTCCCAACATTGTGTGCTCTCTCTTGATCAACATCCAAGGAGGAAGGTTATTGTTTATAACAAAAATATGGCACACTGAGTACGTAGAACGAAGCTCTCCAAATGGATTGACACAATCAACTGCCAATGAAAGTCTAACATTACAAGGTTCTTCTTTAAAAATTGGCCCCTTTTCTTTGATGTAGTTCAATGCAAAACCATCTGCAGGCATTCAAAGAACATCATCTCAAATTTTGTTCTTTGCATAGAAATCCATAAACTTTTTTATACTTTGGCACCTGAACAACCACTGAA
This sequence comes from Picea engelmannii, assembly GCA_009831015.1. Classification (NCBI taxonomy): domain Eukaryota; kingdom Viridiplantae; phylum Streptophyta; class Pinopsida; order Pinales; family Pinaceae; genus Picea; species Picea engelmannii. The sequence goes on from ML776737.1 coordinate 136,275, forward strand.
AACGTGGAATTATCAGAATATAACAAAGAACTTTGCAAGGCACCTTGTTTGACAATTTATCAGTTCAATATATACTTATTTGACATTGTGGGAATTCATTTTCTAATTCATATTGTCCATAATATATGATATGATCATTAGGACATGCTTCAATAGCCTGATAGTCCATTCCAATTTCTTTCATAATGACGGATATTTCTCGAAATGTGCATGGAAAAATATTTGACGTCGGTAATAGAACATCACCTAACAATATACAAAATTCTAAACAATAAGTCAATGTAAACAATATTAATCATCAATATATCATCCAATATACTAATTTACAAATTAGAAAACAATAGCAATATAGGAAAAAATTGAACCTTTTAAGTATTTGTGAACATGCAGGCATAAATAATTAACAAATTAAATACCTTAGTATCTATGTGAGACATGTGTTTGATAAACCATCCAAAACCTTCAAGTTCAACAACACCAATATAGAAGATAAAAGATTTGTTGTTGAGCCTTCATAAAGAGGTTGACATGACTTTTCGAGTAGAGGATCAACGTCATGACTATCATCCTGGTTGTCCTCATCCATTGGAGCAAATGTGTCTTGGATCAATCTATGTATCTCATCTTCCTGTTTTGAATCGCTAACATTATATCCATCCGTATCATCATTAATAACTTGATCAACAACTTCAATATTCTAATCTCGAAGTTCATCTCCATGTAAACTAGTATTTTTTCTATTACTTGGCAAATAACTCTCTGGAGGTCGACACTTTGGGGGCATTGTTTATATATTTGAAAACAACATAGAAAATTTAGTTTGTATAGAAAATATAAAAATCCTGATAAGAAATATTACTAAAATTCATGGCATATTGATTATTATAGAGAATACATTAAATATTGAATCCTCTTACCAAGGGACAATATTCATAACCCCCTTCTCCCTACAATGTCTTTGGGATATTGTTATTAAAGTATTCTATTTTGCAAGCCTCTGCAATCATAGAAAGGGAAATAACATTTTCCATCACCCCTCGCCTCTAATGCCGCTCTTAACTGAGCAAGCTTCCTGTCATTTTCATTCATTGTGACAAATCCTTGTCCTGACAAGTAATTGTCTTACCTACACCATACCAAACATTAAGTTGTCATTTTTTTATATTTTGGCTACTCCTTTCGATTATGATATGTTTATTTACAGTGACCTGCGTCTTTATAATAAGGTCAACATCTTTATAATAAGGTGATCATATTTGTAGAGGATCAACATAATGATGACATAGATAATATCTTTATAATAAGGTCTTATGTGTACAAATGTTTTCTTTATATAATAACGACATATATACCTAACATAAGTTTAGGGTTAGTGTTTATGTATCTTATTAGTCCTTTCTAAAGCAGGGAATATAACAATCAATTACTATCATTTCACCTATTAGGGTTGAGTTTCAAGAGCAATTACATATCTTTATCAATGAAAAGAGAGAGATATTATAGCTACAATTGAAGGGAAAAGGGTATGTGGATTCCATAAACCTAGAATATTATGGAATGCACATACCCTTTTCCATAGAATATACTAAATAGATCCAAAAACCAAAGACATGAAATATGGTACTACACATATTATAATATATTATCAAGGAAAAAACAAGCTAAATGCAATTTTTACATTTGAAAAAAAATTTACAAGTTAAATGAGTACATCAATAAAAAATAACATACTAACCTTGCAAGTTCAAAATCCGAGCTATGTAGATCGAGAATTGGATTTATTCAACTCGTGAGTGACGGAAAAAATAAATAGCTCAAACACAAGATAAGAACAATGTCGCAACTATAACAATTATGTCACAAAGTCTCTTAAAGTCGTGTATATATAGATAAAATAGTTAACTAGACGTTAACACTGACCAATGAGATAGGAAAAAAATCCATTGCTATTGTCACGAAAGTTCGTCGCTATAGTGATGAAAATCCAGACTAGGTTAAAATAATATTTTCGTGTATATTGCGATGAACTTTCATGGCAATATCGACGAAAATCCCTCGTTTAAAAAAATGATGAAACTAGTGGAAGCATGGAAAATTTTCGTGGAATAATCCGCCCATATGTAGTAGTGTAAAAATACAGTAGATATTTCTCCTCACTATGAAGCTGAGATAAATGATAAGTTAGTTAAAAAACCTAGGGAAGATTCCTCTTTGTTTTTTCCTAGATTTTCAAAATTGAAGGAAGATTTTGTTTGCTACTCTTATGAAGAAAATGCAGAGGATATTTTTTTCTTGAAACATATGTCTTTAGCAGCCCTGCTTATGATGAAGGATTTGTTTCAAATACTGACCAAGAACAACCTATTTTTGATGAATATCCCAGTGAAGATGATGATGAGAAGAATGTTTTCATATCTTCTCTGGAACCTCATAGCATGGTTCTTGTATATGATAATTATTAATATGATCCTTGGGAGAGACATGGAGGATAAAAGGAAGAGCTAAATGTGCAACTTATCTCATGTACATCACTTATAAATGATCATATATCACCTAGGATTAACAAGCCTGCATTAGTCCTTTATCCAACTATACTTTTTGAGAACATGAAACAACATGTGAGCAATGATGAAATAAAGGAGGTAACATTTTACCAGTTTAGCATGCCTTATTATAAATTTTATGACCTTGTGGGGTTATATATGGAGTTGAACTTTCCAAAAGCATTTGAGCCTGCAAATTTAATCACATTATCATCATTTGGAGGTATTTTCAGTGTTCCAAAACATTTTTTCATTTTGTTGTCATACTTCCCTTACCTTTTATGGATCATCTAAAAAGAAGAAAATTATGTTACCAAACAATTTGACTGGCTATGGTGGATTTTTTTTTTCATGGAGAAAATTGTAAAGTCACTTAGAGTAAGGTATTGTATATAAATAATATCGTGTCCAAGCATTTCAGTTTTCAGTTTGATTTTAGTATTTGAATAATGACCCCATAGCTCTAGGATAAGACACTAAATATGCTTGTTCTTGGCAACTCACAGGGATAATTCTATCCTATGTGGAGCTAATGTTATCAAATGTAGTTGTTATGGGTCAATTCATCCTTAGATTTTTTTATTTTTATCCTTATCCTTTTAAGTTTTACTTTCGATCTCCTCCTTATGGTTTTCTTAGGTCTTAGCACAAATAATTTAAGTTTGAGGTTAGCCCATACCTTTGTTTTATGTCATCATCCCATCACAATATTAGATGCCACCACTACCCTTACATGTCACCACTTCCACTATGTGCATAAACCCTTCCACTATGTCCCTCTACCCGTTAGAAGGTCAAATCAAATTTGTTTTAGTACGTTTCCATATCATCAGGAGATTTCATAGCACATCTTGAGTACATCTTCCCTCATTACCATTATTTCACTTGTGAGGCTTGTGTCATCCGATCTCATTGTTTTCAACATCCATGATTTAAAGGAAATGATTTGGGATTTAGTCATTTAAGGCTGTCTAACTGTTTTCTCAAATATTTCAAATTTGCTCCTATTTTGGAGTTGCAAAAACTCCTAGTTCGACAGGCACTGTGGAATATACTGTAGACTAGCTGGAAAAGGGGAATTGGAAGTTAGAGTTGTTGTAGGCAGTTTCATACAATATGAAGCATATCTACTATTATTCTACTATGTCCAGGAACTCCTTGAGTTTTTAGAGCTCTATTGAAGATCAAATTAAGGATGTGCTTATGTTTCTTTTATTGGACACTACGAATTGAGGATCTACATTCCCAACATACCTCTTTACCTTTTCTATCACCAAATTCCTAGCTTATCTATAATATTGTCAACCTCTTCTATCACAATTGAGAAAATCTTGTTGTCAGAGCCATTATGTCTATCTCTTTCTTTAGCCTTGTTTTTATAGTGTGAAATCTTCTATGAATCCCCTATTCCAGTGCTGTGAACCTATGCATAAAACTCAACATTGTTATCCTATGATTGCATGGATTGGATCAACTAAACTCTTTTATATTTTAAATTGTTATTCTAAGTCTAAAATATATCTATGTTGAAAATCTAAAGAGCCTTGTTGATTAACATGGTGATGACCTTGCATGCTGGTGAATTATTAGCTTAAAGCTTTGGAAACTACTTCCTCCTTGCATATCCATTTTCCTAGAGGGTTTTATTCCATTTCTTAACCATCAATTACCCTTTCATAAGATCAGAAGTCAAATAGACATCTTACAAATTTATACAAACAGAACAGAGATTTACAATCTCAGATCAGAAAGATTAAGCTGGAGTTGAAGCCTTTCAAAGATGAATTAGCCCAGATAAATCTCAATGTGTTAGCTCTAGCTGCAACCAGAAGAAGTACCAGATTCAAGAGGTGAAATGAAGTGGCTGAAAGAATATAAATTTTGAAGGTGGTTATCCTTGCATTTTGAAGTTTTGGTGGGAAGTATTATGTTTATACCTGATTTTTCATTCATACACCCTATTTGGAGGCTTCTACAGGATTATATACCTTTGAAAAAGGTTTTTGGATTTTTTGGCTCAAACTGCACAAATCGGACAACTACATGACATTTCGTAGCGCCTGGCATTGTGAAATGATCTACATAGACAGGCACTACGGAATTCGCTGCACAATATCATGTAGTAGTTGCGTTTACAAATTTGATCATAAATATAAAACAATGATGTGGGTTTCTCTGAATTTGTTTTTGGAGGAATATGATATCCTTGTTGACATGCTGACCAAATTTTAGCCTGACCCAGTTTGGCATTTGAGAGAAAAAATTAAAACACCAGTGCGCTGCAGAATGTTCTGCAAACTCTCTATTTTGCATAGTTGATTGGATATTCGCCTTGTTGGGAGGTTTCCACCTATCAAGGAAGGTTCAAATGGTCTCATATGATTTTTTGGGAAATGAGGGACATGTGTTCCATATCCAGATCAACTAGGATGACTTGTTTCAAAAGGAATTTATCATCATAGACAAAATCCCCCCAAAATAGGAATTTGTTAGGATTTTGTTGAAATCTTTTGTAACAAGACATCTAAATGGAGGAGAATCCTATGTAACTCCTTGGTTTTTACATCCTTATGGTATATAGATATTATTCACTATAAATGAAAGAGTTTTTAAAGCGAAAAATGTTGGATTCATGAGCCAAGAGAGGAGAGAGCTAGAGGAGCAGTTTTAGTTGCTCATTTGTAAGCCTAAGGGACTGTTTGTAATGGCATTTTCTACCATTAAAGATTCATTGGAGTTGTTATCAGATTAGCTTCTTTGTTTTCCCACTTTTTTGTTATCTCCTTTCTTGGACATATTACAGGTTTTGAGGATCATAGTTGCCATTGATTGATAGATTCATGAACGATAGAGGATTTGTTGTATCTTTCCCATTAAATCGTTGTTCATTGTTTAAGAAAACATTTATCTATTGCAAAAAGGATCTATGTATAATGGATGTTATTCATTTTTTCATATTCACCATGCTTCTACTCATCATTATATATCTCTTTGTCTAATATACAGTTTGATTGCCTTTGATTTGTAGGATGTTATGACTCCATGCTCAATGGAATGCCTCTGCAAACATTTTGTTTCTGTCTCCTTTTATTTCCTAGTCTTGTTGATCCACCTACTCAAACCATTTAATCCATTTATATTATGATGGGTACTAGGCTTGCAATTACAACAGTCTAAGTGTGACTCGTAGTGCTAACATTTTTGGCATTGTTGTTTGGGACGAATTTGAATATTTTCCCTAGGAGGAACAACAAAGATTACAACTAGTTCTTGATGGTGAACAAGGAATGGATACATAAAAGACTGCATATTTCACCTAGAAATTCCACTTTATGAAGAAATGAGATGTCAAAGGCCATGGAGGCTATCTTGGCATGGAGATTAGCTCCTCTAAAATTTTCAGCCATCTCTTGTTTTCCAAATATTTTGCCTCATTTATCAGAATGGGGAGATTTATTGTCTGTCTTCAGAGAAGAAAAGGATGATGATCTTGTTCAACATCTCATTGATTTTCATCAATGAGGAGGATGTATTAATAAAAATGTTTATGTTCTCCCTGAAGGATGATGCCAGAGACTGGTACTTTTCTCTTACTGATGCAAGCATATCCACCTTGAGAGAATTCCATGTTGCTTTCAATTTTCATTGTAAAAGGTATTACTACTCTGAGTTTTTTTTTCATGATTGTTGTAAGGAATATGATGAAAGTGTTCAAGCTGCATTAAGTTGCTCTCCTGACTGTGAAGTTTAAGAAGATAACATAGTCAATGAAATCAGTGAAGGATCAATGCTTTCTTCTTCTTGTTTCTCTGTACTAGATGTAGATTCAAATGATAGTTCTGATCATAAAAATACAATAGATATTTATCCTGACTATAAATCTGAGATAAATGATAAGTTAGTTAAAAAAAAGTAGGAAATATTCCTCTATGTTTTTTGATAGCTTTTTAGAATTGAAGGAAGATTTTGTTTGCTACTCTTATGAAGAAAATGCAGAGGATATTTATGTTCTTGAAACATATGTATTTAGCAACCCTACTTATGATGAAGAAGTTGTTTCAAATACTGACCAAGAACAACCTATTTTTGATGAATATCCCAACGAAGATGATGATGAGCATAATTTTTTCATAGCTTCCCTGGAACCTCATAGCATGGTTCCTGTATATGATAATTATGAATGTGATCTTTGCGAGAGCCATGGAGGAGAAAAGGAAGAGCTAAATGTGCAACTTATCTCATGTTCATCACTTATAAATGAGCAGATATCACATGGAATTAACAAGCCTGCATTAGTACTTTATCCACATGTACATGCTTAGAACATCAAACAACATGTGAGCAATGATGAAATAAAGGAGGTAACATTTTACTAGTTTAGCATGCCTTATTATAAATTTTATGACCCTCTGGGGTTATATGTGGAGTTGAACTTTCCAAAAGAATTGGAGCTTGCAAATTTATTCATATTATCATCATTTGGAGGTATTGTCAGTGTTCTGAAACATGTTTTCATTTTGATGTCATACTTCCCTTACCTTTTATAGATCATCTTCACATAAGAAAAGGATATTACCAAACCATTTGAGTGTCTATGGTGGAAGTTTGTTTTCACTAAGAAAATTGTAAAGTTAGTTAGAGTAAGGTATTGTATATAAATAAGCTCGTGTGCAAGAATTTCAATTTTCAGTTTTCTTTTAGTATTTGAATAATGACCCCATAGCCCTAGGATAAGACACTAAAGTTATTTTTTCTTGGAAGCTCACAGGGAGCATGCCATCCCCTATCGAGCCAATGTTATCACATGTAGTTGTTATGGGTCAATTCATCCTTAGATTTTTTATTTTTTATCCTTAACCTTGTTTAAGTTTTACTTTTGGTCTCCTCCTTATGGTTTTCTTAGGTCTTAGCACAAATAAGTTAATGTTGAGTTTATCCCATACCTTTTGTTTATGTCTTCATCCCATCACAATATTAGATGCCACCACTACCCTTACATGTCACCACTTCCACTATGCACATAAACCCGTCCACTCTATCCCTCTACCCGTTAGAAGGTTAAATCAAATTCATTTTAGTACATTGTCATCTCATCAGGAGATTTCATAGCGCATCTTGAGTACATCTTACCTCATTAACATTATTTCACTTATGAGCTTGTTTCAGCCGATATCATTGTTTTCAACATCCATGATTTAAAGGAAATAATTTTGGATTTAGTCATTTAAGGTTCTCTAACTGTTTTCTCAAAGATTTCAAATTTTCTCCTAGTTTGGACAGGCGTTGTGGAATCTGTTGCAGACTGGATGGTAGAGGGGTATTGGAATTTAGAGTTGTTCAAGGTGGTTTCATACAATATGAAGCATATCTATGGTTAAGCCACGACGTCCAGACACTCCTTGAGTTTTTAGAGATCTGTTGAAGATCAGATTAAGGTTTCTCTTATTTATCTTTTCCTGGGCACTATGAATTGAGAATCTACATTCCCAACATACCTATTTACCTTTGTTATCACCAAATTCTCAGCTTATCTGTAGTATTTTCATCCTCTTCTATCACAATTGAGAAGATCCTGATATCAGATCCATTATGTCTATCTCTTCTTTGCCCTTGTTGTTATACTACGAAATCTGCTACAAATTGTGCTACGGATCCCCTCTTCCAATGTTGTGAACCTATGCATAAAACCCAACATTTTTATCCTATGATTATATGGCTTGTATCAACTGAATTCTTTTATATTTTAAATTGTTATTCCAATTCTAAAATCTGTCTATGTTGAAAATCTAAAGAGCCTTGTTGATTAACATGGTGATGACCTTGCATGATGGTGAATTATTAGCTTAAATGTTTGGCAGTTTCTTCCTCCTTGCATATCCATTTTCTTGGAGGGTTTTCTTCCGTTTCTTAACCATTAGTTTCCCTTTCATAAGCTCAGAATTCAAATAGGGAGCTTAAGGATTTATACAAATAGAACAGAGATTTACAATCTCAGATCAGAAAGATTAAGCTGGAGTTGCAGCCTTTCAAAGATGAATTAGCCCAAAGAAATATCAATTTGTTATCTATAGCTGCAACCAGAAGAAGTACCAGACTCAGGATTTGAAACGAAGTGGCTAAAAGAATATAAATTTTGAAGGTGTTTATCCTTGCATTTTGAAGTTTTGGTGGGAAGTATTATGTTTATACTTGATTTTGCATTCAAACACCCTATTTGGAGGCTTATATAGGATTATATGCCTTTGGCAAAGGTTTTTGGGTAGATTTGGCTCAAACTGCAAAAATCCGATAGGTACAAGACATTTCCTAGTGCATGGCATTGCGAAATGATCTACACAGTCAAGTACTACAAAATTCACTATGCAATTTCCTGTAGCAGCTAAGTTTACGAATTTGATCATAAATCCAAAATGGTGATGTGAATTTCTATGAAATATTTTATGGAGGAAGATGATATCCTTTTTGACTTGTTGACCAAATTTCAGCCTGAGCCAACTTGGCATTTGAGAGAAACAATTAAAACACCAGTGCACTGTGGAATGTGCTGCAAACTTTGTATTTTTCATAGTTGATTGGATATTCGCCTTGTTGGGAGGTTTCCACCTATCAAGGAAGGTTTGAATGGAATCTTAGGAGTTTTTTGGAAATAAGGGACATGTGTTCCATCTCCAGATCAATCAGAATGACCAGTTTCAAAAGTAATTTATCATCATAGCCAAAATCCCCCCAAAATAGGAATTTGTTAGGCTTTTGTTGGAATCTTTTGTAACAAGACTCCTAAATGGAGGAGGATCCTATGTAACTCATTGGTTTCTAACTCCTTAGGGTATATAGATATTATTCACTATAAATGAAAGGGTTTTTTATGAGAAAAAGGTTGGATTCATGAGAGAAGAGAGGAGAGCAGTTTTAGTTGCTCATTTGTAAGCCTGAGGGCCTGTTTGTAATGACATTTTCTACCATTAAATATTCATCAGAGCTGTTATCATATTAGATTCTTTATTTTCCCATTTCTTTGTTATCTTCTTGCTTGAACATATTGCAGGTTTTGAAGATCATAGCTGCCACTGATTGATGGATTCATGAACAATAGAGGATTTGTTGTAGCTTGTCCATTAAATCAGTGTTCATTGTCGAATCAAATATTTATCTATTGGAGAAAGTATATTTGTATAATGTATGTTCTTCCTTTTCTCATATTCACGATGCTTCTACTCATCATTATATATCTCTTTGTTTGATATACAATTTTATTTCCTTTGATTTGTAGGATGTTATGACTCGATGCGCAATGGAATGCCTCTGTAGACATTTTGTTTCCCTCTCCCTTTCTTTCCTAGTCTTGTTGATCCAACTTATCAAACCATTTAATCCATTTGTTTTCTTATGGGTGTTGGGATTGCACTTACAACAGTCTAAGTGTGACTCTTAGTGCTAACACTTCTCTTAGAAAAACCTTAATTAATGAGATGAAGCAAGAAAAATGGTGAAGACTATGGTGGGGGTGTATGCCCTTATACTTCCCACCTAGCTCCTAACATAACCCAACTTGAATTGAAATAAATGATAGAAAGAGAGTAAAAACCATACCAATATCAAGAAGAATTCTAAGAGAATTAACCACAAGAGATAGAAAGCATCATCTAAAGCTAGCGCTAGGCCTTTCTCCATCAACCATTCATAAACTTATCTATAAGAAAAGTGCACAAGAGATAAAATAGCTAAGGAGGCCGAAAATTTCATACTAAAGCCTCTCACAAGTGGGGAGTTAGGACTCAAAATGAGATATTATAATATCTATTTATAAAAAAATCAACCAACATGGTTTGTCCACAAAATAAGGAGTAAAACACAAGATTAGGGGTCAAAAAGCCTAATCTTGCCCCATTAACACAATAATATTAAACAATTGACTTAAAATTGCATCTTTTGCACAAATTAAACCCTAATCTAGGATGATGTCACTCCTTTAGGGGACATTTTGTCACTTTGAGGAGGTCGTTGGTGTTGGAAAATAATGAAAGGGCCTCCCAAGGCCATGTGTCAAGCATATAAGTGATATCATCATGTTGAAAACCCTCTTCTCCTCAAAACATCCAAGTGAAAAGGAGTGGCACCTCACCACCAAGACTTAGCCCCCATAGTCATGAACTCATGCTAAAAAATGGGATTCTTTTCCCCTCCTGGGAAAATCGTTTGGCAAGAAATGGGTGGGATAGGTCATCCAAGTCATCATCAAGTTCATCCAATTCATATCTCTCTCATCTAGCATGTGGGTACCTAACATCTAACCTATGGGATTATAGCCCCATGGAAGCCCAAGTTAGGCTTGTTCTCTCAAAACTGTCCACTAGCTAAGTCCTGCAAAAGAAAATGAACACACCCTCTAAGGATCTCAAGTCATAACATCATGATAAGTGGATACAATTAATAAATAAGACATCTAAGCATGTGGCTCAAATATTACTATATCAAACAATTAATAGCTCAAAGACATTATGTGACTTGTCAAGCTTAAGTATGGGAGGCTTGAGGAGGTGTCCTATTGGGTAGATCTTTCCCTAGGTCAAGGAGAGCCTCAAAGAGGTCCTTCTCTAAGACATGTAAGGTGTATGAGGTGGATGGGGTCAAGAATCAATGGGCATAGGGCTCATGACATACTAGGGGTAGTAGCATCTCATTCATGGGTGCCTTTGTAGAGGGTGTGTGGTACCTTCATTCACAATGCACTTTTTCCAAGCCCATCATTTCCCTTTTATATTTCTTTATTTGTATTTTATTTAGCAAAAGGAGAGGTTGAAGGTCACTGTCCTAGCGTGGTGACCATATGGTGGCAATGTCACCCAAAAATTCCTAATGGAAATAAGAAGGTTGGCTCGTGATGAGGCCCCCTTTATCTTAGCCATGCAACTGAGAGTCACTGCTTTGGTTTGGTGACCAGGTAATGACAATGTCATACCACTAGATATCCATGAATGTGATAGGTCAACTCATAATGATACCTCGTATCCTTCAATCTACCTTTCAGTAATTTCTTTGTTATATTATGGGTCCCCTTTTATTCAAAGATAAGTGTTCTATTACTTTCTTGGGTGATCCCTGGGTGAAGCATATGGAAGGTTCATATATGGATTTTATATTTTACCCAATGGCAACCCCTCTAGGCCTTTAGATCCTTCTTCCCATACAATGAGGGACAACCCCTTCTTGGGTCAATACACCCTAAAATATCAAGAGATAAGGAACGAAGGGGAAAAATGATGGAAAATGGTAAGTATGGTTGAGAACGGTATGATGGCTCATTAATGGATTTCCCAGTAGAAAACTCATTCCCAAAGAAGACCACTTACTAGGGAACAATGTCAACCACCAAGGTGAAGTAGGGAAAAAGGCATAATGTCCAAGCACATATCATGAAATCTAGATAAATATAAGATAAAACATAATAATATGGCTTAGGTATTGAAATGATGCTTACCATAATACTGACTTGTACCTCATGGACAAAGGCCCACTACCTTCCGAAAGCCAGCTGGTGTGGTGGATGCCATATGTAAACTTGTGACCATATGTGGTCATGAGTGGGTTTTCCATCTATGCAAAGTGTATTGTTGGTCATGTAGTCTCTCGACACTCCATATCTGCAACCTGAGGGCCTCGAGACATGATCTTCTTAGTTATCCACAAAATGGGGATAACATTTGGCTCCTGCTTGGGGAGATGTGCTCATTGTAGAGTGCATGAGAACCACAACATCTCTTGGTATACCTATGCCTACAAGTAAACATCAAAATTTAAAGTGCAGGATGACCTACTCATCCTTGTTCTCATACGATCATAATCCAAATCAATCAAGATAGGAAAAGAAAATTTTGACATTTTTTCAATAAAACATAAAGTAAGCATGAAATCAATATGCAAGTAGAGTAGACTGAAAATTATATGAACCTAAACAAATATGATCAATCAAGATGAAAATGCAGGGAATAAAAATGACTTACTTACTTACCTGGGGCATGGGCCCTAAAGAAGTCATGTGACCTAGATGTGAGGTTGGAGAAGAGACCCACCTACTAGTAGTGGCATCTTTCTTTTGTGTAATGTTGTCAGATAGTAATTTTCTTCGTCATAATTATTTATAATGATGTAAGGGACAAGACATGAGTTATTGTATTTATGTTCATATATGGGCCTACCCTTTCTTTTGTCCCACATGAGAACAAGATTTTGTTCATTAAAATCAGATCAAGGTGTATTCTCATCGTATGACGGATCTGTGTGGATGGTATTTTTAATGATTTCTTTACTTTTCTCATCTTCCATTTGTATAATATGAATAAATTATGGATCCTTATTATGATATTGTCCAACCTTCTTGAAGGGTAACGTAGATGGATCATACTAAAAAATATGTGGAGGTATATCATGGTAGTGTTCACTAACATTTCTGACCCCTCTCATATTCATCACATGTGTATCTTTCTTCTCCCTATTATGAAAGATCTCATACGTGCCATCTCCCATGGGAATATATGCATGTGTAAAGTTCATACTAAGGAAACCTACAAGAGCTGAGGACCAGGTTCTTGACAAGAGCACCCCCCGGGCATCAGGGACATCGATTACCAAGATATCCATGAGGTTGTTGATATGTGGAAAGTCTATCAAGAATACTTCAATGTATTCACATACTCTCAAGACATTAACTCTTATGGAATCAATACCACATACATTTACATAAGGTCAGGTTGTCTTTAAACCAAGGTGTTTTATTATCTTCAAAGATATGACATTTGTTGAGGCCCCTGAATCAAGCATGCAATTGTTCAAGCAGAGGACATTAATGTCTAATGAGATATAGAAGGGTGGGTTCTTGTCTTTTGGCCGATCAAGATACATATTTTTTAGTACACTAGGAGGATCCTCTTTCTATGTTGGTACCTGTAATATCCTCAAAATTTCCTTTTTCAAAGAAGGGATCTTACACATCTTGTCACTAGGACCATCATATTCAGTTTTCCAAACATATTTGCAACATCTATATTCAACTGAATGTCATCTACAAGAGTTGGCTTATGAAGAAACTCACATACCAGTGGTGGTGGCGGTGGAGCCACCTTTTCTGTGGTTGGAAGAGGAGCATCAGGATATGATGGAGGGGCTGAAGCATTTTTCCTTCTATAGACTAGAATTTCCCTCCTCTTTAGTTCCTTCTTCTGATCACTAGTCAAATTCTTTAAGGCCCAGAGTCTCCCCCATTTTTCTCCTATTCTTATGGCTTCATTGATCAGTTCTTGAGTGCCCTGTCCATCCTTGATATTGAAAATCATGAAGTTTATATGGTCAGGGTAATTTTCATTTTGTCGAAGGAACTCATCTTCCCTATGGAAATCTTGGCATGGGAGACACCAATATTCTAAATTGACTATACCAACAAGTTTCAAAGTATTTTGGGCCTTTGCCTCTTGTTGAGTTCTTAGTTTCCAACTGGTGGCATCTCTCTATTGTCAAACCGATGTCTAGGAGTAGATTTATTTCTTTCCACTATATTCATATGGTTCATAAGATGATTTCTCACCTGACCAAACTGAGTATTCAACTGGTCTATCTTCTAGGTTAGGAGAGCAATTTGATGAGGAGAACTATTGTTGGAAACCTTAGTCCTTGATTTTGTCTTGTTGCAGGGATACTGAAAAGGTTTTGTTTTTTAATCAAGGAGATTCTCTTCAATGGCGATATTGAAATCTTTAGCTTCTGCTAATGATCTAGTATTTTTATCTTTAAGAATGTATTGAAACTACCCTTCAAAGGAATTCATGTAAAAGAGACAAACCGATGATGTTGTAGGACAATAGTTTGTTGGAATTTGATTGTACAACCTGTAAAATCTTGAAATGAATTCCCTTACCATTTCATTCTTCTTTTTCTTTATTTGATTGAACTAGGTTGCAAGTGTTGGGTATGTGTTATATTCTTTGCATGTGTGTGTGTGTGGGTGCGCCAGACAACTGCGTCTGGCGATCCGTACCAACTAGGGCAGTTTTTTCTATTTTTAGCGGATTTTGCTATTTTTAGCTGATTTGTAAATTAATCCCGGATTAAGGGATTAGGGTTTTGGTATCTACAAAATACCTAAAAACATTGTATATATTGTATGGCGAATGGTGAAATTCGATATAATGAAAAGAAAGGTTTTCCCGGTTGAGGGTTTCTGGTAAAGATCTCTGTGTATTCTGTGTATGAGCCATTGATTAATTTTTGTATTACTTAAGAATATATATATGCATTGCTTTACTTCGCAGGTTTAAAACTTACAGAAAGTGTCCCACCATCTACTTTTCTTGACCATATGATTTTAAATAAGGCGTAAAATCCATCATAGGTCGAGATCTGATTATCGGGGAATCCCTTGAACCAATAAAGAGCCTCCTTAGTCAATGATGAGGAAAATAGTCTCATGGCCACGTCTTCATGATAAATACCTACATTGTCCATGTCTCGTCCCATGACATAAATGTGGTCTTTGAAAGTTATCACATTATTTCCTGGGAACTTTGGCAACCATTTGTTTACATATGTCGGCATCTTGTTAGGGTAACCTTGGATATTGTCCATTTTGAGGGGTTTGTAGAGGTTTCTTTCCCAAGGGCGAGCCATTGGAGCAAGGGGAAGGGATTTATGGAACAAATTTTTAGCAACGAGATAATTGAGAGGAGGCCTTCTTTGGTAAACTTTAGAAGGCTTGAATTTCCCAAGGGGAAAATTTTTGGGAAAGGGGGGTTCTGGGAAGGTGGAGTCGCTAGATGAACTTCAATATGAGCTCATCAAGGAGGGTGGAAAGGGAACGCCCCTTGGGTGTTGTCTCTAGGTGTTGACACATAAAATAACAACGATGAATACTGCTCACAAATGATTGATAACATCTATTATTTATTTATAATAATAATAATTAACTAGTAGGTGGGAACCCCTTGTAGACTAGTGGTTCTATGATGGATGTGTTACGCTTATATGTTTGTTGTTTTTATAATTATGCATACACATTTTTCTACAATTGATGATGCAAGTCTTGGTTTCATTCATTATGACATGGTTGGCTGATTTATTATTGCTAAATGTTGTTGATGGTCACTCACAATACAGGGAAGTGCTATGGATATAAGGTTTATTTTGTTTTACAGGTGTTATGTTATGCATTAAACCTTGATTAATGATCTTATACATGATTTTATGAAAAAGGATAACATGTTGATATGGGATCTTGAACAAAAAAAGGAAAAAAAACTATGTATAAGTCCTAAGGTTATTGCAAAAGAGAGTATATACGAACCTTAAGGTATATAGATTGACACAAAACAAAGTGTATAACCTTGATGCTATACTTAAGTGCTTGATTAAAGGATTGTTGTGATGCATATATGGTAACGTTATACATGCGATTGTTGTTAAATGTTTTTGACACGACTCAGTGTAGCACACTATGAAATGGATATCACAATGGATTGTTGTTGAATTAATGTTGATGTTATGGTGTATGGTCTGGATTGTAAATTTAATTGAATAGGGTTGAGGGAGGAAGTGGCGTGAATTTACTGCACGTCACTCCAAACCACCCTCGAGCCCATCACCCTAGCCATAGTTGCATTTGGTTTTTCAGCTATGGTGTTTGTGTAGGCTCTGCGATTCCAGGTTTTGAAAGGAAAACACAATCCAACTCTTCCCTCAAAGAGACTTTTCTAGGCATGGCTCCTTTAATTTCCATCCATGATGGTCCCTCTGTATTATGAATCAATTTGTTGGCTCACGATTGCATGAGGTCTATGTTTTTCTTGAGTTTTCACTCTGTATCAGTGTTGTGCTTATGGTTTTCTCTGTGAATACTCTGGAATGTTAGTGTTTTAAAAGAACGGAATGGATTTTATTTATTTGTGAAGCCTGTGCATTGGTTATTGGTTTACAACATGTCCATAAGATTGGGGTTTTATTCTAGTTCTCTGTGGAAAGTTGTGACAATGGTGTGACAAGACCTGAGTTTTTATTGTGTGGGTTTTTTTACCACCAGTCTGGGTATTAGTTGATGTCCCCCTTTTTGTCTCAGTCATTGTTGTGATTCATTCCTCTAGGTTGTAATGCAACTGTTGAGAGTTTCATTGTTCTCTTTTTGTTTGGCAGAGCCCCTAGCTATTTTTTTTTACGACATTTATGTCACTGTCACTATTTTTGAAAGCATTGCATAGTTAAATCCTTGTATTGCCCAGAATTTTGAATGGAATATTGTATATGTGTCGAGTGGCCACAGGTTGTGCTCTGGAATTCTTTTCACAATCTTTATAAGAATTCACCCCTCTCATTATCCATCGGAGGTGGCTGACTGTTATGTTGATTAACCTCACTATCAAGTTTTTGGGTTATAAGTTAAACGACTGTGGTGATTTTAAAAGAGCACAGACTCTTTGTTCTTCCAAGACTCGTCTTGATTACATGTGGTTTCTTCTTGGTGATAACTTTTTTTAAGAGGAAAAAGGGTCACGTGCTCTCTATGTTTTCGAAGATTAAAGAAAATATCGTTACCTCTCTACAAATTTTTAAATGGAGCATGATATATATCTGGTTTCAAATATCATCTCCTGATTGAGCCTCTGTTATTACATATCTGTGATAAATTCCTTTGAAAAAAAAGGAGGTCATGGGTATCCACGACCCCGAGGAATTTCCATTTGATCAATTTATTATTAGTCCCTCCATTGTTGTGTTAAACCCTAACATGATCATGGTCTTATTAAACATTAAAAGGCACATGTGTGTGATATTAGTTCTATTTTATTAAGCACGAATTGGTTCTACTGAGCTCAACTTGTTTTTATTTCTCCTCGGGCATTTTTTGGGGCTCTGTCAATTGTTGGGTAATTCTTTTTAAAGAAAGTATGTACATGTTTAATGTACATGAACATGAACGTCATGGTTACATGTTCTTTGATGTATTTTTTCTTTCGAATCAAAATTTGTGTCGATTATATTGTTGAAGACCTGTGTGTGATTAAATCGGGGCCCGATTATGAGTTTTGATGACAGTGGATTGTGTAAATTAGTGTTGGAAGGTCGGTTGTTGGTGGTTAATAATAGGTCTATTAGTATTTGATTTTAAATAATAAATATGGGATGTGATGTTTGGAATCACAATGCATATTATATTTTGTTTTAAAAGGGAAATTTTTTATAATTGGAATATTAAGGACTGTGGCTCGAATGGTTGTGATGTTATTGTGGAATTGACAATGATATTAATATAATGTTTCATAGATATGGTATAATATGTAAAGATTGATATAATTGAAGAATTTTGGGCAATTGAATTATCTTTTTATTGAAGTCAACAAGCATTATGTCTGCAATTAAGGGAGAATTAAATGATTTTGGTTTTAAAAGAGGATGCTTATTGGATTGTGATCATAATAGAGTTATGGTTGTTGTTTGATTTAATTTATTTTTATGAACAATATCTGTATTATTCCCTCTCACATTCTCACCTTTTCGTTCATTATACCCCCCTCACAAATCCAATTTCATTTTTACATGCCATGTTCTATAAAATAAAATTAAAACTCGGCATGACAGTGATAAATATAGGACACCTAAATAGATGACAACTAATATATTTTGGTATTGATTGCACAATCATTTATTTAATGAATTGTTGATCAGTAATTGTGTTCTTACTCCCTGACATGCTACCACTTTTTTTCTCATTACAATCCCTCTAGATATCCCATGAACCCTATTTCACCCCTTGCTCATTTGGAAATTATTAAATAAATTATTATGGATTGAATTGCATGGGTCTTATGTCAATTTCTGAGCCAAAATTTATTTCATATAAAGAGAATGTCATGTATGGTATGATAAGGGCTAGTTGCTAATGAATTGGTCCATAGAGGATGATTTTCTTCAACATAGGGAGTCATGGAAGAAACAATAGGGGAAGAGGTAACTGGAACATAGGGCTTAGAAGGCCCATATTCTCAATTCATTTTAATGTCGTTCCTCATGAGTTGACCCAACTTTTTCAAGATGGTTTCTTCAATTGGAATGGGCAAGAGATAATTCATCCTATACCAGAGAGGCATCCCTTCCAGCCCCAAAATATCCCTAGTATCCCTATGCTCCACATGTATTTATGCAACCCAAAGTTCCCAAAAATGATGGATGGCAGGAGATTGCTCATCAAACAGTCTCCCACCATCGTGGCTGGCCCAACTAGTCATTGCCTCCACCTCCTCCACCTGTAAACTCGAATGCTCAGATTATCCCTACACACTCACATGTTCATTCCTCTCGTGCTAGAAAATGACTTAAAACTGAGGCTTCCCATGTGCAAGACAAATGTAAAGTTGTTTCTTCCCCCTCATCTCCTTCAAATGAATCAATGAAATCAGTGTCCTCCCATATGCACCTGATGAACGATTTTTCTCATGTTATTAGTGAGATTAAGCCTCAAGGTTCGAATCAATCTAAAGCCTCAAGGGACATAAGTGACGTAAGAAGAATTTCCTCTCAAAGTGGAAAATATGGATTATAATTTTTGTGTTATGGTTGATTTTTTGAAGACAATGGATTGCATAAATTTTTGGACATTAGGATATTTTTTCGGGATTATTTCATTATTACATGTTTTGGATATGATTTGAATTATTTTTGGTATTTAATATTGCAATTTTGGAAATATTTATGGGAGCTACAAGGAAGCATGTGTTTAATTGGTTGTCTAATTGTGTTTATTTTTGTAAAGAAATAAAAGGGAGTCACAAGGGGTCCCACTTACTTAGTTATTATTTAATAAAGACCCTTAATTATTATTATTGTTATTACTTCCCCTAAACTAAAATTAGTTAATTTTAATTAACTTAACTAAATGATGTATTTGAACTACTTCAACTGATTTGGAATGCATAAAAGCCAAATGAGAAGAAAGAACAAGAGCATAATAGAAGGAGAAAGAAATACTAAGGTTTTCTCATTTGTTTTCATGAGATAGTTTAGTTTTCATTCATTTTTCAATTCATTAAAGGCCTAATTCTCGTTTTGACAGCAGGGTCCTATTGTAGACAACAATATTCAAAGCTGAATCATATCATTCAGATGCTTGTTTCAGAGATGTTGATCTATATTTGATAGTCTGTGTATACTTGTTTATTTATGGATTAGATTTCATAACTGATAAAGGATATTGTGCAGAGTCAAGTTGGCAACAGTCTGTGGCAAGATGATCCAGATTTTAAAGTTCCATTTTTACTTCTTGTCAGAGTCCTTTTGTATGATTTTCATCATGGATATATAAGTTTGACCTTGGTCCATGCCCTCACAAGGATTTTGTAAAGAGAAAGATATTTTTTATTTCTTGGAATGAAATAAAGAGAGTTCTATTCTATCTCTTCTGTGTGTATCTGTGACTTGGTTACTTTTTCTTTTGATCTCCACATTTACTTTCTGCAATCTGTATAATTTCAGAAAATTCTATAAAAAAATTATATTTGCAACAATCTTTTCATTTAAAAAAATCAACCTAAGCCCTTGTAATTAATACTTGTGGGTTGGGAAATACATTTTTTTGAGGCTATAAAACATAGGGTGATATTTTCAACTATCTTGTATTAGCTAGGCAGGATTCAAAAATGCTTGAGTAAGATAACTCATATATTTTCCTCAACATTTATTTGGAGACCATATTGGGGAGATCTTCCATATATATCCGGTTGATTGTATGCTTGATTATCATTGAAAATATTTATATTTATGCTTTGATTCTTTGGCTGTTTATTTCCTGCATGATTGTACATGTTACAAGGTAGCCCAATATTGAGCCTGGTCTTAAATATCAGACCAACATTGATTTAACCTTATTCAGTACAATCTTAGAAACTACTAATACTCAGGTTAATATTGAATGCTCATGGGAAGTGATTGAGAAAGATATAAGTGTTCGAGAACATTGGGAAGCGAGGCAAAGACAACCTAGGAATCAACCATAGCTTTATTTTTCCTAAAGTTTTGATATTCTTTTAATGTCCTTAAACCCTCAGATCTCTAGAAGAATAAGAGGTTTATCACCTGAGATAAACCCTATTGCTGAAATAGGAAGAAGAAACATTGTTTTGTCAACCCAACAAAGTACTCTAAGGAGAACTTTGTATGATTCAGCCAGTTCGTCTTTCTCTCCCTTACCTATAATTTACAAGATGGCATCTAGTGGTGGCTCTGGTGGCACTGGAGGTGCTTCTTCATCTCAACCTTCAACCTTGTCAGTGATTGGTATTTTGTAGAGTCATCAATCCCTATCCAATCTACCACCAATCCCACTAAGGTCATAAAGAATTATCGTCTCTTTCAATTTGAAGAAGATGCTACTACTACTCTGTGGCATGTTTCATCTCCTTTGAACCTAACACCTTCTACTTGTCCACTTCCAAAATTCAAAGAGCATCTCCCTAGGTTTTCAGGAAATACGAGGTCACTACGAATGAACATTTGGTGGAATTTTCTAATGCCTGTCACAAAATAGGAGCCAATGATAATGACACTTGTATGTGCCTATTTGTTAAATCTCTTGAAGGGAAAGAAGAGGCCGATTTATTTGATCTTTCTCCCAATATTCTTTCCAATTGGGAGGAGTTAGTTTATTGGTTCAAATCTAGTTATGTGCAGTCTAGGATCCCAATCGAGCTATTACGGGAGTATAATAAAATTGTTTATAAAGACGATGAGACTATCAATTCTTCAAACTTACATTTCACCAAGTTATATAACCAAATTCCCGAACTTATTCAACCTCATAACCAAGCCTCTTTTATGCATTAATGTAAGGCTATACCTTCCCCCTACCATCATAGGCTTGAAGAAAAGGCCATTGACAAACTTGGTTCTGCTCTGCATACTTGTTTAGAGTATTAAGAACAACTTGAAAGATTAGGTCTTCCTAAGGGAGACTCATTTAAACAGACGGACATGTCCACCCTCTTACAACTTGTACAAGACATGAATGATCAAATGATAAAATATGAGCTAAAGGGAAATGCTCCTTCACTTACCCCTGGAGCCTCATATTCTTCTCCACCACCCTTTAGGTATCCTAATGAAAACAAATTTCAGCCTAAAGACATCATGCCTTGCAGTTGGTGTAACTTTTGTGAGGAACACCATGAGGAAAGTACTTGTGAGGTAAATAAGAGTGTCAACGATAAAATATTTGGTAAAAGGCCTAAAAATACTATTGTTTTTCTAGATTTTGTAGAACCAGAGGATGTCATTATCATAAACACTAGGAATAAATCCTATCCTCTGAAAGGTAAATATGATCCTCCTCGCAATTCTTCTAGCCCAAGATCATCTTCACAAGATCCTACTATACAAGTTACTAAAACTCTTGACAGTTAAGGAACTCCTTCCCCTCTTCCCTCTTCCAAATATAACATTCTCAACTCAATTGGCTAATATTAAATCCGATACTACCCTCCTAGACATGGTTGTCATCCCTGAGCAACAAAAGCATATGAAAAATTTCATGGAAGGAACAAATTCCATCATGGCCAATCTCTATGAAGAGGAATCAATTGTAAATAAAGTAGGTGTACATAATTTTAGACACCCAGTAAAAAAAACCCCGTTTTTCATTTCTATAAAGATTATGCACAAAATTTCCCATTGTTGTCTCATTGACGGTGGTTCGAGCACATGCATAATATCGAAAATTATTATGGAAGAGATAGGCTTGTCTTGTACAAATGAAAATTCCAGAAGAATTCTCTCTTATAATAGTTTACAACAATCGAACATAGGTGAAATCAAGGATGTGACATTGGTTTTGTGCATGCATCCTGAAATAAGGACAACCCTTAATATTCAGGGAACTGACATGCTAGTGAGTAATTATTCAATCATATTAGGAGGATACTGACAATACTTGACAAGTGGATATCTCTCACTTGACAGGACACACTTATCCATTCCTCGGAATGGGAATAATATCATAGTCCTAAGGGAGGGAGGCATTTCACCTTATATAGAAAGTGTCCCACAACCTAATGTGAATTATATCGAGGAGGACCTAGGAGTGTATTCCATCTTTGCAGATGAGGACAACACTGCCTTGGAAAAAATCGACCTAGAGGATGGGATGTGGAATATGCACTTTGATGGTTCATGCTCCAATGAAGGAAATGGAGCTGCCATTATCTGGTACTCTCCTCTAGGAAAAATTCATAAATTTTTCTATAGGTTAGGGTTTGCTTTAAAAAAAAACATCACCGAATTTGAAGCGTTGCTACTAGGCATTGAAAATGACTATAATTTAGATTGTGGTCACCTTACAGTTTTTGGTGACTCTGAACTTGTTGTAAACCTTATACGTAAGATATATTATCCTAGCAACAAGTTAATGAAACACTACACCCAAAATGTTTGGGCGCTTATCTTGAACTTTCTATGTTCCAACAAAACTCATGTTAAAAGGGAATTGAATTCAATGGATGACATGTTAGATGTTTTTTCAGCCTCTCCTACTCGACAACTTTTTCCACAAAGACCTAATTGCACCTTTCAATATTTCCATCATCATCATATCCCTGAAAATGTAGAGTCATGGAAAGTATTCCCTAGTGATGAGAGCATATGTGCTTTCATACAAAATGAACCTTATAATCCTAAGGAGATTATATCAATGGAAGATAACAAAATTTCGAAGGACTTGACTGCTCTAGAAAGTTCATTTTCATTGAGTCATGTAGGAAACAAAGAAAAAAATAAATAAGAGGAGTAAAAAAGGAAAGTGGGTGACACCATTTCCTTTAACATTGGGACACCTGAATGTTCAAAGAATGTTAAGATAGGTGCCCAATGTTCCGATGAAGAAAAATTGAAGTTCACTGAGTTACTTCATGAATTTCAAGATGTTTTTTCTTGGTCTTACGAGGATCTTTGTGGTCTTGATCCTGCTATTATACAATATTCCATTCCTTTCAAGGAGGGAATAAAACTGGTTAGGAAAAAACAAAGACCCATTAACCCTACACTGGAAGAAGCTACTCGGAAGGAGTTGGAAAAATCCTTGAAAGATGGGATTATTTTCCGTGTAAAGTATTCTGAGTGGGTTTCCAATTTGGTTCTTGTTTGGAAAATGACTGGTCATATCAGATTATGATTTTATTTTCGCACATTGAACAGAGCTAGCATAAAATATCATTTTCCCCTCCATAATATGAAAATGATTTTGCAACAAGTTGCAGGGTCATAGATGGTGTCCTTACTTGACGGTTTTGTTGGTTACAATTAGATCAAGGTAAAAAGGACTTTTATTACACGTTGGGGCACTTTTTCTTATGAACATATGCCTTTTGTTTTATCTAATGAAATTTAAAATTTCCAAAGAGATATGCAAATAGATTTTGACGATTTGATCGACAAAATTATTCATATTTATCTTGATGACTTAACTGCGTATTCAAGAAACCGATCAGATCATTTTGGTCATCTTAGAAAGGTTCTCATGAGATGTAGGAAATTTGGCATTTATTTAAACTATTCTAAGTCTATATTCGGCGTTACCAATGGAAATATCCTTGGGAATATTGTCTTTGATTCAGGAATAAGAATAGATCCCGAAAAGATTGTTGCTATCCTAAATCTTCCCACTCCTACTTCCAAAAACGAGGTTCAAGCCTTTATGGGTATTATCAACTTTGTTAGTAGGTTTTTTCTTGATTTTGTTGTAATGGTCAAACCAATTCAAAATATTCTTAATAAAGATCGCTCCTTTTCTTGGATTGATGATGTCGAAAATGATTTTGTAAGGATCAATAAAGAAATCAGTTCCACACCAGGTTTTTTGAAGTTGGAATTTGAGAAATAATTTATTATCTATACTAATGCCATAGAGGAAGCAGTTTCTTCTATCCTCATGCAATGTGATGACCAAGTTAATGAGAAACCATTATATTACATGATTCGAAGCTTGTTATATGATGAATTTAAATATTCTTATATTGAAAAACATGCTTTATCTCTTGTTAAAGCTGTTGAAAAATTTCGCCACTTTATCTTAGGTAAGCACACGCTGGTAAAAGTCCATTTACCTGTTGTCAAGTTTTTTCTCTCACTGACTTATGTTTAAGGGAATATTTCACATTAGCTTTCCAAGATCCAGGAGCATGATTTAACTATCGTGACTTCTAATACCATTAAGGGACATGACTTATCCCTTCACTTAGCTCAGCATGCATAAGAAAGTGAAGAAATTGATGAACAAGATAACTCTTTGTCAACGCTATTTTATATTGACAGTCAAATCCTTCCTATTGTTGAACATCCATGGTACAATTATATGGTGTATTAATTGCAAAATCAAATATGTCTAGATAACTTAGATACCCATCAAAGGAGAAGGCCTCGTCTTGAATCTTCCAGATATCTCATGTTAGGATACTTCTTGTTTAGGAGATATGTTGATGGTATGTTACTTCATTTTGTGAATAATCAGGAAGCACATAAATTATTACAAGAGAATCATGGATCTTCAAATTCTATTATTCACGTAGGAGGTCACTTTTCTGCTAAAACTAATGCTTTTAAAATTATCAGGAAGGGGTACTATTGGCCTTCAATCTTTTGTGATTCTTATAATTTTTCAAGATCTTGTGACAAGTGCTAGAAGTTCGTTGGGAAAGAACGTCTTTTTTCCATGGCTTTACAACATGTCCTCCATGACTTTCCTTGTACAAAATGGGGTCTGAACTTTATTGGGCCTATTGATCCTCCATCTTTATCAGGGAAATTTTTCATCTTGACAACCACAGACTATTGTATGAAATGGACTGAAGTTGTCCCACTTAAACATTCACAGGATGAGCACGTGATTTCTTTCCTTGAGACTGATATTTTTTCTAGATTTGTTCTTCCTTTGGAAATTATTACAGACAACATTCGAGCTTTTATTTCTACTAAGTTGACTCAATTTCTAACTAAACTGAGGGTTAAAATTTTTACCTCATGAGCTTATTATCCCCAAGGAAATGGGAAAATCGACTCTAATAACAAGAATCTGGTTAGAATTATTAAGAGACTCATTAAAGATAAGCCTCGTCACTAGCACACTCTCCTCACTTACGCCCTTTGGGAAGATCTCACCACCACCAAGGTGAGCACTTGTTGCACTCTTTTCCAGCTTTTCTATGGTCCATAATCCATTCAGCCTACCGAGTTGGAACTTTCTTCTCTAAGGCTGATGCTACAGGTTGAAGAATTAAATTCTTACAATATCTCTCAAATAATGAATGCACTCTTGGGTTTAGAGGAGAAAATGATGTTTTCCTTGGATAATATAAAGAGAAGACAACAAACTGTTAAAAAATATTTCAATAAAAGTGCCAAAGCTCTCAAATTTAAAGTTAATGAGAAGGTATTGTTGTGGGATTCAACTCATGCTAATAGAGGAAGGCATTCAAAGTTCCAAAAGTTATGGTTGGGTCATTTTAAGATCACTTTGGTCCTGGGCGCAAATTCCTATATCCAAAAGGACTTGTAAGAGTGATTATTTTCCTATAGCAATAAAGGTTCCCACTTAAAACACTATGTGGAACTAACTTGAAATTTTAAATGTTGTATGGATTTTTTTCTGTATTATAGTTTTTTTTTATTTTCTTTGATTTTACTTCATTTTTTCATTTTTGTTGTTTATTTCTTTATTTTACTTCTTTTCATGCCATAAATAAATTGTTGGGTCATTTTTGCCACAACGATGCTATTCTGCAATTATTTTTAATCAATAAAAATCAGGTTATACAAATGTCATGATGTTCCCCTTGAAGACATCATTGAAATTGTTATTTGCTTCAATTGTTGTTAGATAAGATAGTTGGTTTTATTCCCTATTATGCTTTCTTTTTTTTCCCTCCATTCCAAGATTCAAAAGATCACACCAGAAAGTTTTTCTCCTTGAAGTCATTAATTCTTTCACTATTATTAATCAAATGATTATGCATACATGGATAAACCCCCTCATACTTAACACTTTCCATGAGTTATTCCCAAAATTCCAATCATTTTTTCCTTTAAACTGCTCACCTCCCCCTGTTGCATATTCATTATGATGTCTATTTCATTGATATAATGTTCACATGGTCCACGAAACTAGACATTTTGATTTCTTAATCTATCCGAAACAAATTTCCCTGTGGATTCACCAGTTTTTTTACACTTAAAATCATAATGATGAATATTGCTTGCAAATGATTTCTAAGCTCTATTATTTATTTATAATAATAATAATTAACTAGTAGGTGGGACCCATGAAATTTTTAAACCTGCGAAGTAAAGAAATGCATATATATTCTTAAGAAAGACATAAATTAATCAATTGCTCATACACATAGTACACAAAGATTTATATCGGAAACCCTTAACTGGGAGAAAACGTTTCAATGCTTCATTGTATTAATTTCACCATTCACCATACAATATATATACAATGTTTTTAGGTATTATGTATATACAAAAACTCTAATCCCTTAATCTAAGATTAATTTAGAAAATCGCTAAAAATAGCAAAATCCATTAAAATAACAAAAAACACCCAAAAGCAAATTTTGGGGCGCTGCTCCGAACCCCTTCGGCTCTGGGCTACCACACATAGCCGAGCATTGTGTGTAACTAGGGGGGGAATACCTAGCCCCCCTGGGACCCCCATAGGAAGCGCCTAACACACATGACACTAAGATCACTACTACAGGGATCGTCATACATAATTGTCGAATCTGACACACCCACACACAGACATGCAAATAATATAACAGATACCCAACATTATACTACTTGTTGTTTTCTTTGCATACGGGGGTCCATAGGATTATATAGTCAACAATCCAGGGAAACAATTCCCATTGTTACTCTACACCAAGAGAACTTTTCTATGCTCACAGACTTTGTCAATGAATCTGCAACATTCTTCAAAGTGTCAACCTTTTCTAGCAACACCTTCTTTTCTTCAACCATGTCTCTCACAAAGTGATACTAAACATTAATATGATTTGTCTTCAAATGATAAGCTGGGTTCTTTTCCAGGAATATTGCACTATGATTGTCACAATCTAATCTCACTACATTTTGTACCAACACAACCCCTGAACACAATCTCTGTAACCATACTACTTCCTTGCTTGCATGAGTGGCTTCCATGTATTCAACTTCTGTAGTTGAGAGTGCCACTACATCCTTTCTTTTTCTCATTCAACTGATTGCTCCTCCAAATATGTTAAACACATACCCACTTGTAGATATTCTATGATCCATATCTCCATCCCAGTGTGCATCAACAAAGCCATGTATGTCCACCACTCTGTCCAATCCTAGTCTTCCTTGGTATCACAATCCATAATTGGTAGTGCCACACAAATACTTGAAGACCCTCTTTATTGTTGTCCAATGCTCCTTCCCTAGTTTTAACATATACCTTCTCAAAACTCCCATTGAATGTGAAATGTACGGTCTAGTACAGACCATTGCATACATCAAATTGCCAACTACACTGGTGTACCAAACATGGGACATGTCCTCTTCTTCTTCCTATGTATTGGTACATTGATATGCATATAACTTTACGCCTATAGGAATAGGAACCTTGACTGGTTTACTTCCATGCATATTAAACCTTTGCAATATTGTATCACCATATTTTCTCTGATTCAACGAAAGTTTATGTTTGCACGATCTCTTTTAATATCCATTCCCATAATGAAGTTAGCAGCACTGAGATCCTTCATGTAAAATTTGGAGGATAGTTGTGATTTAACCTCCTTGATAACATCCATGTTATTTCCTACCAACAACATGTCATCAACATACAACACTACATAAATGAAGTGATTACCAACCTTCTTGGAATATACACAGTGATCATCCCTTCTTCTCACAAATCCCAATCCAAGGATGTATGTGTCAAAATTTTGGTACCACATCCTAGGTGATTGATTTAGACCATATAATGACTTATTTAGCTTACAGATACACTCTTTCTTTCCCTTCACTACAAAGCTTTCTGGTTTCTTCATGTAGATTTCTTCTTCCAAATCCCCATTTAGGAATGTTGTCTTTACATCCATCTGTTCCACTTCAATATCAAAAGCAACATCAACAGATAAAATAAATATAATAGATGTTAACTTGGAAACATGAGAAAAAATCTCACCAAAGTCAATTTCCTCTACCTGGGAATAACCTTTTGCTACTAACCGAGCTTTGTATTTCTCCACTTTACCTTATGCATTAAACTTCTTCTTAAACAACCATTTTCTACCAACATATTTTCTTCTAGCTGGAAATTCAACTATATCCCATGCCTCATTCTTATCCAAGGCATACATTTCTTCAACCATGGCCTTCTTCCATAGTTTACTATCCTCTGAATTCACTGCTTCCCTGAAAGTTCTACGATCATCATCAGTAATAGATAAAGAAAAATTAGAACAAAAATCAAGTGGATTATACCTCTCTAGTTGCCTTCTTTCCTTCATTGATCTCCTCAATATTGGGGTATGAGGTTCTTCTTATTCTACTTCATCTTCGTCAGATGATTCAGATTTTGCATCATCCAAATCCAACTATATTTTCTCAGGTTCTTCTAGCCTTGGTAGGAATTCTTGTTTGGAAACATCTTTTACCTATTTGAAAACAACATCTCAACTGTAAACAGTCTTCTTGGTTTATGGGTTCCAAAGATTACAACTTATAGGAACATGTACATAAGCATCACAACCAAACACTCTAAGATGTTCAAGAGAGGGTTTGTTTCCATTCCATACCTCGTGTGGATTTTTATCATCCAATGTTGATGAAGGTGATCGATTGACCAGGTAACATGTTGTACCCACTGCCTCTGCCCTTAATTGTTGTCCTAACTCAGCACCACTGAGCATGATCCTTGATTTTTCCATCAGTGTCCTGTTCATCCTTTCTGCAACTCCATTTTGTTGAGGTGTGTATGGAGTAGTCTTCTTCCTTTATATACCACACTTCTTACATAATTCCTCGAATTTATTTCCACAGAATTCTCCACCATTATCTATCCTCAATACACTTATTTTCTTCTCTGTCTAATTTTCTACCAGAGCCTTAAACTCTTTAAATTTATCAAATACCTTAGATTTATTTATAAGAAAATAAATCCATGCGTTCCTTGATAAATCATCTATGAATGAAACATAATACACAGAATTACCTAGGGATGGAAAAAGAATAGGTCCAAACACATCACTGTGTTTCAACTCTAAGATCCCCTTTTCTCTTATAGCACTAGATGAGAATATTATTCGATTCTGGTTACCATATATGCAGTTTTCACATAAATCAAAATCCAAAGTGCAATTAGACATACCTTCAATCATACCTTTACCGTGTAGTGTTCAAAGGCCCTTTTCTCCAATATGTCCCAGTCTTTGATGCCACAACATGGTCTTGTTTTCTAGGATATTATTGGTCTTGTCTCCTTCATTTCTCTACTCAGGGACAACATGACTGTTACACCCATTAGTATAAGTTCTTCCCAACGAATTGTACATAGTTCCACACTGAACTCCCCTCATCAACACCATTTCTCCTCGTACCATCTTGCAAGTGTACTTTCCAAATACAGTATCCACTCCTGCATCATCCAGCTTGCTTATAGATATTAAGCTCCTGGCTAGTTTTGGAATGTGCAGAACCCCAGGGAGAGTTCTAACTCTTCCATATTTTATCAACAACTTAACCCTTCCACGTCCCATGATTTTGGTTGTCGATTCATCTCCTAGGAATACATCATCACCATCATATTTTCATATTTAGATAACCACTGCCTGTGAGGGGTCATATGGTATGATGCACCTGATTCGATCAACCATACATCATGATCTGCATGTGTACCTGTATATGCCAATTAAACATCACGTCCTTCTTCAGTGGAGGTTTTCACCTTTGTGGAATAGGTACTATCATATCCCTTTGGTTTATCAACCTTCTTAGACTTGCAATCTTTCTTATAATTCCCTATTTTACCACGCTTCCAACATTTCCTTAAATATTTTCCTAGAGACTTAGATCTACCTGTAGATTTAGATATCCCCCCCAAAGACTTACCAGGATTCCTGTCTTGGGTACGACCTCTTACAGATAAAGCATCTGTGATATGACCATCCATGCTTTTCTGCCTCATCTCTTAAGATAACAAGGATGCAACTACATCCTCATACTTCAATGTAGGTTGAGTGGTACTACAAATTGCTACAACCAAATTATCCCAAGAGTCTGGAAAAGAACATAACAAAGTAATACACTTATCTTCTTATTCAATCGTAATATTAATAGAGACAAGTTGACTTACCAGAGTATTAAATGAATTTAGATGATCTGTCATAGATTCTCCATCTTCCATCCTAAGATGATACAACTTCTTTCGAAGAAACAACTTTTTTACCAGGGACTTTGATTGATACAAATTCCCGAACTTATCCCATAGTTCCTTGGCTATATATTCTCCCGAGACATTCAACAACACTGAATCTTCCAGGCAAAGTTGAATAGTACTCCTTGCTCTTCTGTCCAACTTCTCCCAATCTTCCTTCGACATACCAATAGGTAGTGTAGTAGTAGTTTGTCTACTAGTAGGTTCTGTACTAGTTGACTATGTGCTAGTAGGTTGTGTACCGAGATCGACAATGATCCATTGTTATTTGTCTACAAGAAGGTCCTCCATCTTGAGCTTCCATAGCTCAAATTTTTTACCGTTGAAATTCTCTATCTCGATTCTAGAAGAGCTCACCATTCCTCTTTCTACACTCGAATATCCACTACAAAAGCTCCCAATAAACCCAGGTTTATCACAGACCCAAGATAAACTTGATCTATCAAGACCTAGCCAAACCATCAACAACAAAGGAGTCCCTCTGAATCCAAAAATGAGCTATGATACTACATGTATGTTTTGAACTTGTGAAGTAAAGAAATGCATAGAGATTCTTAATTAAGACATAAATTAATCAATGGCTCATACACATAGTACACAAAGATTTATACTAGAAACCCTTAACCGAGAGAAAACCTTTCAATGCTTCATTGTATTAATTTCACCATTCACCATACAATATATATACAATGTTTTTAGGTATTCCGTAGATACCAAAACCCTAATCCCTTAATCCAGGATTAATTTAGAAAACCACTAAAATCGATTTTGATGCGCCCACACACACACATGAAAAGAATATAACACATACCCAACAACCCCCTTGTAGACTAGTGGCACTATGATGGATGTGTTACAATTATATGTTTTTTGTTGTTATAATTATGTCTACATAGTCTTCTACAGTTGATGATGCAAGTGTTGGTTTCATTTGTTATGACAACATGGTTGGTTGATTTATTATTGTTAAATGTTGTTGATGGTCACTCGCTATACAAGGCAGTGCTATGGATATAAGGATTATTTTGTTTTACATGTGTTATGTTATGGATTAAACCTTGTTTAATTATCTTATACATGATTTTATGCAAAAGGATAACATGTTGATATGGGATCTTTAACAAAACAAAAAGGAAAAACTTCTATGGATAAGTCCTAAGGTTATTGCAAAAGAGATTATATACAAAACTTAAGGTATATGGATTGACACAAAACAAGGTGTATAAACTTTATTTTATAATTAAGCGCTTGATTAAAGGATTTTTGTGAGGCATATATGGTAACATTATACATACGGTTGTTGTTAAATGTTTTTGACATGACTTAGGGTGGCGCACTATACAATGGATATAACAATGGATTCTTGTTGAATTAATGTTGATGTTATGGTGTATGGGTTGGCTTGTATATTGAATTGAATAGGGACGAGGGAGGAAGTGACATGAATTTAGTGCAGGTCACTCCAAACCACCCTCAAGCCCGTCACCTTAGCCATAGTTGAATTTGGTTTTTCTTCTATGGTGGTTGTGGAGGCTCTACAATTTTAGGTTTTGAAAGGAAAACACAGTCCAAATCTTCCCTCAAAGTGATTTTTCCAGGTATGGCTCCTTTACTTTCCATCCATGATGGTCCCTCTATATTATGAATCGATTTGTTGGCTCAGGATTGCATGAGGTCTGTTTGTTTCTTGAGTTTTCATTGTGTTTCAGTGTTGTGCTTATGGTTTTCTCTGTGAATACTCTTGAATGTTGGCATTTTAAAATAAATGAATGGATTTCTTTCTTTTTGAAGCCTTGTTGGCCCTTGACCAAGTTTTGAGGAAATATTGGTCATGTTTGACCACTTTTTGGACTTTGACAGGATGGAAAAAGATGGAGCACCCATGTGGAGCAGAGATCGCGGGATATCACTCATTTTATAGGCTTGTGGACCCAACAAGGGGTTTACTAGGGTTTATGTAATGGATTAAGGGATGTTGACCCATGGGTTTACCTATGATTAGGCCTTTTTGTAATTGTATAAATAGGTAGCTAGATGATGTAAGAAGTAGATCTGGTGGGCTATGTGCACCATATGTTGTAAGTGTTGTTGGCTTAGTGCAAGAGGTTGTAATTTTCTTTATGTAGATAGACTATGTAAAGTGAGGCTCCGTGCTAGTAAGGAGTTGGCTCTGTGCCTTGCACTAGTTTTGGGAAGGAGGATATGGTGTGCATCACGCAGATCTCTTGTCCTCTGCGGAGTTGGCTCTATGGATTTTTACAGAGGAGTAGATGAACATAAGAAGATTGCAGACTATTAAAGAAGAAAAAAGAATTGGTGGACATAGCTCCACACTGAAGTGAACCACGTTTATCCTGTGTCTTGTTGTGATTTGTGGGATGTGAATTATTCTTAGTATTGTTGTTTTTATGTATGATGAATGCATATAATGTTGTTGTTCAGTGCTTATTGGTAGTAAATAAAAATGAATGCTAGATCTGAGCTAATGCTATGTGCTAAGATATTGTAAGAGCTTGATAATGCTTGATACTGCGTTGATCTGTAATAAGGATTAATATGTGATGTGAATGAGACTCATGAACTAATTCATATTGTTGTCTAAGTGATATGATAAGTGTTTTAATTACATATCTATGTCCCAACTTGGTTGTAGACACCTGAGTCCTACAACCCCCCTTGCCTCTACCTCAGGTGAGACTTCATCTGCTTCACAGGTGTTGTCGAAAGGGCCAATAGTTAGGGTTTGTTGATGCATTGTAAGAGTTGAACCTTGGGTCTGCCCATGTGCCAATAAATTGTTCTGTTGTCGGGACCTAAAACTATGATTTTTGAGAAATGAAGTAAAGAAAAGAGAAAGCTCTATATGTAGATCTGTTGTTGTAGTGCATAGTATTCTAATCGACTTGTGAAACTTTGTGCTAAGAAAGAAACCGGATCTGAAGAAAAGAGGTAAGATCTTAAAGCTTTGTGCTTTGGTAAGGGTAAGATAAGTGGAAATTTTTTCTTCGAAAGTATGAATCTAGGTATGTTTGATAGATTTTTTCCTAATCTGGAAACTAGGGCACAGTTAGAAAAAAGATTTGATCTAAATAATTTTGATAGAAATAGAGAAATATATGTTATTCCTATACATAGAAAGAATTTTTGGACTAATAAGTGGATGTAGGAACATAGAAAGAATTTTTACAGATTGCAGGTCCAATACTGTGATCCCAGTGTGCAATACAAGAAAGGTTGAGGCTCGTTTAAAAGAAAGAAAGGATTAACATTGTGTTATAATTGCAGAATACCGAGACATATTTCTAAGGAATGCCTTGGTATAGGTCCTATTTGTCTTTGTTGTAAAGATTGTTGAAAATTCAACAAGAAACATGTGTCTAATTTACTTTTCCCTTAAATAAATTGGACAATAAATATTAATCTATTTACTCATTTATAACTGACTGAGTTGGAATTGTAATAGAATTATAAGTCTATTTAAGTGAGTTAATCTCAGTTGTACTAGTTGTAACTAAACTTGCACTAGTGAGAGTTCAGTGAATTAATTATTCATTAATTCACAATCAGTGAACTCACATGCAACTGAAGGTTCACCACGGTTAACTACATGCATGTCAGATCCAATGGAGACCCAATTGAGATAACAGGTGAAAGGGATAGTTTGGATATCAGTTGTTATTTGATCACACATGCAGTGGATATGCTCATGAGCATGTGAAAACTAGTAAATATGAATTCATTGTGAGAATTCTAATTGCAGGGATTGTGCAGAGGAGGCAGGTTGTCTGGACACAGAGAATTGGCACATGTATTTGCTGAGTTTTTGTATGACAATGTGAGACGATTGTATTGTACTGAGAGATATTGGATTAGAGTTTGGTATGAGATTGTTTCATGGTCCATGATATACATAATATATGATAGTGGGGTTTTTAGCTTTACACTTTCTTGGTAAAACTTTTGTGCTATGTGTTCTTGATATTTCACTTTGTGATCATGGTTTAATTTTCCACAAGAATAATAGTAGAAGTGATTTTGTATTTAACAGTGGCATATAATTGTTATATCAAGAGAATCGCATGAAATACTTGATTTGTATTGAAATTTATACATGGTATCAAAGCCACGGAGCCACGAAAGTGAGGTGCGAAAATAATAGTATTTTCGCACATCCCGTCTCTAGTAGGGTGCGAACCTTAGTACTGAAAACTTCAAAAATTTATAGGAGAAGAAATTCTTGCACCCTACTCAAAGGAGAGGTTCGAACTTCATTAAGATTTTCGCAGGCTGCTTGAAGGAGAGGTGCGAACCTCCCTCACCCCACTGTGCATTACAGTGTGAACTTACTTGTGATTTTTGCAGACTGTACACTAGTAGGGTGAAAAATTCCTCAACAAGTTCATAGGATAGACACTGGTAGGGTGTGAACTTCCCTCGGGCTACTCTCAGGTGGGGTGCGAACCTCCTAGGGAAAGAGGAATTGTAGCAGCCGAGTTTTTGCAGTAGGATAACATTCGAATTTGCAATATTTTCTTGGTGCGACAGTTGATTCAAGATCGAAATGTCTTTAAATGGCTTGAGGTTGGAGTATGAACTCGAGGGAAGCTTGAACTACATTGCTTGGAAGGACAGGATGGAAGAAGTACTCGAAAACAATGGATTGAAGGAATACATTGACAAAGACTTTCCTAAGCCGGATGTGACAAACACTGCAAATATTGATGCATGGAAAAAGAAAGTGGAAAAGGAAAGGAGTATTCCATTGGAGGGAGTACGAGACCACATTTTCTCAAGTCTCCATGGGAAAACCACGCCACATGCAATGTGGAAGGTTTTGACATATTTGTTCCAAAACGATAGTGACCATAGGAAATTGGCTCAAAGATAAACTCAGGAAGATCAAGATGGAGAAGGGTGACACCATTCCAAAATACCTCACAAAGTTTGTCCAATGTCAGGATGATCTTGGAAGTGTGGGAATAATAGTCATTGTTGATGATTTGGTGAGCTTGGCGCTCCTAGGACTTCCCAAGAGTTGGCATGTTATCAAGACTCTGTCAATGGAAGGGAAAAATTGCTAGATTGGGAATGACTGTGGTCGGATCTAGTGCAAGAGTTCAGGCAGGACACCAGAGATGGATATTCATCAAAGCATGATGATGAACAGGATTGTGCTTTTACTGCCCAGGCAAGGAAAGGGAAAGGGAAGAAATTCCATTAAAAATCCGAGTCTAAAGTCAAGAAGCTAGATTTGTCCAAAGTGAAGTGTTTTCACTGTCACGAACATGGGCATCACGCTACTAACTGTCCGCAGAAGAGGAAGAACAAGATGGTTGTTGGAGCTGCAACTAGCGAGGCTCTTGTCTCGCAATTTGAACTTGACTTCACCTTGATCGCATGCATGTCTTCAAGTGCATTGGGGTCAATGTGGTATTTGGATAGTGGTGCTTCCTTCGACATGACAAGAGATAAAGAGTCTTTCAATGACTTGGAGGAGAAATATCTCAGAATGCATATAGATATGGGCGACAATGGATGAAATAGTGTGACTGGTATTGGTACCATTACCTTTCAGAGGGAGTCACGTAAACCATTTCAATTGAAAATTTTTATGCATGTTCCAGGTCTGAAGAAAATCCTAGTCTCAGTCGCAATGTTGGAGGACAGAGGCTATGACATTGTTTTTAGTGATGGAAAATATTTCCTACGACATAAAGCAATGGGTAAAGTCAAGAAGATAGGGATTTGAGTTAAGAATCTCTACATTCTAGAGGTAGATGGATGTAGTGAAATAGTGGGCAAGGCAAAAAAAGTGGTGAGCCGGGATGAGGGTGAATTATGGCACATACGATTAGGCCATCTTCATCATGGAGCCTTGAATATCGTGCAACAAATATCTATTGGAATTCTAATGGGAACACTTGCTCAGTTAGATCAGTAAAAGGGGTGCACCCTGGGGAAGTATGTAAATTCCACCTTTCATGAAAAGGAGAATCGTGATTCGGTGATCCTGCAGAGAATTCACACAGACGTGTGTGGACCATTATTGGTTTCTTCAACAACAAAACATAGGTATTATGTTATTTTTGTTGATGAATTTTCTCATAAATGTTGGATATTCTTCATGCAGAAGAAGGATCAAACATTCTCAAAGTTCTTGTGAGTCATTAGTGGAGAAAGAGTCGGGGAAGCAAGTGAAGGTTCTAAGGAGTGATAATGGTGGAGAATACATCTCTAATGAATTCAAAGACTTCTGCAGTAGAGAAGGAATTTGAAGAGAACTCATAGTGCCTCATAATCCACAACAAAAGGGGGTCACGGAGAGAAAGAACAGAACGATCATGGGTGTAGCATGAGCGATGTTGCATGATCAGAGCCTACCAATGCATTTGTGGGAAGAAGCATGCAATACTATGGTTTATGTGCAAAACCATTGTCCTCATAGAATACTTGGCATGAGTACACCTGAAGAAGCTTTCACTAGTAAGAAACTCGATGTTTCTTATTTTAATTTTTTTGGCTCATCTATTTATGTGCATATGACCAAGGATGCCATAAAGAAGTTGGAACCAACTACTAAAGTTGGGATATTTGTGGTGTACACAGAAACATCCCATAATTATCGTGTGTATTTTTCGAACAATAAGATGATTGTTATGCGACGAGATATAAAATTCAATGAGGGGAAAGCCATGCGGTTGTCGCTTGAGAGGGAGATAGACTTGCATGCAGAAGAGGAACTGTTGGTTCCCAAAGATGAGTCTCAAGATGTGGATCAGCCACATGAGGAGGTTCATGGAGTGGAGGAAACCACTCAAGTAGAGCCATCCATCAGAAATGGCAGAAAGTGCACCACAAAAGTTGACAGATTGAGACTAGATGATGCATAGAATGTAGGAGCCCCTACTTCACAATGCAGACAGGACAGTCTCTTGATCGTTTTGTTGGATACATGGCCCTCATGAGAAAATGTATTGTGACTGAACCATATTCCTTTCAAGAAGCAGTGCAAGACCCCACTTGGGTTGATGCTATGGTAGAGGAGTATGAATCCATTTTCAAAAATAGTGCATGGGAAATTGTCCCAAGACCAGTCGACAAATCAGTGGTAGGTTCGAGATGGATCTACAAGGTAAATAACGCTGCTGATGGGAGTGTGGATAAATACAAGGCCAGGTTTGTGGCCTAGGGATTCTCATAGATCGAGGGGATAGATTATGATGAGACCTTCGCACCTGTCGCAAGGTACTCTTTCATAAGATCCATCCTTTCACTCTCAGTGCAGATGGGCTGGCGCATTCATCAGATGGATGTAAAAACTGCATTTCTCAATGGGATCATTGAGGAAGAAGTGTACATTGAGCCACCACAATGTTTTGAGACCTTTGACAGGGAGTCACATGTGTGTAGACTCAAGAGAGCATTGTACGGGCTGAAGCAAGCACCCCATTCTTGGTACACTCAGATATAAAGTTATTTCACCGAATTGGGCTTCACCAAAAGTGAAGCAGATGAAAACCTATACCAAATTTTGGTGGAGGGTAAGCTCTTAATCATTGTTCTTTATGTTGATTATTTAATATTGACTAGTGATGAGAAACTAATACACTCATGCAAGGATGACCTTGCAAAGGAGTTCGAGATGAAGGATTTGGGCCGTCTTCATTATTTCCTTGGATTGGAAATATGGCAGCGAGATGGTGAATTTTTTGTGTCTCAAGGAAAGTATGCAAGGGAGATACTAGGTAAGTTTCACATGGAGGGATGAAAACCCATGGATACTCCTCTTCCAAGAAACTGGAGGAAAGAGGATTCTACTTCTGGAGAGGTAGTAGATGCTATTGTCTATCGACAGTTAGTAGGTTCGCTAATGTATTTAGTGAACACGAGACCGGACATTTTCTATGCGTTTAACCAAATAATTCAAGTGATGGTTAAGCCTACTAAACTCTTTTGGAAGGCAGGTAAGCATGTCCTAAGATATTTGAAGGGAACATATGAGTATGGATTATGGTACAGACAAACGAATGAGGTGAAGTTGCATGGCTTCATGGATGCAGATTGGGCAGGCAGTCCAATAGACAGAAAGAGCACATCAGGGGGGATCTTTAGTATCAGATCTATAGTTATTTCTTGGTACAACAGGAAACAGAGATCCGTGGCACTCAGTTCAGCGGAAGAGAAATACATGGTAGCGATTCAAGCTGCATGTGAGGCTGTATGGATAAGAAAGATCTTGGTTGGTTTGTTTGGTTCTCATTTAGATCCAATAGTGATTTATTGTGATAATCAGAGTTGCATTAAACTCTCGATTAATCCTGTGTTTCATGACAGATCTAAGCATATAGATATCTAGTATCATCATCTCAGATATTGTGTGCAGTGGAATATCTTATTGCTTCAATACATTCCTATGAAAAGATTAGGATGCAGACATTTTTATGAAGGCACTCACCAGGAGCAAATTCGAATATCATAGAGACAGGATTGGGGTGAAGGATAATCCCTTTCTTGTTGAGAGGGAGTGTTGAAAAGTCAACAAGAAACATGTGTCTAATTTACTTTTCCCTTAAATAAATTGGACAATGAATATTAACCTATTATCTCATTTATAACTGAGTGAGTTGGAATTGTAACAGAATTATAAGTGTGGTTAATTAAGTTACGATCAATTGTACTAGTTGTAACTAAACTTGCACTAGTGAGATTTCAATGAATTAATTATTCATTAATTCACAATCAGTGAACTCACATGCAATTGAAGATTCACCACAGTTAACTACATGCATGTCAGATCTAGTGGAGACCCAATTGAGATAACAGGTGAAAGGGATAGTTTGGCTATCAATTGTGATTTGATCACACGTGCAATGGATATGCTCATGAGCATGTGCAAACTAGAAAATATGAATTCATTGTGAGAATTCTAATTGCAGGGATTGTCCATAGGAGACAGGCTGTCTGGACACAAAGAATTGGCAGATGTGTTTGCTGAGTTTTTGTATGACAGTGTGAGATGATTTTATTGTAATGAGAGCTCTTGGATTAGAGTTTTGTATGAGATTGTTTCATGATCCATGATATACATCATATATGATAGTGGGGTTTTTAGCTTTACGCTTTCTCGGTAAAACTTATGTGTTATGTGTTCTTGATATTTCATTTTGTGATCATGGTTTAATTTTCCACAAGAATAATAGTAGAATTTATTATGTATTTAACAGTGGCATATAATTGTTAGATCAGGAGAATCGCAGGAAATACTTGATTTGTATTGAAATTTCTATAAAGATATTGTTCATGAGGTTGAGGATTGTCCAACAATGATTGGTAAAGTTGAAAAGATGAACATGAGACAAGAAAACTATAAGGAAGGTCAAAAGACTAAGAATATGTTAGAGAATCATAAAAAGTTAGAGACTATGTTAGTACAATTAAAATAAGTAATGGATGATCAAAGAGACGTCAGTTTACCATAGATCCTGAAAGAAAAACAACGCATAGTTACAAGAATGGAAGACTTAGACATCGAATGTGTATTGGATGAGGAAACACATGTGAATATTATGCCAAAAAGCACTTGGGAAATTTTGGGAAGGCCTACTATGGTACCTTCATTGGGAAGGATAAGATTTTTTAAAGGAAGGATGATAACCCTATGTGGAAGAGTTACTAATATACCTATGATTTCTCATGAAACATCAACATTAGAGGACTTTGAAGTTATTAGTTTTGTTGATAACAATGCCCCTTTTCCAATTTTATTAGATCAGACTTGGATTAAGAAGGATCAAATCAGAAGGAAAGTAGAGGAGGAAACTACATAATAGAAAAATTAAGAACTAAAGGACCTCATATCCATAAAAATGGAGTGGCTAATAGAAGAACAAGAGGATAAGTCGAAGCAACAGAATGCAAAAGAACTAACTATTGAGGTTGAAAGAACACAAAAAGGTTTGAAGGACATATCCATGCAAGAAAGAATAATATCTACCCTGGAGTTAATAAGAGACAAGGTATTACCTTTGACCCCTGTGAAAGAACATCAACAATGCGAAGCTACCATGCTAAGATAATATAATAATAAGAATGGAAGGAGGAATCCAGAGACTCAGATCATAGGAAAGAAGAAAAGAAATATCAGTAAGAAGAAAGCCAAATTAGAAAAACTACAGGAATTTCCATAGAAGACTTCACAGAAGGCAGGCTTGAAAGCCCTAAACCTCGTCGGAAGAGTAGAACCACACAGAATTGGACTTCGCCACGGGGAAGCTATATGACCATTGGAGGTGCCCTGACTGTTAGAATGAATCCCGAGAATATATAGAAAATGTAGTTATGAGTGAATGGACCATTGAGACCATGACATAATGGATGGATTCACATCGCTGGACATATTCCTGCCTGTTGGAGGAATCTGTTACGACACTTTCTTATTCAACCTGTTAGATGTTGCATCGAGACCACTTTTTTCCACTCGTGAATATTTAAGCTAACAAAGAATCCATTGTATCAAGTTGTGCTTTCTATACCTATCTATCCATTTAATTACCTCTCTTTTCCGTTCGCATACCAGATCTATTTGGTTACAAGTGTGAATGTCGGGAAAACCTAGCGCGTTAAAGAAGTCGGTGAAAGAGATTCTTGTGGAGCCCATGGCTAAGAGAGTTATGTCTGTAGGAATACAAGCATTGTTGACTGCCGGATTACAAGTATCCCCCTCAACTGGATGTCATTCAAGCCATGCTACTGAGAAGTGAAGCAAGAACCACGAAGATCTGGCTAACGTGAAGAATATCCCTGTGATATTTCCATATTACATACGGATTTTGGGTGGTGCGGTTACCTACGACAGTATCCCATGCGAATTTGAGTATACGTTGATCACTATGTACATCCAGAAGGGGATACACATAGTTGGACCTCAGCTATGATAGATCCCTGAAGAACAACGAATTTAACCTTGGCGATAGAAAGAACTATGTCATGCTAGCATCGCATAGATATTTGATGAGGATGACTAGGAAGAAGCCACACATAGTCTCTCAGTCATGGATTAAAGAGTTGGTGTAGTCAACAATCCTGAATGTAATGAAGATCCCTCACATTGGCCAAAATCAGGAGGTTAACGCTTGCGTTAAAATCCTCTTTTCGTGCTACCATGGAGGGTATCTATGGATCAACAGGCATGTTATTGTGGATCCAACGCTGATCCAATTGATTATAGGATTGATCATGCAAGGACTGGACCCTCAACATTTCTAACTAGGGAAGACTTATGATCACTCCCTGTCATAGCACATAAAGTAGGATCATGGCGATGTAAAAAAGGGAAAGCAAGGCTACAAGGTAGCCTCCATCAGGATGGCGCAGTGCACCTACGTTGTCATTTTATAGATGGAAATATCATCAGAAAGAATCATCCCATGTAGGTCACAAGATTCGTAGTCGACCTTGCAGGAAAGTGCATGGAGTGGATGCAAATGAACTGGGTGAGTTACCTAGTCAATGAGCTCAAGAAGGACTGTTGTGAAGTGTAGGATCAACGCTGTGAATTCCATTTCAATTGGTTACTAGTCTTAATCGCATTTGTCGCTTGGCATATGCCGGAAGGAGCAACATTCCCATAAGTTGAGCCATCGGAGCTGTTGGCAGTGAGGTTCTCCACCTTGTGGTACACAAACGATATGTCAAAGTAGTGGCAGTCAAACACTGTCTTCCTTGCCTACTACCAACAGTTGAAGCGTGCTATTGAGAAATTTTCTCGAATGACACCAAACACATTGAACCAGTACAGACCGCTAGTGAAGTTTCACGTAGATCGACACTTTGTCTATATCATTGCGCGTAGGGATGAGAGAAATGAGGATTTGCAGTCCTATTATAAGATGACCGACGAAGAAATTGAGGAGATCACGAAAAAATGGATGGCGAAGATTCTTATACCGGTTGATGATGCAGAAATCTCCGACCCCAACATCATACAAAGTCCCTTGGTCACTTTGGTTGAGCATGATGGACAGACTAGCATGAAGAAAAATGAGGAAGTGCAGAAGATAGAAACTGATGAGGAGGATAACACCTTGGAGGAAAGTGGTCCTGATTTTCCTGTAGCAGCAATAGGAGGAGACGAAGTACTTCAAGAATAAGGAGGGGAAGAAGGATAAAAGTAAGGCAAAGGTGAAGTTAAACCGCTGAAGAATCCCCCTACCAAGGTTGAAACATCAAAGAAGAGGAAGGTTTCACTGCAGAAACCCTTCACAAGAAAGACGACGTGTGCCAATAACCCCAAGACGAAGGCCACGCTCAGAGAAGACAAAGTCGATCTAATCATAGTAGTCGTGGAGGATGATTCAGAGGATATATTGTAGCGTTATGGAGAAAATAAGGAGATGTTGTATGAAATAATAGAGAAGGATCTAAAGGAGATACAACACACCATCCATTTGAGCCGTGCAGTAACTACTGTGCCTTCTTCCTCGAAGATTTCATAATTGGGGGATGAGCCCACCAAGGCTAGTAGATGCAACAGAGGCTCGACTTCATCGATTCCACAAAGAGAAGGAGAAGGCTACGAAATCCTTGAAGCAAGAAAAGGAAGAGGTTGTGGAGCAACTATGAGTTGCGTAGTCTTGTGTAACTGCCTACGAAAAGGAGAAAGATGAACTTTAGGCTATGTTTGAGCAGAACAATGTGAAGATACAAGAAGAAAAATAATAGCTACTTGCAGAGAAGACTGTGATCAAGGAAGAAGTGACTAATGCACTTTTCTCTGTGTCGGGCTTGGAATAGGAGGAACCAAAGTCATTCGAGATGCAAGTGGGAAGCTCGTTGAGGCCATTCAAAAACTTCAAGAAAGGATAACGAAGTTAGAGCTCCAAGCAGTGATGAGCACTCTGCAAGAAGTGCATGACCAAAGGGAGGAAGCAACCAAGAGAGAAGTTGGAAGGATGAATATCCTCACATTAAAATGTAAAAATTTAAGTGATCGAATTATACAGACTTATAAATGCCTCGCAGAAGACCCATATATGAGGAAACTAGAAGCACAACTCTAGGAGGAACAATAGTAGGCATCCACTATTCAAGCATATGAAGATACTCATTGTGGTCAAGAGAATGAAGAGATCATAGGAGCAATGCACAATCTAGCAGTAGATTAATTCCATCTAGAGTAGAATCATGGAAGTTACATGAAGATTACAACTGGTGCAGGACGAATCCTGCATGATTTTTGAAGAGATCGAAGGACAAGGCTCGTAGATCGACCAGATGGTTACGAAAATGGAACAACGCCTCAAAGGGCCTTTTACAGAGCAACTGATTCAGGAGTTCACCAAGCATGAGGCTCTAGCAAAGTGAAAAGTCTAGGAAGCTTGATCTAAGCTCAAGGACTTTAAATGAGCTTTGCCCAGATATGAGTGACTCGAGATGCGTCATAGGTGATTGTTGGGGGCCTGTTGGCCCTTGACCAATTTTTGAGGAAATATGGGTTGTTTTTTACCACTTTTGGGACTTCAACAGGCTAGACGAAGATGGAGCGCCCAGGAAGAGCGGAGA
Source organism: Picea engelmannii (assembly GCA_009831015.1). Taxonomy (NCBI): domain Eukaryota; kingdom Viridiplantae; phylum Streptophyta; class Pinopsida; order Pinales; family Pinaceae; genus Picea; species Picea engelmannii. The sequence goes on from ML776737.1 coordinate 180,855, forward strand.
TCGTAGGAACTCACTCATTTTGCAGGCGTGTGGACCCAACAAGAGGTTTACTAGGGCTTATGTAATGGGTTAAGGGATGTCAGCCCATGGGTTTACCTGTGATAAGGCATTTTTGTAATTGTATAAATAAGTAGCTAGATGATGTAAGAAGTAGATCTGGTGGGCTATGTGCACCATATGTTGTAAGTGGTGTTGGCTTAGTGCAAGAGGTTGTAAGTTTCTTTGTGAACACAGACTGTGTAAAGTGAGGCTCTGTGCTGGTAAGGAGTTGGCTCTGTGCCTTGACCCAATTTTAGGAAGGAGGATCTGGCGTGCAGTGTGCATATTTCCTTTCCTTTGCGGAGTTAGCTCTGTGGATTTGTGCACAAGAGCAGATGAATGCAAGAATGTTGCATACTAATAAAGGATAAGAAGGCGTTGGTGGACATAGCCCCACACTGGGGTGAACCATGTATATCTTGTGTCTTGTTGTGATTTGTGCAATGTGGATTATGCTTAGTACTATTGTTTTTATGTATGATGAATGCATTTGATGTTGTTTCTTAGTTCTTATTGGTAGTAAAGATAAATGAATGCTATATCTGAGCTAATGCTATGTGCTAAGAGATTGTAAGATCTTGATCTTGGTTGATACTATGTTAATCTGTAATAAGGATTAATATGCGATGTGAATGAGACTCATGAACTAATGCATATTTTTGTCTAAGTGATCTATTAAGTTTCATAATCACAGATCTGTGTCCCAGCTTGGTTGTAGACACCTGAGTCCTACAACCCCCCTACCTCTACCTTGGGTGAGACTTCATATTCTTCACAGGTGTTGTTGAAAGGGATAGTAGTTAGGGTTTGTTGGTGCATTGTAAGAGTTGAAAATTTGGTCTTCCCCTATGACAACAAGCCTTTCATTGGTTATTGGTTTAAAACATGTCCGTCATCTTGGGGTTTTATTCTGTATCTCTGTGGAAAGTTGTGACAATGGTGTGACAAGATCTGAGATTTTATTGCGTGGGTGTTTTTTACCACCATTTTGGGTATTAGTTGATGTCCCCTTTTTCATCTCGATCATTGTTATGATTCGTTCCTCTAGGTTGTAATGTAGTTGTTGAGAGTTTCATTGTTCTCATTTTGTTTGGTGGAGCCCAAAGCTATTTTTTGTTATGGCCTTTACTTCATTGTCACTATTGTTGAAAGTATTTCATAGTTAAATATGTGTATTGCCCATAATTTTGAATGGAATCATATATATGTGTTGAGTGGCCATAGGTTGTGCTCTGGCATTCTTTTTTTCTAGAGAACAACCCATGGCCACTCAATACATATACAATCGGTTTGCAATAATAAGGTTATGCATTATTGTAATGCTCTACCTTCCCCCTACCATCATAGACTTGAATAAAAGGCCATGACAACCTTGGTTCCACTTTGCATACTTGTTTAGACTATGAAGAATAGGTTGAAAGATAAGTTCTTCCTAAGGGAGACTCATTTAAACACATGGACATGTCCTCCTTCTTACAACTTGTACAAGACATGAATGATCAAATGATAGCATATGAGAGAAAGGGAAATGTCCCTTCACTTACCGTTGGAGCCTCATCTTCTTCTCCACCACCCTTTAGGATTCCTAATGAAAACAAATTTCATCCTAAAGCCATCATGACATGTTGTTGGTGTAACTTTTGTGAGGAACACCATGAGGAAAGTACTTGTAAAGAAAAGAAGAGAGTCAGTGATCAAATCTTTGGTAAAAGGCCTAAAAATACTATTGTTGTTCTAGATTTTCCAGAACCAAAGGATGTCATGATCATAAACACTAGGAATAAATCCTATCCTATGAAAGGTAAATATGATCCTCCTCGCACTTATTCTAGCCCAATATCATCTTCACTAGTTTCTACTGTACAAGTTACTAAAACTCCTAACAGTCAAGGAACTCCCTACCCTCTTCCTTCTTCCAAATATAACATTCTCAACTCAATTGGATAATATTAAAGCTAATGCTACCCTCCTGGACATGTTTGCCGTTCTTGAGCAACAAAAGCATCTGAAAAAATCCATGGAAAGAAAAAATTCCATTGTGGCCAATATATCTGAAGAGGTAGATGAAGAGGAATCAACTGTAAATAAAGTAGGTGTACATAATTTTAGATACCCTATAAAAAAAACCCGTTTTTCACTTCTATAAAGATTATGGAAAAAATATCCCATTGTTGTCTCATTGACGGCGGTTCGGGCCCAAGTGTAATGTTGAAAATTATTATCAAAGATCTAGTCTTGTCTTGTACAAATGAAAATTCCAGAATCATGCTCTTTTATAATAGTTTACAACAATTGACCATAGGTGATATCAAGGATGTGACATTGGTTTTGGTGTGCATCCTAAAATAAGGACAACCCTTAATATTTAGGTAATTGACATGCCAGTGAGTAATTATTCAATCATCTTAGGAGGATACTGGCAAGGCTTAATGGGTGGATACCTCTCACTCGATGGGACACACTTATCCATTCCTCGAAATGGGAATAATATCATAGTCCTAAGGGAGGGAATAATTTCACCTTATATAAAGTGTCCCACAACCTAATGTGAATTATATCGAGGAGGACCTAGGAGTGTATTCCATATTTGCAGATGAGGAAAACACTACCTTGGAACAAATAGACCTAGAGAATGGGATGTGGCATATGCACTTCGATGGTTCATGATCCAATCAAGGAAATGGAGTTTGAAATATCTTGTACTCTCCTACGGAAAAAAATCGTAACTTTTCATATAGGTTAGAGTTTTCTTAGACAAACATCATCATCGAATTTTAAGCTTTACTGCTAGGCATTGAAAATGCCTATAATTTAGGTTGTGGTCACCTTACAATTTTTGGGGACTCTAAACTTGTTGTAAACCTTATACGTAAGATATATTCTCCTAGCAACAAGTTAATGAAACTCTACACCCAGACTGTTTGGGCGCTTATCTCGAACTTGCTATCATTCAACATCACTCATGTTAAAAGGGAATTGAACTCAATGGCTAACATGTTAACTATTTTTGCAACCTCTCCTAATCAGAAAATTCTTCCACAAAGACCTGACAGCACCTTTCAATCTTTGTATCGTCCTCATATATCTGACAATGTAGATTCATGGAAGGTTTTCCCTAATGATGAGAGCATCTCTGATTTCATGCAAAATGAACCTTATAAGCCTAAGTAGATTATATCAATGGAAGATAAAAAAAGTATGAAGGCTTGACTCCTCTAGAAATTTCATTTTCATCGAGTGATGTAGGAAACAACGAAAAACATAACGAATAGGAGTCAAAAAGGAAAGTGGTTGAAACCATTTCCTTGAACATTGGGACACCCGATTGTCCAAAGAATGTTAAGGTAGGTTCCCAATGTTCCGATGAAGAAAAAATGAAGTTCATTGAGTTACTTCATGAATTTCAAGATATTTTTGCTTGGTCTTACAAGGATCTTCGTGGTTTTGATCCTTCTCTTATAAAACATTCCACTCATATCAAGGAGGGAATAAAAGTTGCTAGGAAAATACAACGACCCACTAAACCTGCACTAGAAGCAACTATTCAAAAGGAGTTGGAAAAACTCTTGAAAGATGGGATAAGTATTCTGAGTGGGTTTCCAATTTGGCTCACATTCAAAAAATCATTGGTCAAATCAGATTATGCGTTGATTTTCACACATTGAACAAAGCTAGCATAAAATACCATTTTCTTTTCCCTAATATGGAAATGATTTTGCAGCAAGTTGCAAGGTCATAGTTGATGTCCTTACTTGACGTTTTTTCTGGTTACAATTAGATCAAGGTAAAAAGGATAGATAAATATAAAACCACTTTTATTACAAGTTGGGGCACTTTTTCTTACGAACGTATGCCTTTTGGTTTATCTAATGCAGATGCCACTTTCCAAATATCTATGCAAATAGATTTTGATGATTTGATCGGAAAAATTATTCAGATTTATCTTGATGACTTAACTGTGTAATCAAAAAACCGATCAGATTATTTTGGTCATCTTAGAAAGGTTCTCATGCGATGTAGGAAATTTGGAATTTATTTAAATCCTTCTAAGTCTATCTTCGGCGTTACCAAGGGAAATATCCTTGGGCACATTGTATATGATTAAGGAATAAGCATAGATCCCAAAAATATTGTTTCTATCCTAAATCTTCCCGCTCCTACTTCCAAAAAGGAGGTTCAAGCCTTTATGGGTATGGATCTTGGACTAATGACGTCGAAAATTATTTCGTAAGGATCAAGAAGGCAATCAGTTCCACACCGGTTTTGGCGAAGATGGATTTTGAGAAATAATTTATTATATATACTAATTCCACAGAGGAAGCAAGTTATGCTATCCCCAAGCAATGTGATGACCAAGTTAATGAGAATCCAATAGCTTACATGAGTCAAATCTTGTCATATGATGAATTTAAATATTCTTATATTGAAAAACATGTTTTTTCTCTTGTTAAAGTTGTTGAAAAAATTCACCACTTTATCTTAGGTAAGCACACATTGGTAAAAGTCCCTTTACCTGCTATCAAGTTTTTTCTCTCACTGACTTATCTTTCACGGAATATTTCACATTGGTTTTCCAAGATCTAGGAGCATGATTTAGCTACCATGACTTCTCATACCATTAAGGGACATGACTTATCCCTTCACTTAGCTCAACATGCAACAACAATGAAGAAATTGATTAACAAGATAGCTCTCTGTCAACATTATTTTATATTGGCAATCAAATCCTTCGTTTCATTGAACATCCATGGTACAAGGATCTAGTGTATTACTTGCAAAATCAAAGATGTCCAAATAACTTAGATACCCATCAAAGGAGAAGGATCCGTCTTGAATCTTCCAGATATGTCATTTTAGGAGAGTTCTTGTTTAGGAGATCTGTCAATGGTATGTTACTTCGTTGTGTGAATAATGAGGAAGAACATAAATTGTTACAAGAGACTCATGGATATTTAGATTCTATTATTCATGTAGGAGGTCCCTTTTCTGCTAAAACTTACTGCTTTTAAAATTATCAGGAAAGGGTACTATTGGCTTTCAATATTTCGTTATTCTTATAATTTTTTAAGATCTTGTGACAAGTTCCAGAAGTTCACTGGGAAAGAATGTCTTTATTCCATGCCTTTACAACTTGTCCTCCCTGAATTTCATTTTTCAAAATGGGGTCTAGACTTTATTGGTCCTATTAATCCTCCATCTTCATCATGGAAGGTTTTTATCTTGACAACCATAGACTATTTTACGAAATGGATTGAAGTTGTCCGACTTAAGAATTCTTAGGATGAGTACGTGATTTCTTTCCTTGAGACTAATATTTTTTCCAGATTTGGTCTTCCTTTGGAAATTATTACAGACAATGGTGCCTCTTTTATTTCTGCTAAGTTGACTCAGTTTCTAGCTAAACTAGGGGTTAAACATTTTACCTCATCATCTTACTATCCCCAAGTAAATGGGCAAGCCGAGTCTACTAACAAGAATCTGGTTAGAATTATCAAGAGGCTCATTAAAGATAAGCCTCGTAAATGGAACACTCTCCTCACTGACACCCTTTGGGAAGATCACACTACCACCAAGGTGAGCACTGGTTGCACCCCTTTCCATCTTGTCTATGGTCAAGAAGCCATCCTGCCTACCGAGCTAGAAATTTCTTCTCTAAGGCTGATACTATAGGTTGAAGAGTTAAATTCTTCCAATATATCTTAAAGAATGAATTCACTCTTGGATTTAGAGAAGCAAAGGGAAATTTCCTTGGATAATATAAAGATAAGACAACAAACTGTTAAAATATATTTCAATAAAAGGGCCAAAGTTGTCAAATTTAAAGTTAATAAGAAGGTATTGTCGTGGGATTCATCTCATGTTGATAGAAGAAGGCATTCAAAGTTCCAAAAATTATGACTGAGTCCTTTTAAGATCTCTTTTTTCGTGGGTGCAAATTATTATATTGTAAAGGACTTGCACGAGCGATTATTTTCCTATAGAACTAAAAATTCCCACTTAAAACACTATGTGGAACCAACTTGAAATTTTAAATGATGTATGGATTTATTTTTTCTGTATTATATTTTTATTTATTTTCTTTGATTTTACTTCGTTGTTTCATTTATGTTCTTTATTTCTTTATTTGACTTCTTTTATTGTCAGAAGTAAATTGTTGGGTCAGTTTTTCCACATCAACACAATTCTGCAAGTATTGTTAATCAATAAAAATCAGGGTAAACATATGTCATGATGTTCCCCCTTGAAGACATCATTGAAATTTCTATCTTCTTCAACTGTTGTTAGATAAGATAGTTGGTTTTATTCTCTATTTTTCTTTCCTTTTCTTTCCTCCACTCCAAGATTCAAAAGAGCACACTAGAAAAATTGTATCCTTGATTTTAGGAATTATTTCACTATGATTAATCAAATGATTATGCATACAGGGATAAACCCCCTCATACTTAACACTTTCCATGAGTTATTCCCAAAATTCCAATCATTTTTTCCTTTAAACCGTTGACTTCCCTGTGTTGCATAATCATTCTGATGTCTATTTCATTGATCTAATGTTCACATGGTCTACAAAACCAGACATTTTGAGTTCTTAATCTATTGGAAACAAATTTCCTTGTGGAGTCACCAGTTTATTGACACTTAAAATCACAACGATGAATACTGCTCGCAAATGATTTCTAAGCTCTATTATTTATTTATAATAATAATAATTAACTAGTAGGTGGGACCCCCTTGTAGACTAGTGGCACTATGATGGATGTGTTACACTTATATGTTTATTTTGTTATATTAATTATGCCTACACAGTTCTATACAGTTGATGATGCAAGTCTTGGTTTCATTCGTCATAACAACATAATTGGTTGATTTATTATTGCTAAATGTTGTTGATGGTCACTCACAATACAGGGAGGTGTTATGGATATAAGGATTATTTTGTTTTACAGGTGTTATTTTATGCATTAAACCTTGATTAATGATCTTATACATGATTTTATGCAAAAGGATAACATGTTAAAATGGGATCTTGAATGAAACAAAAAGGAAACAAATCTATGGATAAGTCTTAAGGTCATTGTAAAAGAGATTATATATGAACCTTAAGTTATATGGATTGACACAAAACAAAGTGTATAAGCTCGGTTCTATACTTAAGCATTTGATTAAAGGATTGTTGTGTGGAATATATGGTAATGTTATACATACGGTTGTTGTTAAATATTTTTGACATGACTCAGGGTGGTTCACTATGCAATGGATATAACAATGGATTGTTGTTGAATTAATGTTGATGTTATGGTGTATGGGATAGCTTGTACATTGAATTGAATAGGGATGAGGGAGGAAGCGACGTGCATTTATTTCACATCACTCCAAACCACCATCGAGCTCGTCACCCTAGCCATAGTTGCATTTGGTTTTTCGGCTGTGGTGGTTGTGGAGGCTCCATGATTTCAGGTTTTGAAAGGAAAACAAAGTCCAACTCTTCCCTCAATTTTTTTTTTCAGGTATGGATCCTTTACTTTCCATCCATGATGGTCCCTCTATATTATGAATCTATTTGTTGGCTCAGGATTGCATGAGGTCTGCGTTTTTCTTGAGTTCTCATTGTGTACCAGTGTTGTGGTTATGTTTTTCTCTATGAATACTCTGGAATGTTGGAGTTTTAAAAGAAAGGAATGGATTTTATTGTTGTGTGAATCCCGCGCATTGGTTATTGTTTAAAACATGTCCACCAACTTGGGGTTTTATAATGGTTCTCTGTGGAAAGTTGTGACAATGGTGCGAAAATCTTTGAGTTTTTATTGCACGGGTTTTTCTTACCAGTAGTTTGGGTATTAGTTGTTGTCCCCCTTTTCATCTCAGTCATTGTTATGATTTTTTCCTCCAGGTTGCAATGCAATTGTTGAGAGTTTCATTGTTTTCATTTTTTTTGGTCGAGCCCCAAGCTATTTTTTGTTATGGCCTTTACTTCACTATCGCTATTGTCGAAATCATTGCACAGTTAAATATTTGTATTGCCTAGAATTTTGAATGGAATCCTGAATATGTGTCGAGTGGCCACCTGTTGTGTTCTGGCATTCTTTTCACAGTATTTATAAGAATTCTCCCCTCTCATTATCCACTGGAAGTGGTTGACTATTATGTTGATTAACCTCACTGTCAAGTTTTTGGGTTATAAGAATCCACTGTGGTGATTTCAAAAGAGCACGAGCTATCTGTTCTTCCAAGACTCTTCTTGATTACCCATGGTTTCTTCTCTGCGATAAATTATTTTAAGAGGAAAAAGGGTCACAGGCTCTCTGTGTTTTTGAAGATTAAGAAAACTCTCATTACTTCTCTGCAATACAATTTTTAGAAGGATCATGAGTTATCTTTGGTTTTGAAGATCATCTCCTGATCAAACCTCCATTGTTACATATCTATGATAAATTTGGTTGAAAAAGAAGGGGGTCATGCATTAGCTACAGTTGCAAGGACTTTCCATTTGATTGATTTATCGTTAATCCCTCCATTGCTTTGTTAAACCCTAACACGATCATGGTCTTATAAAATTTTAAAAGGAACCTATGTGCAATATTGGTTATGTTTTATTCAGGACGAATTGGTTCTACTGAGCTCGACTTGTTTATGTTTCTCCTCATGCATTTTTCTGGTCTCTGTCAATTGTTGGGTACTTATTTTAATGGAAGTTTGTACATGTTTAATGTACATGAATCTCAGGGTCAGGGTTACATGTTCTTTGATGAAATGTTTCTTTCGAATCAAAATTTATGTCGATTATATTGTTGAAGACTTGTGTGTGATTAAATCGGGGCCCAATTATGAGTTTTGATGACAATGGATTGTGTAAATCAGTGTTGGAAGGTCAAATGTTGGTGGTTAATATTGGGTCTATTAGTATTCAATTTTAAGAAATAAATATTGGATATGATGTTTGGAATCACAATGCGTATTATATTTTTTTTTAAAAGGGAAAAAGTTTCGCATTGGAATATTAAGAACTGTGGCTCGAATGGTTATGATGTTATTGTGGAATTGGAAATGACATTAATATAATGTTGCATAGATATGGTATAAGATACAAAGATTGATATAACTGAAGAATTCTGGGCAATTGAATTGTCTTTTTATTGAATCCAACAAGCATTATGTCTACAATTAAGGGACAGATAAATGATTTTGGTTTCAAAAGAGGATGCTTATTGAATTTTGATCTGAACAAAGTTATGGTTGTTGTTTGATTTAATTTACTTTTATGAACAATATGTGTATTATTCCCTCTCATATTCTCACTTTTTTGCTCATTGTACCCCCCTCACGATCACAATTTCATTTTACACGACCTATTCTATAAAATAAAATTAAAACTCTATATGATAGTGATAAATATAGGACACAAAGATAAGTGGCAGCTGATATATTTTGTTATTGATTGCACAATGAGTTATTTAATAAATTTTTGAGCAATAAACGTGTTCTTACTCACTGTCATGATACCACTTTTTCGCTCATTACAATCCCTCCAAATATCCCATGAACATTATTTCACCCCCTACTTGTTTGGCAATTATTAAATAAATTATTATGGATTGAATTGCATGGGTCTTATGTCAATTTCTAAGTGAAACTTTGTTTCATATAAAGAGAATGTCATGTATGGTCTATTAAGGGATAGTTTCTAATGAATTTCTCCATACAAGATGAGTTTCTTCAGCAAAGGACGTCATGGAAGAAACAATAGGGGAAGAGGTAACTGGAACAAAGTGCCTAGAAGGCCCAAATTCTCAATTCATTTTGATTTTGATCCTCAGGAGTTGAACCAAAATTTTCAAGTTGGGTTCTTCAATTGGATTGGGCAAGGGATAATTCAGCCTAGACCAGAAAGGCCTCCCTTCCAACCCCAAAATATTCCCGGTATCCTTGTGCTTCCTCATGTATCTATGCAGCCAGAAGGTCCCGAAAATTATGGATGGCAGGAGAATGTTCATCTAATAGTCTCCCACCATCATCACTAGCCCAACTGGTCATTACCTCCTCCTCCTCCACTTGTAAACTCAAATGCTCAGATTTCCCCTACACACTCACTTGTTCATTCCTCTCATGCTATAAAATGACTTAAAATCAAGGCTCCCCATGTGCAAGACAAAGGTAAAGTTGCTACTTACCCCTCATCTCCTTCAAATGACTCAACAAAATCAGTGTCCTTCCATATGCACCTGAGGGATGATTGTTCCCATGTTATTAGTGAAATTAAGCCTCAAGGTTCGAATCAACCTAAGGATAATTCTTGGAAGTCAAAGGGGGACATAAGTGATAGAAGAAGAATTGTCTCTCAAAGTGGAAAATATGGATTTTAATTTATGTGTTATGGTTGATTTGTTGAAGAAAATGGACTACATAAAGTTTTGGACAACAATCTGTTTTTTTGGGATAATGTCATTATTACATGTTTTGGATATGATTTGAATTATTTTTGGTATTTAATATTAAAATTTTCGAAATATTTATGGGAGCTACAAGGATGTTGTTGGACAACTGAGAGGGGGGGGTGAATTAGTTGTTACCCTGCTTAAACAATTATGCTTCTTTTAAACTCTTTGCAGAAAACACTGAATGATGATCACAATAATGAAAGGAAATAAACAATGGCACATTCAACATCAGTCACATATATGAGAAACATAGAGACATATATTTCTCGAGGAAACCCATACAGGGTAAAAACCTCTTTTTCTTTATATGATAAGTAATAGTTACATTCTTTACATTGTCATACATATGAGCACCAACTCATAATGAGGCTACAACCTCAGTTTTGCAAGATGCTACTTGCTGAGAGCACCAACTCTCTGTTTTCTCTAGCACCCACTAGAAGGAAGCACCAACTCCCTGGTTTCTCTAGCACCAACTAGA
>ML776737.1:192742-290066 GCA_009831015.1 Picea engelmannii
TGGGTGTTATGCTGAGATTCCTCAGCCTCTCTCAAAGTCGAGATGATTTGTGTTCTCTGGAACAGTCGAGCTTATCCTTTCTGATTTAGTTACAGACTTCAACGCTCATCCATATGCCAATCCCCTTTAAGAATAGTATTCATTCACTGGAAGAAGCCTGGAGAATCTTCAGCTCCTCTGGAAATCACACCGAAGTCTCTTGGAATCTTCTGATAGAAACCATCAATGGTTTCTAGCAGTTACACTGTGAGGAGCAACATTAGCCCTACGATCGTGCTCAAATTCACCTGCACCGTTGGATTGGATCCATGGGATCTTGCATTCATTTTGACATTTCGACATTCGACAATTTGGAATTTATGTGACCATGTGTCTCGACACTCCCAGTCACGATCCCCGAAAAGGAGCTTGGTTTCTCTAGCTCTTTCTTCCATCTCTCGTCGATGTGACCAAGGGTTGTGACCACAGCCTTATTCAACAACTGTAGTTGGTAATTTCGTGTTTCAGAATTTCGGGACTCCTGTGGTTATGTTTATTGCCTCTCCAAGTCACGATTCGTGAAATTTCGAAATGGAGTCGGATCAACGGTCTAGATCACACCTTGATCTAACGGCTGCGGTTAAATCGCGATTTTGCATATCGCAATTTCAGCATTCCTGTGGTGAATGTTCTTTTACATCTCCAACTCCTGATCCGTGAAACTCCAAAATGGAGTCGGAACGACAGTCCAGATCAACCCTTGATCTGACGGCTCAGATCATTTCGTGATTTCGCATTTCGCGATTTCGGCGTTCCTGTGGTATTGTTTCTTACCTCTCCAAGTCGTGATTCGCGAAACCCCGAAATGGCGTGGGATCAATGGTCTTGATAAACAGTTGATATGACGGCTCAGATCATTTTGCGATTTTTCATTTTGCAATTTCGACATTCTTGATGTTCAGTGTTCTTGTCACTTCAAAGTCCCGATCCGTGAAACTTCAAAATGGAGTCTTTGACATGCTCTGATATTCTACCACGCGTCCCTCTTAGATCAACGGTCAAGATTTTATCGAGACTTCACAACTCCACGAGCCTTCGTTGTGCCTAATCAATGGTCCATATTTGGCCTCGATCTAACGGTTGAGATTATTTCACGATTTCGCATATCACGAGTTTGATAGGTGAAAGGATGGAACATTTCATACCTTTGACTTTCCAGTCAGCGAAATGCTAATCTGTGTCCACGTGTCCTACCTGAAGATGAATGTTCCTCCTTCTTTCAGGATTTTGTGAGCCCGCTACTCCTTGCACTTTTAAAGATCATGTCGATTCTCCTGGATCCTATGATGTTCGGTCCTCGCGCTCGGATATAACACCCGAGATCTATCCTCCATATCTGTGCACTCTTCTTGTCTACATTGAGATCTGACAACCATCAGGAATTCTGAATTGTTGATCCAATGATCACTATTACTGCTCCTCCCCCATTATCACTGCGTTGTTGATCATGCTGATCTTTTCCATCGCTATTCTTGCCAACAATTCTCTGCACTATGTCTTCTAAACTTATCGAGCTTTCTCTGCAGCATCTTTCCAAAATACTTCTGGTGCCCATCTATTACATTCTTCCTGTACTTAAGCCATCTTCGTTGTTGTACTTGCCATCAATGACAAGCATATGCTAACTGTTAAACATTTACCAACAATATCCCCCTTTGGCATAGATGGCAACAAAGGCACCCAGATTCTTTTCTCCCCCTTTGACATCAATGTCAAAGAAAACAGGCTCCCCATGAGCTATTGTAGTATGTTTAGGAGGTATCAGATATTCAACCAGCACAAACTCCCCCTAACAGGATGGACTGTCTTACTTGAGGCCTGCAGAATATTTTTATCTAAGCCAGAGTCTTCTCTTTCTAATTCTTGGCCCTGTTCCTCCTCAGCTTCCGCTGTATCCTCTGTAGAATACCCAAAATTGCTCACTTCTCTTACTCAGACTCCTTCATCAACCTTTTCTTTTCATGAGTGGATGACTCCCCCTGTCACTGTTATCTCTCTGCTACTGACTCTTTTCCCCTTTTTTTCGTAAAGGTTAACTTTCCTTGACAAGGTCTTTCCTCTTGTTACTTCTACAAGATGTCATGTATATCATTTTGTAAAACAAAATGCTATTGTTGAAGAGGTTGTTATCCCACTGACACTCTATGTAGTTGTTGCTTGTTACTGTTCAAACAACCCTTGGATCTCCCCATTGATTCTCATCAATTTCTAATGCTGCATTTCATATTTCTTCCATGATGCATACAATCCAAGGTTTTTATCTCCATATTCAATCACAAGAGAAAACTGCTACACCCACTCTCATACCTATTTTTCTTTCTCACAAATGAAGGACCTATATCAGGTTTCTTAGGAGCACTGATTTCTACCTTGTTGACTCCAATACCAGATTTGTCATTTGGTGATCTCTGGCTATCCAAGATCTTATCCAGGGTCATGGAGCTGTTTAAGAACTTGCTTTGGGTGTCTTCCTTTTCAACCTTCAAGTCTTTTTCTTCCTGTTTATGACAAGGTTCTTCTCCTACTTCATCCATGTGGTTAATGCTAACTGAACATGCTTTTATTGTATCTGAATCTTCTTCTTTACTTGCAGGAAAGGATTCAACATCAACATTATTGATTGTCCTTATACTTTTATTCACCACTTGTCCTGAGTTTATATTTACCTTACATTCTTTGGACATGAGCACCTCTTCACTCCCTCTGTCACATTTTTGACTTGTACTGAGAAAATTATGTTTCAGACCATCCACAAGCAGAACGTACTGGGCATCTCCTTTGTCATTACTCAAACTCATCATCCCTCTATCCTTGATTTTACCTGGTTCATCATTTTCAAGGATCTCATTTCCTATTTTTCTTTTATTTATGGACAGTAGCTTATCCTTGTCTCCATTCATGTGCTTGGAACATCCACTGTCTATATTACCAAAGGCCTTTTGTTTTTGAATTGAATGTGCTAGATCACATTTTTCACTATATTTCCTTTTCCATGTGCTGGCCTTTCTATCGAAGAACTTTATCCTTGGATTTGCTTTGTAATTCTTCGAATTGCAGTTTGCAACTTTGTTGCCAAAGTTGTGACAGTTATAGCATTCAATCTCATTGTTCAATAGGTCAAAGTTGTTGTTGCAACGTTGTCTACTCATTAACTGTTTATTATTTCTTGACCTCCTTAGTTGTATGTATCTAGACTTAGTTTGGAAATTTGCAATCTGTGATGGTTTGTTACTTGGCTATATCATTCTTTGTTGAGGCAAATATTTATTCCTTTGAAATCTTAATTGCTTATGTCTAAGTCTTAAAGAACAATTTATAGCTTTGTGACCAAAGTTAGAACAATAGAAACAATATCCATAGAAAAATTCTTTGTACCTGGAAAATGATTGTCTTCTTTGAGAAAATCGATTTCTTCCATGTTGATGATGTCCTTGAGTAGGGAGTACATTATTTCTTTGTTCTACAGATTCATTCCTGGCACCTCTTTCTTTACTCATCTTGGGCAACTGATTGTCTTCCTTTATTTCTACAGATTTGTGGTTGTCATTGGTTGTAGATTTAACAAACTTGATGGGTTCTTTGTTTCTTGGTTGACCACTACTTGATCCCTCTTCAAACCCCAAACCAGTTTTCAGCTTTCGATTTCTTTGTTGGTTCAGAATGGTGGTTAATCCTTCTGAGGCTTTGATACTTGACAGATTTTGGTGATACAAGGTTTGAAACTTCTCCATCTCTTTCCTAGTTTTTACTACTTCTTCTTCCAGGGATTCAGATCTTGCCCTCTTTTCTGATAGCTGATGTTTCAAAATATCCTCGATTTTCCTTGCCTCTTCTAAATTCACTTTTAGCAGGGCAAAGTCTTCATCAGGCTATTTACTGTCTTTCTCAAACTGTATCATTAATTGTTTTTGCTTTCTGTTCTTGATTCTTAGTCTGTCAATCTCTTCCAGTGCACTGATCAATTCTCCTTCCATATCAACCACAACTTCTTCATCATTCTCATCACTGCCTATTCTTTCAATATCATAATCCTCTTTGGCCATAAGAATGAAGTCACTTACTTTATCTTCACATGAAGAATCACTATCGGTGTCTTCTGAGGAGTCATCATTGTTTACATATAAACTTTTCTTCTTATCAAATATTCTTGATTTGTGATTCTCTTCATCTTCAGAGTTTTGATCATGTTTCTTGTGTGGACATTTATTTGAAAAATGACCTATCTTACCACAGTTGAAACATTTGAAGGGAAACTTACCTTGGTACTTGCCTGATCCTTTCTTTAATCTTCTCACGAATTTTGCTTCAATTTCATCAKGTTCACAATCCTCATTCTTATCTGCTTTAAACGATGCTTCTCTAGAGGTGTTTTTATCTATAACTATCCTCATTTTGTATGTAGTCAACGTTCCTAGAAGTTGATCAAAAGACAATGTTTTTAGATCATTAAGTTCTTCTATAGCAGAGACCTTCGGGTTGAACCTATCTAGCAGAGATCTCAAAATTTTATGAACTAAAGAGGGTTCCTCAATTTTTTCCCCAAGTGATTTCATTGCATTTACTAGTTCTTCAACTCTCAGAAAATACTGCCCAATGGTTTCATCTTCTTTCATCTGTATCTTTTCAAATTGTACTATGTAGGTTTGAAGCTTGCCATATTTTACCTTCTCATTACCTTCATAACTGTTCATGAGTTTGTCCCACATTTCTTTAGCAGTTTGAAGATGCATCACCTTCACAAACTCGGCTTCTACAAGTCCATTCAAGATAGCATTCATTCCCTTAGCATTAAAGATAAATTCTAACTTATCATCCTTGGAAGCTAGCACAACAGGCTTTATGTATCTAGTCTCTACTACATCCCAGACATCAGCTCCTAAGGCCATTAGGTATGTTCTCATTCTAACCTTCCAGAAGGAAAAATTCATTCCATCATATAGAGGAGGCCTAGTGACTGAAGTCCCTTCATGGTTTGTCATGTTTAAGCTTACAGATATACCTTTAAATAAAAGGCACCAGCTCTGATACCAATTGTTGGACAACTGAGAGGGGGGGGGGGTGAATCAGTTGTTACTGTGCTTAAACAATTATGCTGCTTTTAAACTCTTTACAGAAAACACTGAATGATGATCACAATAATGCAGAGAAATAAACAATGGCACATTCAACATCAGTCACATATATGAGAAACACAGAGATAGATATTTCTCGAGGAAACCCATATAGGGTAAAAACCTCTTTTTCTTTATATGATAAGTAATAGTTACATTCTTTACATTATCATACATATGAGCACCAACTCATAATCAGGCTACAACCTCAATTTTGCAAGCTGCTACTTGCTGAGAGCACCAACTCTCTATTTTCTCTAGCACTCACTAGAAGGAAGCACCAACTCCCTGGTTTCTCTAGCACCAACTAGAAGGAAGCACCAACTCCCTAGTTTCTCTAGAACCAACTAGAAGGAAGCACCAACTCCCTGGTTTCT
The DNA here is from genome assembly GCA_009831015.1 of Picea engelmannii. Classification (NCBI taxonomy): domain Eukaryota; kingdom Viridiplantae; phylum Streptophyta; class Pinopsida; order Pinales; family Pinaceae; genus Picea; species Picea engelmannii. The sequence continues at coordinate 198,270 of ML776737.1, forward strand.
CTAACACCAACTAGAAGGAAGCACCAACTCCCTAAGTGTTTCCAACACCAACTGGATGGAAGCACCAACTTCCAATCATACAGGCACCAACATGTATAACAGAGAACAAGAGTTCTCCCTTGCGCCACGCTACCACCCTGGTTTCTCTGGATACAACTAGATGGAAGATACAACTCCCTATGTTCAACAACCCACTTAAACCTATGAGGACAACAGTCCTCCCTAACACCTCCCTTCCACCCTGAAATATAAATCTTTGCTACTGAAACTTATTACAGTGATATAATGTTCAACAGTGGCTTTCTAGACTCATCACTGTTCTACTTCATTTTGTTGCTCTGTCTGTCTCACTGCCTTCCTGCACACATGACTTGCGCTATCTCTTTTTCTTCCTTTTATGCTCTGTGTGCTATGTCCATTCACTGCACAGTTCCTCTTCTATGAAATTCAGCTGCTGCACTCTCCTCCTTCTTCACACATGAATCACCTTCAACAACTGCAACCACATCAACTCCAACAACAAACCCATCTCTTCTCTGTACCATGTACTTATAGCTTCTGTGCTACTTGTGCATGCAATGCGTGTAATCCCTCTACATCCTCACACCGCGTCGATATCTTCCACCTCTCGAGTGCTCTTCCTGATCATCACAACTCTTCAGCTTCTCTGGTGGTTCCCACCATGTGTACAACATCACTGGGTGTTATGATGAGATTCCTGAGCCTCTCTTAGAGTCGAGACTCTTTGTCTTCTCTGGCACAGTCGAGCTTATCCTTTTTGTTTCAATTACAGACTTCAATACTCATCCATCTGTCAATCCCCTCTAAGAATAGTCTTCATTCACTGGAAGAAGCCTGGAGACTCTTCAGCTCCTCTGGCAATCACACCGAAGTCTCTTTGAATCTTCTGGCAGAAACCATCCATGGTTTCTAGCAGTTACACTGTGAGGAGAAACATTAGCCCTACGATCGTGCTTAAATTCCCTTGCACCGTTGGATTGGCTCCATGGGATCTTGCATTCATTTTGGCATTTCGACATTCAACAATTCGGCATTCGTGTGACCATGTGTCTCGACACTCCTAGTCACAATCCCCAAAAAGGAGCTTGGTTGCTCTAGCTCTTTCCTCCATCTCTCGTCGATGTGACCAAGGGTTGTGACCACAGCCTTATTCAACAACTGCAATTGATAATTTCGCGTTTCAGCATTTCCGGACTCCTGTGGTTATGTTTATTTCCTCTCCAAGTCGCGATTTGCGAAACTTCGAAATGGAGTCGGATCAAAGGTCTAGATCACAACTTGATTTGATGGCTGCGGTTAAATCGCGATTTTGCATATCGCGATTTTGGCATTCCTATGGTGAATGTTATTTTACATCTCCAACTCCCGATCCGTGAAACTCTGAAATGGAGTCGAATCAACGGTCCATATCAAACCTTGATCTAACGGCTCAGATCATTTCACAATTTCACATTTTGCGATTTCGGTGTTCTTGTGGTATTGTTTCTTACCTCTCCAAGTCGAGATTCACGAAACCCCGAAATGGCGTGGGATCAATGGTCCCGATCAACACTTGATCTGATGGATCAGATCATTTAGTGATTTCACATTTCGCGATTTTGGCATTCTTGATGTTTAGTATTCTTGTCACTTCAAATTCTCGATCCACGAAACTCCGAAATGGACTCTTTGACATGCTTTGATCTTTTTCCACGCGTCCCTCTTGGATCAACAGTCAAGATTTTATCGAAACTTTGCAACTCCACAAGCCTTCGTTGTGCCTAATCAATGGTCCATATTTGGCCTCGATCTAATGGTTGAGATTATTTTGCGATTTCACATATCACAAGTTCGAGAGGTGAAAGGTTGGAGCATTTCATACCTTTGACTTCCAGTCAGTGAAATGTTGATTTGTGTCCACGTGTCTTGCCTGAAGATGAACGGTCCTCCTTCTTTAGGGATTTTGTGAGCCCGCTACTCCTTGCACTTTTAAAGATCATGCAGATTCTCTTGGATCCTATGATGGTCGATCCTCGCATGCAGATCTAATGCCCACGATCTATCCTCCATATCTACGCGCTCTTCTTGTCTACATTGAGATTTGACAGCCATCGGGAATTCTAAATTGTTGATCCAACGATCATTGTTGTTGCACCTCCCCCATTATCACTGCGTTGTTGATCATGCTGATCTTTTCCATTGCTATTCTTGCCAACAATCCTCTACACTATCTCTTCTGAACTTATCGAGCTTGCTTTGCAACATCTTCCCAAAATACTTTTGGTGCCCGTCTATTACATTCTTCTTGTACTTAAGCCATCTTCGCTGTTGTACTTGCCATCAATGAAAAACATATACTTCCTGTTAAACATTTACCAATAGATGCACGTGTTTAATTGGTTGTCTAATTGTGTTTATTTTTGTAAAGAAATAAAAGGGAGTCACAAGGGTTCCCACCTACTTAGTTATTATTTAATAAAGACCCTTAATTATTATTATTGTTATTAATTCCCATAAACTAAAATTAGTTAAGTTTAATTCAATTAACTAAATGAGGTAGTTGAAGTACTTCAACTGATTTGGGATGCATAAAATCCAAATGAGATGGAAGAACAAGAGGAGAATAGAAGGAGAAAACAATACTATGGTTTTCTCATTTTTTTCATGAGATAGTTTAATTTTCATTCATTCTTCAATTCATTAAATGGCTAATTCTCTTTTTGACAATAGAGTCCTATTGTAGACATAAAGGTTCAAAGCTAAATCATATCATTCAGATGTTTTTTTCAGAGGTGTTGATTTATATTTGATAGTCTGTGTATAATTCTTTGTTTATGGATTAGATTTCATAACTGATAAAGAATATTGTGTAGGGTCAAGTTGGAAACAGTCTGTGGCAAGTTGATCCATATTTTAAAGTTCAGTTTTTACTTCTTGTTATAGTCCTTTTGTATGGTTTTCATTGGGTATATCTAAGTTTGACCTTGTTCTATGCCCTCACAAGGATTTTGTAAAGAGAAAGATACTTTTGATTTCTTGGAATGAAATAAAGTGATTTCTATTCTGTCTCTTCTATGTGTATCTATGACTTGGTTACTTTTTCTTTTGATCTCCACATTTACTTTCTGCAATCTGTATAATTTCAAAAAATTATATAAAAATTTTATATTTGCAACAATCTTTTCATTTAAACAAATCATCCTAAGCCCTTGTAATTAATACTTGTGGGTTCGAAAATACATTGTTTTGAGGCTGCAAAACATAGGGTGACATTCCCGACTATCTTGTCTTAGCTAGGCAAGATTAAAACATTCTTGAGTAAGATAACTCATATACTTTACTTAACACTAGGTAAGCTTAGGGAAAGGATTTGGGATAGCTTACCAAAGTGTTGTTAGGGTACAAAGAGGATTCAAAATCCTCCACGAAAACGATGCCAAAATATTATGGCACAAGTTGTATGTGTGGAAAAGCCAGACCCAACCATGCAACCAAAGCTACAACTATGGGAATCCTACACCCAATGTCACCTCGATGTAGGTCCCACACTTCAAGGGTGACTAGGTCATGCTTGGGAGGTGATCCTGGTGAACCTAGGGGGATTGAGACGAAGATGGAGAAAAGTGAAAATGAAGCCCCTATAGGTCAAATCTAAATGGAAAGAAAGGTGGGGAGATATTCCTTGCAAGTTAAGTAATGACTGCCCCAAAATTATAGTGCTTTTCTGGATGAGTGTACCTACCCGAGATACAAGAAAAGACACTTTGCAACAATATATGTTAGTTGTATCAGAAATTTAATCTTGATGTACCTAATTTGTAGCAGAAGGTAAAAATATATATCAGAAAATAAATGATCCTAGAAGCTGCTCAATGAGTGCTAGATATCAAGTAGAAAATACAAGAGAAAGACTAGCTAAACTCAAGATGAAAAGACAAACTTTTAGCACAAAAGATAAGGTTGTTGTAAACACTTGTCTTCAAAAAATTATATCAGCCTTATAATTGTAACATTCAATGTGTTACAACAATAAATTTTTCCACTGGAATCCTCTCAAAATTTGGAGAAAAGTGCACTAGAACTAGTAGAGTAAGTGTGCTAAATTTGAGCCAAAACCAATGGTTGAATAAAGAGTTATTTAAGAAAGTAAGTTAGGGTTTTTGCATACCTAATGGCTGAAGATGAAATTTTGTAACAGAATCAATAAGTTTCCCCTATATGGGGACACTCTAGTGGATATGAGGTGCTTAAGGCACAAGGAAAACAATCTACTTAGCACGAAGAAAAAATGACCGAAATTCACGTTTCCCAGTGTAATAATTTTATATCTCCAATGCAACAAATCAATGAATAGTGCCTTTACTATTGGTTTAATGGAGTCACAAGGAGGTTAGAGAAGCTACCTCCCTGGGGGTGGAATCCCTTTTACTTCCCAAGGAAAGTTTCTCTAAGCTAGGGTTTAAGCTAAGAGGGTGTATGCCCTTATACTTATCTTAGAAAACCCTTAATTAATGAGATGAATCAAGAAAAAATGGTGAAGACTATGGTGGGGGTGTATTCCCTTATACTTCCCACCTAGATACTAGCATAACACAACTTGAATTGAAATAAATGATATCAAGAGAGTAAAAACCATACGAATATCAAGAGAAATGCTAAGACAATTCACCACAAGAGCTAGAAAGCATCATCCAATACTAGTGCCAGGCCTTCCTCCATCAAACATTCATAGAATTATCCATAAGAAAAGTGTACAAGAGCTAAAATAGTTAAGGAGGCTGGATATTTCAGACCAAATCATCTCACAAGTGGAGAGTTATGATTCAAAATGAGATCTTATGATCTCTATTTATACAAAAATTAGCCAACATGGATTGTACACAAAACAAGGAGTAAAACACAAGATAAGGTGTCAACAAACCTAATATTTCCCCCTTCACACAATAATATTAAACAATTGACTTAAAATTTCATCTTTTTCACAAATTAAACCCTAATCTAGGATGATGTCACTGCTTAAGGGGACGTTTTTCTACTTTGAGGAGGTCATTGGTGTTGGATAAGCATGAGAAGGAATCCCAAGGCCATGTGAAAAGAATATACATGATATCATCATGGTGAAAACCCTATTCTCCTCAAAAATTCCAAGTGCAAATGAATGGCATCTCACCACCAATCCCTAGCCCCCATAATCATCATGTCATGCTAAAAATGGGACACTTTTCCCCTCATAGGAAAATCGTTTGGAAAAAAATGTGTGGGATTGGTCATCCAATTCATCATCAAGGTTTTCCAAGTCAACTCTTTCTCATCTGGCATGCGGGCCCTTGGCATCCAGCCTGTGGGCTTGTAGCCCCATGGAAGCCCAAGTTAGGCTTGTTCTCCCAAAATTGTCCACCAACTAAGTCCTGCAAAAACAAATGGGCATGCTCTCCAAGGATCTCAAGTAATAAAATCATGATAAGTGGATCTAATAAATAAATAATCCATCTAAAAATGTGCATCAAAGATTACTATATCAAACAATTAACAACTAAAAGACACTATGCAACTTGTCAAGCTTAAGTATGGGAGGGTTAATGAGGTGTCCTATTGGGTAGATCTTTCCCTAGGTCAAGGAGAGCCTCCAAGAGGTCCTTGTCTAAGCCATGTAAGGTGTATGAAGTGGATGGGGTCAAGACTCAATGGGCATAGGGCTCATGACATACTAGGGGTAGTAATGTTGCATTCATGGGTGCCTTTGTAGAGGGTGTGTGGTACCTTCGTCCACAATGCACTTTTTACAAGCTCATCATTTCCCTTTTATCTTTCTTTCTTTATATTTTATTTAGCACAAGGAGAGGTTGAAGGTCAATTCCATGGCGTGGTGACCATATGATGGAAATGTTACCCACAAATTCCTAATGGAAATGAGAAGGTTGGATCGTGATGAGACCCTCTTTCTCTCAACCATGCAACTGAGATTCACTTCCCTAGTTTGGTGACCAGATAATGACAATGTCATACCACTATATATCCATGGATGTTATAGGTCAACTCATGATGAGACCTCCTATTATTCAATGTACCTCTCAGACATTTCTTTGTTATGTTATGTGTCCCCTTTTATTCAAAGATAATCATTTTATTTATTTCTTGGATGATCCATGGGTGAAGAATATGTAAGGTTCATATATGGATTTTATCTTTTAACCAATACCAACCCCTCTGGGCCTTTAGCCCCTTCTTCCCATCAAATGAGGGACAACACATTTTTGGGTCAATACACCCTAAAATCCCAAGAGATAAGGAACAAAGGAAAAACTGATGGAAAATGGTAAGAATGGTTGCCAATGGTACAATGGCTCATTAAGGGATTTTGCAGTAATAAACTCATTCCCAAAGAAGACCACTTACTAGGGCGCAATGTCAACCACCAAGGTGAAGCATGGAAAAATGCATAATTTCCAAGCACATATCATGAAATCTAGAGATATCTAAGACACAACATAATCGAATGGATTAGGTATTGAAATGATGCTTACCATAATACTAACTTGCACCTCATGGAGCAAGGCCCACTACCTTTCGGAAGCCAATTGGTGTGGTGGATGCCATCTGTAAACCTATGACCATCTGTGGTGGTGAGTGAGTTTTTCATCTGTGCAAAGGGTACTACTGATCAAGCAGTCTCTCAACACTCCATATGTGCAACCTAAGGGCCTCAAGGCATCATATCCTTAGTTATCCACAAAATGAGGATAACATAGCCTACATTATCTTGAAATATTGCAACTACAAAGAATAATTTATTTATTATTCATTTATTATTCATTAGATCAATCCCCTTTTGTGGATTGTTCATGTCATGGATTGTAATTGACTAAATCCCCTTTTTTGGATTGGTCAAACCCTAAACATATTATGCAAATTGAGAAGTTCCCCCCCCAAAAATTTAAAGTGGATTTAACCACTCAGAAGACAAGTCAACCCTGCCTAGCGAAGAGACACATTTTTAACACCTGCTAGTTTGTATAAATAAATGAAGCTAACGCATCATTTGTGCACTCACTCGGCTCACTCATATAGTGTGCAAGTTTGAAGGAAGCTACAGTTTCCAGTTGCTAGAAGAAGGAAGAGAGAGAGGCACATTGCTTAGTAGAGGATATTCTCTAGTGTTTAGTTTATTGTCTTGGAATTGTATTAGCTATCTATATTAAGGAAGTTTTTGTTGGGTTTTCTTCCGCATGAGGGTTTCCCAGGATAAATGTTGTGTATCTTGTGATTGTGTTTCTCTTAGTGATCCTATCTATGCTATGGTTATCTAGTAAATTGAAAAGAAACCTAATATTATCTTAAACCTTAACATGGTATCAGAGCTAAGCTGAAGAGAGAATCTTTCATTGGATAAAGAAAAACGTCACTATTGTCACACAAGAAAATTAGGGTTTTTTGTTGGAGATGTTTTTTTCCTAAAACCCATCTAGAAAAGTGCACCCTACCCTAGTGAAGATTTTGGCATCTTGAGTGCACCTTTTCAGTGGATAGAACTCTTGGAAAGTGAAACCATAGTTTTCATTGGTATAGGAAAACCAGAAAACCAGAAAACAAGAAGTACCAGAAAACCAGAAAACTAGAACCAGTGCCAAAAGTACTAGTCTAGATTTTTGCAAGCTCAATTTCCAGGGGTAAAATTTGGATTTTCAAAATTCTGACCGCACCAGCTTACTCCCCTCATCTCAATGCATCTATCCCTTGGATCAGAATTTCAAAATTTGGTGTTTAAAAAATTAGCGTTTACTCATAAAACCTAAGTTGCAGTTGCAGTTGCAGTTTCAGAATCAGTTGCAGTATCAACTGCAGTACCATTTGCAGCCACCCTTAAAGTTTTAAAAGTGGATGGTAATTATTATTGATGTTAGCATATGGTGCCACTACCCGCAGATGCTATCATAGGTATGTACTCACATATGTTTAAATTGTTAAGCATTAAAGGGTATTTGTAGGAGAAGGGATGTTTTTCCATAGATCTAGAAGGATCTCAAGATACAACACATCCAAAAGAATACTGCAACTCCGGTTTTATTATTATGATATGCATCTATTTGTTATGCCATTATTTTGATCTAGGTTGCATGTTGAAGCTATGACCATCATACTAACCTTTGGTAAAAAAATTAAAGTCAGGGTATTATATGGATTAAAGTTGAGATCATAGAATTTATTCTCTAACCCAACTTTCTTTCAAGATAACATATTGTCTTAGTATCAAGGATAGGTTGAATAAAACACTTTCATCTTAAGTGAATGGCACTTGGAAGAAAACAAAACAAACTCATTCTCGAGGACAAGACTTCAGGTTCCAGGTTTGATTAATTAAGTTGATAAGATTCAAAGTTGCACATGACAAGTTGATAACTACCCCATTACAAGTAAACATTATACTTGAGGTAGAAGTCTTTGAAAAACATTATGTTTGGTAGCATGTGAGCATATTGAGATAAATTCTTAATTTAATATTTTACTAGATACAACTAACATCTCCTCTATGAGAAACTTATTGTGTTGATTCCAGGTTACCTTGGGTGAATGTTTGATCACAACACTAGAAGAGTGTTGATATCATTCTATATTGTATTTCTTACTTTTGATCCTTGTTTCAGACATGTCACAAATGAAAGATCTAAAGGAGCTACTGTGATGATTATTCGTGCTATTGTTTTATTTACTATTATCAAAAGAGTATTATTCTTTCTTGTTGTTTTCTTGACCTTGCTTCAGGTCACAGGTGATAACCCTAAGGAAGCTATAATGAAGTTTGCAGAAGGCAACATATTAGATGAGACATGAAGCATACTATGTATATAACCATATACATTCACTTGAATTCTGACTCAAATTTTCATATTTAGACTTGGTATTCAACACCAAGTATACCCCATAAGAGATGATGAAGTCCTTGTAGACTCAAAAGAAATCGAGAGTAAGCCTGATCTCATAAAGGATCAGATGAGGAGACAACTTCTAGGACTGGGAGACAGATGTCATGAGAAGAATAGATCATAGCGTCATAAACTCCTAGGAGATATGAAATATCCTGGGAAGATTCCTTTGTTTCAGTATTAGAGAAGGAAGCCAGTTAGAAAGACTAAGATATGGATTATTCTATGAGACTAGAAGAGAAGTCAGTATTGACTTCCAAGATTGATCTATACAGATCAAACATGTTGCATATGTACAAAGACTTATGTGTGTCTAGAGGATTCTCCCAGCGAGAGGGAGAAGACTATGATGAGACACTTACTCTAGTAATTGAAGAAATAGTTCTATTATTTATGAAGACAACCAAAACAACCATGATTCATATATAGTATGAGATGTAGGGGGGGAAATCCCCATATTTAAAATTGAGTGGAAGTTGGTGCATTACATTAGTTGGGTGATGGAGAAATGACTACAATGAAAGATAGAGTTACCTCCATAAAATAAGAAGAACTACCTTCAGTATCAGTTATTGAGCCACTCTCAGTTTCAGATGAAGTTTTTGTTGTCATAGAATAAGAGGAGTTACTCATATATTTAAACAACCACAGTGAGGATGAATAAACCATTCTCAGCCTCAAAGAATCTATAGGTGTAGAGTCCCATTTTCAAAAGGAATAGTTGAAGAAAGAGGAGAGGACATACTCTCAGGCAGTGAGACAGATAGTGCTTTTCAGAGAGCACATAGAGCTAACACATGATTGTGCAGATTGAGTTGTAGCTGAGCAAGTGTACCAGATTGGTACAATGTATTGAGAAAAAAATATTTGAAGATTGAAGATAGAAAGACTCATGTTTGTCGGGTGAAGGAAGCTCTGTGCGTGTTGAAGAAAGCTCCTAGAGCTTGATATGGAAAAATTGACAATTTCCTGACGAGCTTGGGATTTACCAAGAGTAAAGTTGATTCTAACCTTTATCTCAAGGTTATGAATGATGAACCTTTGATGTTACTACTATATGTAGATGATGTATTCTAACAAGATGAAGGAAATCACATCACATATTGCATAAGAATCTTGCTACAGAGTTTGATAAAAAACCTAATGCTTTATCTCTTAGGTCTTGAAGTTTGGAAGATCCCAAAGAAGATGTTCCTTGACCAAGGGAAGTATGCAGTTGAAATACTGAAGAGATTTGATACGTTGGAGTGAAAATCTATGAATACAACCATGGAAACAAAGTTGAAGCTTCTGGTTGACACTTTGTCAGAATTGGTTGATTCTACGTTGTATAGAAAAATCATTAGATCTGACAAATGCCAGGACAAATATATGTTTTGATGTGAACACCTTGAGTCAATATCTGGTAGAACACATAAATGTTCACCTTGATGATGAAAAACATGTGATGAGATACCTTAAGGGTACATTGAATTTTGGTCTCTATTATACTAGAGATCATGACTTCAAACTGAGTAGTTACACTAATTCAGATTGATATGGAAGTGTTTTTGATAGAAAGAGAACTTGAGGATGTTGTTTCAGTATGAGGTCAGCCATGAATTCACGGAAGAGTAGGAAGAAATCAAGTATTTCTCTCAGAAAGACAAGAGTAGAATACATTGCTACATGTTCTGCTAGTTATGAAGCCATATGGCTTCAGATGTTGTTGACAGATATTGTAACGCACCCACTACGCAAATCAAAATTTTTCATTGATTTCTGCAGAATCAGAGCCCCCAAAATATCTACGGAGACCTAGCGTAAGCTAGTTCTCTCTTTGTTTGCTCCCATGTGATCGTGGGACATGATCACAGGTCAAATAATCATGGAGCCTCTTTGTATTTCACGCCTCGGCTCTACAAGAATGTTGAATCATTCGACGTTGCAACCACCGAACCCCGACAGGGCTAGCGACTGGCCAATAGGGTTAGTGAATGGACATTATGAATGAACCCTGTCACACGGTTGAGTAGAGTATAGGTGGCAAGAGAGAAACGCGCCACGGGAGGTGACATGACAGGAGGGGCCCCACTTCACACACCACACTATTCCGGACCGCCCACCCCCCCCATTAATGACAGAATGACAAGGGGGCTCCGGAATCCACTTGGGCGCCATTGATCAAGGCGAATAAATCCTGACTGTTCAAGAGTTTCGCATTCGATTCCAGACCCCCCCCCTCACCGCTAATGTCAGAATGACAAGGGGGATCTGGAATGAAGCCTCAGCCATAGATTGGGCAGGTGGACACTGGTCGTCTAGATCTGCTAGCCACTTAACCTAATACGCATTTGCGCCCGAGATTAAAGCCAACATATCTTCCTCACATCTCATGGTCATCCCAGACCCTAGATCCTCCGAGAGGATCCTGTCCTTTCATCAGATCTTAACCACATGATAACATCTTGACGTTTATAAGTCTGGATTTCGGGGTTTGAGAGAACAGGGGAACATGCCCTTCGGTATCCCGAGTGCCAAAAAGATGAAGTGTCGAATGAGCCTCAATCGATGATTAGCCCCTTGGGTTATGAATTGGTCAATATGACTTCTTCCCATATGACCACATTATCTCTCCTGTCAGGATTTATCAAGGCGAGAGCCCGACCTCTTATCAACGGGACTCCCGAATCCCCGATCCCCAATTTCTTGAAACAGGTAATCTCTTGACACGTAGCCTCCCAGGATCGGTTGGTCTAAGAATGCTTTGAGGTTTCCACCATGGAACATCTCGATCTCTCATCACCAGAACTCCCGAGTTCTCGATTCCCGATTTCCCAAAATGGGAAATCTCACGACACATGGCCTTCGTCATTTGGATGGTCTAGATCTATTTTGGGGCTTTCGCCCCTATTCACTGGGGTTTTAACCCTTGGGTATTTCCTAACAGATCCAATGGTTTTCAGGTTTTCCAGCCGATATCTGATGGCTCAGACAGGTTCCTAACTCATGCATTCTTCCACGACTTCCTGGACATGGAAAAATCAACGGTCCAGATGCTCTCATGGACTTTGGGGATCTACGGTCCCGATCTCTTTGCTACCCACAAAGACACAGAAAGACAAAGTGGTAAGGAATTTAACACCCAACTTTCTCCTACCAATCTAATGGTCATGTGTGACCACAGATTTCCCGACAGGATCTCGTTCGTCGAACAACACCTATTCAGGGTTAAGGCACTTAACACTCTAATTTATTCTTCCGATCTGACAGTCGTGAGTGACCACTGATCTCCCGAAGGGATCTCGTCCGTTGATTTGATACTTATCAGGGATTTCTTAAGGCCTTGTGCCTTCACATCCCTTTTCCAGATTCTTGATGGGCTTTTGAGAAGGGTATCTCTATGGGGAGGTTTACCCAGGGTACTATCTGAGGCAGATAAGGGTATCTCTCTCGCAAGAACCAGACGTGAAGTCTAAATTAGATCAGTACGCATATAAATAATGATTTATGATAACATAAGCCATACGTAGTCTTTCCATATAAACATACAACTACCAGTATTGATCAAGACACCATACAAACATTCTTATACTGAAATCATTCACAAATTCACAGCTTATGAGCATAAATGTCAGAATACATATATTTCAAGATACCAAAGGAAAAACACTTATAATAAGGTAACACCAGGGGTTATGTAACTGCTAAGATGGGTGCTCGTTTCCACCCAACCGTAGGCTCAACGACTCCCAACGGATTTACCACCAGCTAGCCCCAAGCTAAGACCACGATGTTGTGAGACTGCGTCTCTGTTTGCCACTGAATAGGAGAAAAGGTTACTCTCCTTCCTCTCTGCTATCACTCACTCTGCATATCGCCAAAGTTTTCCTTCCCTCACATATGCCCAATGCCAAATAATTCCCCCTCCACTTCTCCCTCATGCCTTTTTCCTCTTACGAGGTTACGTGTGGCACAGTTTTCCGCATACTGGTTAGGTCTGTAACTCCTACAGATGGGCGGTTCATTTCCCCCATCCCTCATTAATTCCTGAGGAGCCATTTACCTAGCAGCCGGTGGGATATTAAATGTGAGGCATTTAACACGGGCCAGTGAGCTCTTGGTTCTCCGGGCTAGTGAAGTCCAAATATGGTATTGATTTTCGGTGGAAGTTAATGCCACCTTTCCAGGTTCCTTCCATCGCCTTTCTTCAGCCATCGTGGTCTCTTTTTCAGCATTTCTTCTCTCAGCAGTCCTACAATATATATTCATAAATTTTATTTACATTTATCGACCTTTTCATAAGGTCCATTCTCGTCATACATTCACATTTTCATCATGCCTTAGCATGGTAATTCCTATATTAGGATTAATTACAAATTTGGGGGAAACAGGGTGTTACAATTCCCTCCCCCTTAAAGGAACACCGTCCTCGGTGTTCTTTCTCAAAACACATGTCATGCCTTTCTTATTCAACCACTTCAGAGGTATTTACCTTCATCCTTGGTCAGGTCCTCTTTCGGGATCTCAGTATTCGTCATCTGCCTTCCATAATTCTTGGTCAACAAACACATTAATCACAATTTTGTGCAAAAACATCTTATTGTTGCTCATAATTCAAAAGAAAAAATTTCATAATTCCAATAGGAAATTATTAAGGTCTCCTCTTCCTTGCGGTCACTCTCCCTCTGGCCCGGGCTTAGGCATCCCCTTCACTATTATACAATCCCTTGGTCCATCCATCTTGTCCTACCAAGGATTTCTCGCATAGGAAGTTTAGAGATCCTATTGAGCCTTACAGTTGAGGCGTCCCTCAGACTTGCTCTGTTGAGGCGTCCCTCCGGATTGTGTTACCTCAACACAATAATTTTCAGGCGATCATGGTTTATCATGGGGCTTTCATGGCTTAGCAGTAGCCATGTTCATCATCTTCAGCTTTGACAGCATTCATTTGTTCCTCTCAGAACAAATCTTTTCTCCTCACCTGTATCACAGGTACACAAGATTTCATGAGACATCATCATAAATTCTAACTTTCAAAATTTTATTACAAGTCTGTCATCCACAGATTTTCCAATCTCATGATTTGTTTTCATATTTGTTCTGCACAGGAACCAAATTCATAATTATGGAACTCTCCTTCCCATAATGGTTTGGCTCAGTAGGCAATTGGCCTTCCTTATGGGCTTACAATGCTGCCATATCCAAGACCCGTTTGCTTCCATTCCTTGCAGGTTGGCTCAACAGGAAATCGGTGTTTCCTATGGGCTTACCTTACTACCATATCCATGACCCTCTGCTTCCTGCAATTCATTCCTCAATCAGCCAAAAAAATAGTTAGATTTTCCATATACATATATATATATATATATATATACATTCAAACGTAATTCAACATTTCAAATGGTTTTAACAAATGTGCCACTATCCATGGCCACATTCGTACCCAATGCGTTCTTGCATTGATTTCAAGTTTGTCACACTTTATGATCGGTTCTTGGCCATGGGGTGTTTGGATTTAACCGATCCTTCCCTCATATGGTTTGTTCATTTTCATTCATTCTTGCAACAGAATCCACGCTTCCTGCTATAGGCCAATCATGACCCCAAATTAGTACATATTAAACTTAAAAGTTTCACCTGAATGCACCCATGCATTATTCCTTCATTAACATCCAAGGTGTCAACACTCATGGCCACCCAAATTTGGTTTTCTCTAACACCTATACCTAGTGAGTAGAAATGTTGGAAGGTCCTCCTTCCTCAATGAGCAATCCATTGTCTGTTCTTTATGCAATTATGCATTTCCTGGAATTAATTCCGTGCAACGTGCCATCTATGAGCACTTTTGTTTCCAATCGTTCCTTGGTTGGTCCATGCGTTCATGACATATCAGTTCATGAATTCTTCTAAGGGTTACAACGAGTGTTTACTACCAAAGGTTCATACCTCCATTATTCAGGTTCTCCTTCCTAAATCATACCCCACTTGGGTATCCGAGGCATACAACTGCCCTTTCAATTTTCAGGTATAACATGCAATAATAAAATATTTCAGAAGGGGTTCTTACCAAATCCCCTCATACCCTGTGCCACACAGGTATGAATATCTTTATACTGGTTCTTGGTTGCTAGCACCCTCTCTTTGTTCTCTACCTTATCAATAGTGCTTTAGCGGAATTTTCACAGTCCCGTCAACAACCTTTCGACTGCAGTCTTTCCATGGTCACCCTCGGCTTGAGGTTGTTCATTGTTGGAAACTTTCTTTCTCAACAATTCCAATATTATTCCTTTCTACACATGACATACACCATAGGCACATTAATCGTCATGTAATTAAAATGCAAATATCATAGTGTTTAATTAATAGAAACATTTTCAGGCATGTCTAGCATATCTATATGCACTTCATCACATTATCCTTAATGCTTTTCATGAGTGTAACACAACAGTTCTCAATTGTTTTCACAACATTACAACCATCATTATTATAGTGTCAAAGAATTTTAGTTCATAAATGTACTAGCTTTCTTATCCCATAGAAGCGTAATGCACAACAAGGAAAGAATCGAGGGCTCTCCCCTTCTTCCAATTCTTTCTACATCACCTGGGGATTTTCAGCCAAGTCAAGTTATCTCTAAGGTTTCACTGCCTTTCCTTAATCATAGCTTCAAACAACCTGTATCTGAAAAACATACCCATTTATTCATTCAATCATACTCAGGGGGTTTACTGGCCTCTTACCAACCATACTGGTTTCTACAACTACTCTTTTTATGAGTAGCCCTGGGTTAGGCTCATCCTAACTCTTAGGATACTTCAGCATGCTTTAGTAGAAACTCTTTTCTCGTAATGAATCATGAACATGTGCACCCTACACAATTCCATTTGGTTATCAGAATGGTCTGCATTCGGTTATTGGTCTTCTATTACTTACATGATTCTTTCAAAAATGTAATCCAAGATTCTTATACATGGACAGACCTTCCAGCTCATTGTCCAACCTTAAACAATTATCAAGGTTGTGACTCTGTTCTTCTGACAAGGTCCTCACCCCGTTCCTCCACCGGGAACTCCTTCGGCATGCAACTTCCTTGTTGTAGATCCATCACCATCTATGATGGCCTCAACCTTTGAGTTAGCTTTTTAGTGGTCTACCAAATATTCCCCTTAAGGAATATAAACATGCATCTTTGTTAACTTATATCTATGATGTACTTAACCACTTTCATAATACTAAGCCTTCATGTAGCTATCATAGGTATATTCCATAGCCCACATACATTTATGTTTTTAAAATCAGTCATCTCAGGATTGTTCACAATCCTTCTCATATGATCTTCAAAGGCATAAACATTTGCCTATTTTCAAGACATCAAAGCATCCTCACTCGCTTACTCTTTCCTTTAATTGTACTGGATTTACCTGGGGAATGGAGTGCATTCCCCTTAAGCCATCATTCAAGACAGGGCTTTCACAGCTCTTGAGAACAGAGTCAACCATGCATCCATGGTATTCATTCAATTTTGGCAAGTGAAATTCTTGCCTCACATTTCACTCATCAAGGCCATCATGTTGGGCCTCTAGTATACTTATACTCTTACATCATACATATGCATTACTTGCACGTTCTATATATCATTCATACCTTACTGGTATGAGTATCAGGATTCTTAATATGAAGCTCCTCGGTGCATTAAACTCATGCACTATTCATCATACTAGCTTACGCCCTCTCCTCACGCGTCCACTAGTGGTGACCACAATCTGAATTTAAAAGGCGCTTCGCATTTCATGATTTCAGAATTCATGTTGCAAGAAACTCTAGTTCCTAGACCCCCGAAATTCGAAACCCCTAAAGATTGAGGCTAAGGTTTCTTTTTTTTTCGGCTCCTTCATCAACATGACCCTTCACTCGAAATCTGGGGTCAACTCTCAGACACGTGTCAGGATCCTGTATTTCGGTGAATCCGTGGACAACGCTCCACCATTTCCATAACTTCTAATCTATGTGGGCCTAGAAATTTGGATCCCACGGTCCAAATCTCTCTGGCAATCAATGGTCCTGATTAAATCAGTGATTTACTTGGCACGAATTTGGAAAGTCTACGCTTCCATTTTCCCAATAGACGAAACCTCCAAGATCTAGATCAATGGCTCCTGTTGATTCCAATCTAACGGATACTATTCCTCCTGAGCTTATAAGTGATGAGAGGTTATCAGCCTTATCTTCCTGCTGATCAATTATATCTAACAATCACCAATGACTCTCCAATCGACGGTTTTGATTATGTAACGATTTCGCGTTTCACGACTTCGAGACTTCTATTATGAAGAACCTCGAATCCTTTGATCCCCAAAATTGCGAAATTTTCTCTGGATGATCAATGGCCCAATTCGCTCCTTGATCAATGGCTATGATCTTTTTGTGAATTTCTCATTTCTTCTCCCAAGTCTTTTGGTCTTGCAAAATTCTGGTATCTCCTTCAACTAACTAGTGTGCTACTTCTCCGAGATTGAACAGCTCGAAACGTTTCGGTTCTTTCTGAATTCCTCAAATTTATAACCCTTGGAGAATTTTCGCTTCTTCTGTTTTCTTTGGGAATAGGAACTGGTTCTGCTGCTGGAAGAGCCTTCTGAATCGCCAGCTTCCTTCTCAAAGGAATTGTTTGGCACTGGTCCTTTACCTCTGGGGTGGACCTTCCTTGAGGCGCTCCTCTCAATATGGACACTGATATGACCATGTTTCTGTATCTCGGGTTCATGCTGCATTTGTCGTTGTAGGTCGGATAAGCTCTGCAATAAAACTGCATTAATTTCAGTTTTTTTTTTCTTGTTCTTTCATCATCCTTTCATTCTCGGCCTTGCAGCTTTGCAATTCGACCATGAGACTCCTCACAGTCTCATCTAGATTTAGAGGGGTCCCTACTGCTCTTCTTTCGTTAGACTCTTTGTCTCTATTGTGGGAGCCCTCTCCCATCTCTTGGTGAGTCACCATTCTCTGCGTTTGTAAAGTCCCGCGGCTGATCATCCGCTTGGGTGAAAAAACAAATGTTGGTTGTTAGTCAAGAGTTAGATATATTTTTATAACCTGCGCATAAATTCATAACTCTTTCACATGCATACACAGTCGGGTTCTCGTTTTCAAAGATAGAGGGTTACTCCTTTTAGGAGTGTTTTGAACGGAGATTTTGCGTGGCTTCATTCATGAGCCCAAGCCGGCCAAGTGTTGTAACCATGCTCTGATACCAATTTGTAACGCACCCACTATGCAAATCAAAATTTTTTGTTGATTTCTGCAGAATGAGAGCCCCCGAAATATCTACGGAGGCCTAGCGTAAGCTAGTTCTCTCTTTGTCTGCTCCCATGTGATCGTGGGTCATGATAACAGGTCAAATAATCATGGTGCCTCTTTGTATTTCGTGCCTCGGCACTACAAGAATGTCGAATCATTCGACGCTGCAACCGACGAACCCTGACAGGGCTAGCGACTAGCCAATAGGGACGAATCCCAACAGGGTTAGCGAATGGCCATTAGGAACGAGCCCTGTCGTGCGGTTGAGTAGAGTACAGGTGGCAAGAGGGAAAAGCACCATGGGAGGCGACATGATAGGAGGGGCCCCACTTCTCACACCACACTATTCCAGACCCCCCCATTAACGACAGAATGACAAGGGGGCTCCAGAATCCACTTGAGCGCCGTTGATCAAGGCGAATAAATCTTAGTCGTTCAAGAGTTTCGCATTTGATTCTGGACCCCCCCCTCACTGCTAAAGGCAGAAGGGCAAGGGGGCTCCGGAATGAAGCCTCAGCCATAGATCTGGGCGGGTGAACTCTGGCCATCCAGGTCTGCTTGCCACTTACCCTAATGCGCATTCGTGCCCCATCTTAAAGTCGACATCTCTTCCTCACATCTTATGGTCATCCCAGACCCTGGATCCTCCGAGAGGATCATGTCCGTTCATCAGAGCTTAACCACATGCTAACATCTCGATGTTTATAAGTCTGGATTTTAGGGTTTAAGAGCATAGGGGAACATGCCCTTCGGTATCCCGAGTGCTGAAACGGTGAAGTGACGAACGAGCCTCAATCGGTGATTAGCCCCTTGGGTTATGCCTTGGTCAATATGACTTCTTCCCATATGACCACAATCTCTCTCCCATCGAGATTTATCAAGGCGAGAGCCCGACCTCTTGTCAACGAGACTCCTGAATCCCTGATCCCCGATTTCCCGAAACGGGTAATCTCTTGACACATAGCCTCCCAAGATTGGTCGGTCTAAGACTGCTTCAGGGTTTCCACCTTGGAACATCCCGATCTATCATCACCAGAACTCCTGATTTCTCGATTCCTAATTTCCCGAAATGGGAAATCTCACGACACGTGGCCTCCATCGTTCGGACAATCTAGATCTATTTTGGGGCTTTCGCCCCTATTCACTAGGGTTTTAACCCTCGGGTATCTCCTAACAGATCCAATGACTATCGGTTTTTCCAGCCGAGATCTGACGGCTCAGACAGGTTCCTAACTTGTGCATTCTCCCACGACTTTCTGGACGTGGAAAAATCAATGGTCCAGATGCTCTCATGGATTTTGGGGATCTACAGTCCCAATATCTTCGCTTCCCATGAAGAGACAGAAAGACAAAATGGTAAGGCATTTAACACCCTACTTTCTCCTACCAATCTAACGGTCATGTGTGACCATAGATTTCCCGATGGGATCTCGTCCGTCAATCAACACCTATTCAGGGTTAAGGCACTTAACGCTCCAATTTCTTCTTCCGATCTGACGGTTGTGAGTGACCACCGATCTCCCGAAGGGATCTCATCCATCGATTCGATACTTATCAGGGATTTCTTAAGGCCTTGCGCCTTCACATCCTTTTTCCAGATTCTTGATGGGCTTTTGAGAAGGGTATCTCTATGGGGAGGTTTACCCAAGGTACTATCTGAGGCAAATAAGGGTATCTCTCTCCCGAGAACCAGATGTGAAGTCTGAATTAGATCAGTATGCATATAAAAAATGATTTATGAGAACATAAGCCATATGTAGTCTTTCCATATAAACATACAACTACCAGTATTGATCAAGACACCATACAGACATTCTTATACTAAAATCATTCACAATTTCACAGCTTATGAGCATAAATGTCAGAATACATATATTTCAAGATCCCAAAGGCAAAACACTTATCAGAAGGTAACACTAGGGGTTATGCAACTACTGAGAGGGGTGCTCGTTTCCACCCAACCGTAGGATTAGCGACTCCTAGCGGATTTACCACTAGCCACCCCCGAGCTGAGACCACGATGCTGTGAGACTGTGTCTCTGTTTGCGAGTGACCAGGAGTGAAGTTTACTCTCCTTCCTCTCTGCTATCACTCACTCTTCATATCGCTAGAGTTTTCCTTCCCTCGCGTATGCCCAATGCCAAATAATGCCCCCTCCGCTTCTCCCTCACGCCTTTTTCCTCTTATGAGGTTGTGTGTGGCACAATTTTCTGCACATTGGTCAGGTCTGCAACTCCTACGGATGGGCAATTCATTTCCCCCATCCCTCATTAATTCCTGAGGAGCCATTTACCTACCAACCGGTGGGATATTAAATGTGAGGCATTTAATATGGGCCAGCAAGCCGCTCTTGGTCCTCCGGGCTAGTGAAGTCCAAATACGGTATTGATTTTCAGTGGAAGTTAAAGCCACCTTTCCAAGTGCCTTCAACCGCCTTTCTTCAGCCATCATGGTCTCTTTTTCATCATTTCCCCTCTCAGTAATCCTGCAATATATATTCATAAATTTTATTTACATTTATCGACCTTTTCATAAGGTCCATTCTCATCATACATTCACATTTTCATCATGCCTTAGCATGGTAATTCCTATATTAGGATTAATTACAAATTTGGGGGAAACAAGGTGTTACAGATCTATTTGATCTGGAGATGGAAGCCACCATGATTCTATGTGATAACCAAGTTGTATAAAGATGATGGAGAACCATGTGTTCCATGATGAGTTGAAGCACATAGAAATCTAGTATCACTTCACTCGTGATATGATGTAGAGAGGAGATATAAAACTTCAATGTGTTGGCACAGATGAACAAGTTGCAGATGTGTTGACCAAGCCCCTGTCTCGTGTAAAGTTTGATCACTTTTGAGACAAGATTAGTATAGTCCAAAAGGACCTCCCTTGAAAGGGGGAGTGGTGCGGATGATACTATGGTATCCTGATCAATAGTGGTAGTTCCGTTAGGATTTTATATCCTAGGGAATGTTATAATTCATGGGAAAATCCTTTGGGTCTGTCAGAGTACCATGTGGTAGCTCCGTTAAGATTTCATATCTTAGGGAATATTTTTTATTCCTGGGAAGATCTTTTGGATATGTCAGAGTACCACAAAATGTTGTTGATGCTAGCCTCGTGCTGGAGATTTCGACCTTCATGTTGAATATTTCCACTTCGTGCTGATGTTTTTGATGCCAACCTTGTGTTGAATTTTTCCATCTTCGTGCTGATGTTCTTGATGCCAACCTTGTGCTGAAGATTTCCAAGTTCGTGCTGATGTTGATGAGATTCCAACTTTGTGCTAAAGATTTCCAACCTATTGTTGATGTTGATGACACTCTAGCCTTCATAATGCGATGTTGTTGTTTTTTATTATGCTCCAACCTTCGTGTTGTTATGTTTTTGTTGATGATGATGCTCCAGCCTTTTTGCTATGATATTCTTGTTGTTATTGATTATGATGTATTAGTGTTATACTAATCCATGTTGATGCAGATGATGATGATTTCATTCCAACTCCCTGTTGTGAATGATGATATTGATGATGACAAAAACCTTTGATGATTTATAGATATGCCATTCAGTGTTCCAAATGATGTTGATGTTGTTTCCCTCTCTCTCTCTCTCTCCTAATGTTTTTGTAGAATACCCTTCTTGTTAAGGGGGAGTGTTGAAATATTGTAACTGCAAAGAGTATTCTATTTATTATTGATTTATTATTCATTAGACCAATCCCCTTTTTTGGATTGATCATGTCGGGCATTGTAATTCACCAAATCCCCTTTTGCGGATTGGTCAAACCCTAAACATATTATGAAAATTGAGAAGTTATCCCCCAAGCAATTTAAAGTGGTTTTAACCACTTAGAAGACAAGTCGGCCTTGCCCAGTGAAGAGACACATTTTCAGCACCTTCCAGTTTGTATAAATAAAGGAATTCATTGCCTAATTTGTGCACTCACTCAGCTCACTCATCTAGTGCACAAGTTTGAAGGAAACTGCAATTGCCTGCTGCCGAAAGAAGGAAGAGAGAGAGAGGCACATTTCTTAGTAGAGGATATTCTCTAGTGTTTGGTTTATTGTCTTGGCATTATATTGGATATTTAGATTAAAGAAGTTTTTGTTGGGTTTCCTTCCCCACGAGGGTTTCCCAGGATAAATGTTGAGTATCTTGTGATTGTGTTTCTCTCAGTGATCCTATCTATGCTAAGGTTATCTAGTAAATTGAAAAGAAACCTAATATAAGCTTAAACCTTAACACGTACCTTTGTTCCCATATGAACATCATTTTTGCACTGAGTATGTTGTTGAAGGCCACAACACACAAGATTGTGGAGTGGAGTTTGAGTTTGACCAATCTAGTTGTAGTAGCTATAGTCATGATGAAAACATGATAGAGGGTAAGTTAGGTTACATTGGAAAGATACAAGAGATCATGCAAGTGGACTTCTCATAATTTCAATGTGTTATTTTTGGTTGCAAGTGGTGTGATACCTTCGACCATAGAAATGTAAAGTAAGATCGTGATAGTGAGCTAATATGTATTAACTCTAAAAAAAATGTGGGTTTAGAGTAAGGAGCATTGTGTTTTCCTAAAACATTGCAAACAAGTGTTTTTATACCCAGAATTTGTGTTGGTTGGGGACTGGTGGTTCGTACCGAGACATGATCCGATATCTAAACATCTTTTTGAGAACAACAATGTTACAATGCCAAACGAAGAAGATACTCAGGGTGATAGCAACGAAGATTGATTTGTAAATGATTTTTTTGATCATTTATATTATGGAGGTGTCATTTTATTATGTGTATCTATAATGGACAATTATGTTTTTGACCTTGTTGAAAAGATTCAACTTGTGTTGTTGTGGATTTTATTAATATTTTGATAACATGACATTGCAGTGCAAGGATTTAAGATTTGTTGCTGGAGAAGCAAATCGACAAATGAGAATGCTCAGGAGGGCTACAATCAACCCTTGTATGTTCAACTTCTTTGCTACATTGGCATAGCATTGTCCTTTTTGGAAACTTTGTTAGCATTTTTGTTTAGGGTTTGACCAATCAGAAGAGTATAGAGCACTCTCGGCAGCTGATTCATAGTGACTCCCATCAGATATGGTCTCTATTCTCCCAGCACTTACATCGTTACACAAGACGAAGTTATAGTGGGATGATAATTATTCATATTACCGCTTCTTAGTGGCATAAGAGGGCACCGTGAGTTTGATTACATTGAAAGATATATGCTTGGAAGCTAGGAGGAAACAGAGTGCCAGCTTTGCTCGTCTCATAGACACGTTTAATAATGATGTTGTGCACTTGTTAACCAAAACAGCAATGCGATAAATATGGTCTAAATGTATGCATTAAACATTAGAGAAATACAAAGATTTAATGTTAAGAATTAATATTAAACATCACCTTTAACATTAATCCATCTCAAGATATGTTATACAAATATACATCTCATTTCCTTAATTTTGAAACTATGCACTTTTTGGTCGGCAAGGAACATAACACAACTGAATATAATGGGCCATTCTAAAAACACTATTATGTATGTTTCCTATGAATCCTCTCCCAAAGATATTGGGTTGAATGTATTAATTGATCGTATTTGGATCTTATTGGCAAGCCGCAAATCTCTCTGTTCAGTGCTTTCATGTTTTTCATAAAGATAATGAGGTTGATTTTCATCTTTTTGGTCAGCAAGCCGAGATAATGAGGCTAATGCGGAGGAGGAGTGCTAAATGGAGAATAGTGAATTTATGGAATGCCAAAGTCATAATAAAAATAATTTTAAAATATAAATTATAATTTATTATATAAAACTTGAATTTAATGAAAAACTTTCAACTTGAATTAATAATGATGAGTTTCACTGAAAGTCATGTCAAAAATAATTTTATTTTATAAATTTCTAACATTGTATTTCTTTGTTTTAAAAGAGAATAATACTTCTCTGCTTTTTTGAAATGTTTTTTTCAATTTTGAATAATTTTTAGTTATGGTATTTTGGCTTTTTCAAGTGGCTGAGCGAACATGTGACATCAAGTAAATCACTTTTTACTTTGATTCAATTTTAATTTAAAATATATTTATAATCTAGTAATCTATGAAACTTCTATATATATATATATATATATATATATATATATATAAAGTTTAATTATTAATAAGTAAAAGTTGATTTGAGTGATAATAATTAATATCATTATTATCAATTAATTTTTTTTTTCCATTTTTAAAGTGAATAATTGTTACTCTTTTTCTTTTCTTTTCAATATGAGCACTCCACCACCTATTCCAAAAACTCAGTCTATTAGGGGAGGCCCCCCAAAATCACCCTAGAGATCCTTTACCCTAGAGATCCTTTACGATTATATAGAATCATTAGAAAAAATGAGAGAAAAGAAAGATGCCAAAATCCAAATAGAGTTAGAATCATTAGAAAAAAAGAGTCAAGGAAGAGGCTTACAACTCCAAATAGATTTAGAGGCAATGCTTGATTAAAAAATTAGACTCTTCAACGATACTACTCAAACTCAAATAGAGGATATATTCTTAGGGTCCAAGAGTGAATTGCAGACAATGAAGGATAGGATTCAAGAAATGGAAAAACATAAATAGTCAACCCAAGAAGGAGAGGTTGAATAAAATCACAACTTGAGAGATAAGATTAAAGATCTAGAAGAAAAAATAACCAACAATTTGACCCTCGGTATTCTGGAAAACAAATTGGATATCAAACCCATGAAAGAGGAAATGAATAATCGTAATGGACCATGAGCGTAATAAAAGAGCCTTGAATCTCATAATTTTTGGTATAAAATAACAACAAGAGGAATATATTCTAGCAATAATAAAAGAATAATTAAATAATAAATCACAAATTGATACAACTTACCTTATAGAAGCTAAGAGGATGAGAAAAATAATTGATCACAAAGATAGGTTGATCCGTGTCAAAGTAAGTTGTAATGACCATAAATATAACATACTCAGTAAATCTTCGAGCCTAAAAGGGTCAGGAATATTTATAAATGAAGACCTCATTCCGAAGACCAAGTTGAATTAAGGAAGGAATCTCAAAAGGTAAAAGAAGCCAGGAAAGAAGAAACATGAGAAATAATTAGAAATCAAAAAACTATTCTTAGGGATAGAGACGAGAAGGATAATAACAAATAGGAATTTGAGACACTCGGGATCTTTTTTTGGAACTGTCATGACTTTCCATGGTGAAAAGGTCCTATGATAAGTTGGATCTCGAGTGATATTGATATCATTTGTCTAGTTGAAACTTGGGAGCATGAAGATTCTAAGGTCCCTAACATAGAATGATATGTCTTGTGGTCGACCTGGAACAAAAAGTCCCATCGTAAAGGGATAAGAGGCATAGCTTGTTATATTAGAAAGAAAATTTCTCCTCACATTCAACTTCATAAGATCGACCCCCTCAATTAGTACATTTGGATAGAAATTTAAGACACCAATGCTAAGAATATGTATATAGAAATTTGCTATTTTGCACCTATTAATTCTACATTTTATAAGAAAAACAATCTAGATAACAATTTCCCCTATAATAATTTAGAACAAGAAATTTAAAGTTTGAAAAATGAAGGTAGTATCCCCCTGCTAGGAGACTTTAATGTTAGGACTGCAACTAAAAAAGA
This sequence comes from Picea engelmannii, assembly GCA_009831015.1. NCBI lineage: Eukaryota > Viridiplantae > Streptophyta > Pinopsida > Pinales > Pinaceae > Picea > Picea engelmannii. The sequence goes on from ML776737.1 coordinate 224,139, forward strand.
TACTCTTTTAAGCATTGATTCCAACCATAATTCTTTATGGCTAGATGAGGACCTTGTTTTATCTAATAGATACAAAAGAATCTTTGAAGACCTAATTGAGAATTTGTTTGTTACTGAGTTGGTCAAGCTCTACAACTCTCAAGACCTAATAATTTTCAATGGAGTAATGAAGTGGCCAAAATCCAACCAAATGACTTGTATTCATGGGATAGGTAGTAGTGTTGTAGATTATGTGATATTTGATATCTTCGTTTCCAACCAAATAGAAACTTTTGACCTTTTAAATGACCATGAACCCGACTCTGATTATAAACATTTAACCCTAACTCTAAACTTTCCCATGCATAGGAGCACCATTGAAGCAAATTATGATAATCAAAGGAAATTATGCTTTGAAAAAAGTAAAGCTGACCTTTTCTTAAAGGACTTAAATAGTAAATTACATCTCTTAACTTATAAGAACAATATTGAAGAACTCTATCATATTCAATGAGATTTCCGTGGTGAAGGTTTTTAGTTATGTTCTGAAAAACCACAGTGTTGTTGATGGATTGTCGACTTTTCGGATCCATATCAGGATCCATCTTCAAGACAAGGAGCCCGAATTATGATTTAAGAGAGATGTTTCATATAAATTCTAATTGGAGAGACGAGAGTTTAAATGTTGGTTGGGAAGAACCCTAATTCAATATCAAATAATCAAGTTTATTCATAATTTTTATTTTCAGTTTGTTATTTTTAATTTGTTCTTAGGTTTTTAATTTTATTTGAAATTTTCAATTCATTTTAAAAATTTTAATGTTGTTATTTATTTTAAGTTTATTCATAATTTTACAACTACCCTTTCCACTAATAGAACGACCAACCCTTGCTATGATAAAGAATGTAAAATTGCTAAGAAATCCATTTGGGATGCTTCTAATGAGTCCTTAAAACTCGATAAGATCAATACGTACAAATCCCTAATTAAAAGAAAAGAAATGTACTATATCAATAAAAGGCAAGAACAACTTTCACAATTATCTAAGATGGATCCTAAGAAGTTCTGGAGCCAAATTCTAAACCACAATACTAAAGAAAATAATATAATTCCCTTAAGGGATTGGAATTCCTACCTTAAAAGTCTTTACGAGTTCCCTAATGCCATGGACACCATTCCTATTTTCCCTACAAAGGATGAAGTTTTTTCTTTATATGAGATAGAGTTCGGAGTTAAGCAACTTGCAAATGGGAAAGCTAAGGACATTGAAGGATACTAAGATGGAATTTTTAAAATTGGAGGACCTATTCTTATCCCTCGCATACAGAAGCTCTTCAATTTAGCCGTCAAGCACGGCTTTCTTAAACCCTGGATGCAAAGCCTCATTGTTCCTATTTTTAAAAATGAGATAAAACATTCCCTGTAATTATAGGACCGTTATGATTAGCCCAATTTTAGCCAAGTTTTATGGAATTATTTTGGAAAAGAAGATTGGCCTTTGGCTAGAAATTCACGATAAAATATCTAAAGGCCAAGCTGATTTTAGGAGATATCATTCAACATTTGACCATATTGTTACCTTTAGGATCATTGCAGAGGGGTTACACAATACTAAAACCAATCTTTTTTGTTGTTTTGTTGACTTTAGAAAAGCTTTTGATATGGTTCCTAGGAAAAACCTTTGGAATAGGTTGGAAGAGATAAAAGTTCATTTCGAGTTGAGGGCTGCTACAATAAGGATGTATGAGAACATTATTGCTAAGTTTAAAAAAGCTAAGGGTTTCTCGAAAGAGATTAACTACAATATTGGAGTCAAACAAGGTTGTTCCTTGTCCCCTACCCCTTTTGGCATATACATTGACAAGTTAGAAGATTGCTTGGAAAAAGTAGGTTGTGTCAACCCTACTCTCACTGGTATAGTAATCAATATTGTTCTTTATGCCAAGGATATCATTCTTATGGAAAGGTGTCCCAATGATCTTGAAAACCAACTAAGAATCGTGAAGTATTTTTGCTCCAATATGGTTTTGACTGTTAATAATGATAAGACTAAGGTCGTGATTATTAAATCCAATAAGATCACTTATGATACCTTTGTATATGACAACACCAACTTGGAGGAAGTGAATTCATAAAAATATCTTGGAATTGATATTCACCACAAGCTCAAGTGGAATTATAGCATTGAGAAAATTATTATTGGGGGATGGAATGCTTATTATGGGCTTGAAAACAATTTTAAATCAATCGATCGTTGGATTTGGGATAAGAAGAAACTCCTCTTTGAGACTCTTGTTACACATGTTATTCTTTATGGATGTGAAGTCGAGGGATATAGTATCTCCCGTGAATCCCGAAGAAAGAGAAAGAAAACACAACATAATTTAATAACATATAATCTCAAAATTAAATTAAATATGCCCTATCCCATCCTCCTCTTAGAAACAAGCCTCTCCCCCATTGAGAGCACGGTTATGACTAGATACCTAACGTATAAGAACAGGTTAAACAACACAGAATACACGATTCTTCCTAAAATTGCTTCAAAATTGAGTTGTAACCACCATCGACTCAAGCGAGGATGACATAAAGATGCCAAGTCTTGGATAAACTATTGGGGAATCATGGAAGACACCATTTTGCAGAATAAAGATACTATTAAAAATATTATCAAATCAAAATTTAAGGAGAAAATGTGGTGTGATAAAGAGTTAGAGGAAAAAATAAAATTAAGGTATTATAAGTATGTAATCAACCCTAATCTAGAAGATCAAAATTATCTATATGTTTTGACAAGTTTAAAGAAAAAAATAAGCATTGCTAAGATAAGAACAAATTCTCACGAGCTCCATAGTGAAACTAGGCGTTGGTCAATTCCTAAAACGCTACGGGATGAAAGAGTGTGTCACCTTTGTGACACTAAGAAGGTTGAAGATGAAAAACACTTTCTCTTAGATTGTCCAGCCTATATCCAAATTAGATATCATTTTCAAAATATTTGTCACTCTACCAACCTTCCTAACCTCTTACAAAACTATGGTGCTTTTGGAAATATTCTCTTAATGTTTTTCGAGCACATAAACAAAATTATAAAGAATCACAAGTAATCTCTTACCCTCTTGAGGTCTGATAAACCAATTCAGTCTTAGTGGACGTTCATCATCATCATTATCATCATCATCACCATCAATTGTAATTTTATTTTATAAATATAAATTATATATATCCAATGTATCAATAAATATAATTTAAATTATAACAATGTAAATTTGTAAAAGTTAATAAAATAAATTACACGATAATTATACTAACCCACATATATACTAAATTCCAATTTTCATATAATACATTAAGAACTATATAACCATTAGATTTAATTTCCATATATGATTAATTTTAATATTATTATATATAGAGAGAATATCTCCAGGAAAATCTGTAAATTTTTAGAGATTCGAACCCGTAACCGTAATCTCCTCCGCTCACACATGACTTAGAACCACATGAACTAAAGTTTAAAACAATTTTAAGATAAAATATTAAAAAACTATTTTATATAATTAAAAATAAATAAATACTCAATGAAACTTATTATTCATCAACTACCAAAATTACAAGTAGAAAGTTGATTTCTAAAATTGTTCTTAGAATGTTATTTAGATTTTTTGACTTAAAAGATAATACCTAAAGTTATATAAACATCCCTAGTGCATAGAAATAAATGATAAAACCCTCCTTACATTATAATACATGTTTATCTTAAACTTAATAATTTAGTAATACATTTGAAAGTGGTACAAAACTCTATTATAACAACTTTTTTATTAACTTAACTTTAAATACAAATACAAAAAATCCAAACCCGTGATTTAAATTTGTGACCCCCTTTATTCACGCCTATCTTAAAATCATTTCAGCTAACCTTTAAGACAATTTTAAGATGATATACTAAATAACTATTTTATATAATTAAAAAAAAACTTAATAAAACTTATTATTGATAAACCCCTAAAAAGTTGATTTCTAAATTTTTTTCTTATAATGTTATAGATATTTAGATTTTAATACTTACAAGGTAATACATAAACTTATATAAACATCCATAGTGCATAGAGATAAATGATAAAAACCTTTTTTTTTTTAATCTTAACTTTAACAATTTAATAATAAATTTGAAAGTGGTACAAAACTCTATTATAACAACTCTTTTACTAACTTAACTTTAAATACAAATACTTTAAAGGCCTTAAAATCATTTCAGCTAACCTTTAAGACAATTTTAAGATGATAAATTAAATAACTATTTTATATAATTAAAAAAAAACTTAATAAAACTTATTATTGATAAACCCCTAAAAAGTTGATTTCTAATTTTTTTTTCTTATAATGTTATAGATATTTAGATTTTAATACTTACAAGGTAATACATAAACTTATATAAACATCCATAGTGCATAGAGATAAATGATAAAAACCTTTTTTCTTTTTAATCTTAACTTTAACAATTTAATAATAAATTTGAAAGTGGTACAAAACTCTATTATAACAACTCTTTTACTAACTTAACTTTAAATACAAATACTTTAAAGGTTATATGAAATTTTGTGTTTTATTGCTAATGTAAAGTGACTTTTATCTTAATTTTAAGAATATAATAATAAATTTGAAAGTGGTACAAATCTCTATTATAACAACTCTTTTACTAACTTAACTTTAAATACAAATACTTTAAAGGTTATATGAAAATTTGTGTTTTATTGCTAATGTAAAGCTACTTTTAATAAGGTTATAGTTAAATTCTATAATTTTTAATTTAATGAAAATATATATATTTTAACACTATTAATATGATAAATCTTATTTAATTTAAAATTTAAAATATTAAATTATATATATATAATTTTTAAATTATAAACAATATATAGTATTATAATTTTAAATTTTAAATGAATATACTTCATGACAATTATACTTCTTTTATATATATATATATATATATATATATATATATATAATTACATGATTTTATTAATATAATAAAAGGATTCAATTCTAAACATGTTTGTTCAAAATTCTTTACATCAACCGATTTATATACAAAACTTTTATTTAAGTTCATAGTCATTTATCATCTAATACCTATTTATACTTGTCTCAACCATACAACAAAAACTATATTTTTGAGACAACAATCTACATATCCAAACTTTAACAAACAAAAAGATATTTTATATGATTCTACATGTGCACATCCCTTGGTAAGAGTCATTAGTTAAACATGTTTATTCAACATTCTCTACAATAGTAGATTCATAGACAAAATTCATGTCTTCGAGAGAATCATAGACAAAGATGATCTTGCACATCTATCATAAGCATGTTTCTGTTTATTTTAGATATATGTGTTATAGCAATTTTTGCCACACTCCATGCATATTTCTTTTATGGCCTTCCATTTCCCTCTGCAGACTCAAGTTTCCCCTTTTTTGTTCATTCTAAAATTAAAAATTCAAAGTTTTTCACATATACGAAGGTCATAGTTAGATAACTTGTGTATACACATGTTGCTCCATTACAACCCGCGTACATCGGGTTTTGTTCTAAAAAATTTAAAAAATGTCAGGTTTCCACGCCTCATGAGATCCATGATTCTTGACCTTCCATATACTGGAAATGCTCTGACTCGATCTTTCAATTCCATTTGGAGGGTATAAATTGAGCCATATAAAGCCATGATAATACACACATCATAGAGAACAAAAACACTCTGGAGAAAGTTCACTTCATATTGAGTTTGCATCCCTTTGTCCTTGAAAGTCTGAACTTCTAGTGTTCAACCCCCAAGCTCTTCCTATCTTGAGATGGAGAAACTCAATTACTCCTACTACTTGTGAGATTTCCTTTATGGATGATTGAAGAGGTGAAGGCCCAACTGGAGGGACTTCGTTTCTCGGTTCTTATATGTGTCATTATAGAAGTTTGTCACCTATGTACTTCTATTGATTACATTAATAGAAATATTGTTTTCTCATCCAATTATATGTTGCAAATATTTACATTACTTTCCATGGGCATATTTGTTATAAATGTTAATGGATTATGCTAGTTTATATGATAACATTCTATATAATTTATATATTCTTGTATATATTGATTATTGAGGACAAGTTGCAGGCATCAAGCTTTTGATCGTGAGCTTAGATGTGGTCTTCTTAGGATTTATGGATGAGGTAGGCTTTTATCCTTCTCTTATTATCATTTCAATTTATCTATAATACTTGAGTTTAGAATTGATTTCTAGGTTTCGTTTCGTCTGTTATGGTTTACCCCTTGTCATAGAGATTTTCCTCATAACAGAATTGTCGACTCCACTGGGGATGATCTCCCTTTTGGGGTATTGGGTGATTTTTCTCCTTTATTGCTCTCTGTTTGCTTGAGTTTCTGTGTCACATATAGCTTGACAACCTTTATTTTTCTTTGTATCTGAATTTCTTGGCCTAACCCTTGGCCAAGCAATGTCTTATTTGGTATACACGAGTTTTCCCTTGATAGTCTTGTACATATGCGAGTTGTCTGACTTTAGGGCACGTACATACACCTTTATTCCTTGAACAATCATGTACACTATATTCTGAACATTTTTGGTTGAGTTTAGTGTTTATTGGGTGAGTTGTGTTGGTTGCTGAGACTTCTTGGGTCTATTTCCTAACTGTTGAGTGCCTACAGAGTGATAGGAATCTACAATATTGGTAAATATTTTGGGAAAAATCATTTCTTGTCATTTTTCTCATTTATTGTCCTTGCATTCTGGTCTAGGTAGTCTCTTATTAGTGTCCTTATTGGCTTGTCTCTTTGTTCTTGCAGTAGGGTCTATCTGAGAAGTTGTTTATTTATTCCTTGCATTTTCATTTCATTGTCTTTTTTCATTTTATTCAAATAATTTTCACTTTTGGTTGCATTACATTATTTTTGGCATGTTAGGAAAGATCGCACTTCATTGAAATTGTAGAGATTGCATTCTAGGAACAATATTTAGAAGCATACCATATCTTTGAAAATCAATACTAGTACTTAGCAGTGTTTTTATATTTGCTTCTATTTATATGTGCTGAGTCATTATACCATCAGTTTCATGATCGCACCTCTTGAGTAAGAATAAGCCATTAAAATTAATGTTGAGTAATTGAAATTGACTAGAAACAATTTTATTTTTCAAGGTACACAAACAAGTGTAGGACCTAGGGCCTTGCAATAGGGTTTTGTGAGTAAACTTCTCCAAGGATATAAAAATCGATGTATGTGTCTGACCAGGGAGTGGTGAAACCCATTGTGTAATTAGTGTCCTTGAGAGGCTCCACTCACACCAAAGTTAAGCATGAGGTCACACGAACTTGGTTGCAGAGATATCCCTCTAATTCCTTCCTAGCATCAAAGATATTTATGGGGTTCTATTCATATTTGGGGGTTTTGCCGGTGCCTTTACCTCCTTGAGAGGCAGTTCTTTCGAGATTTCAAGATTTACTACACTTCCCATATGTTGGATTGGACCTATGACTATTCTCCTGAGCATTGGTTATACCATGGTGACTTTAGTTGCTTGACCTAGGTATCCACATAGGTTTCTTGCATGTAATGTTCCCAAACAAGATTGCTAGGAACATTAGTGTTTTAAGTTTGTTTGTTTTCTTTGTGTTTATCAAATGTTTTGTAGGTTATCCTTCATATTTGTGCATGTAGTGGATTAAAACGTTTTCACAACACATAATGATGGAAATTGTAACATCAAAACAAAAATAACAATATCCTAACAATGTACACAAGAAGATAGTCTCAAACTTTAGATATGACCTTTATTTAGTAAATATATTGACCTCCAACAAGAGATAAACATATTTGGTAGAAATATAAAATATACAAGTGTTGTGACTAAATATTCCTCCAACATGTGCTACAAGATATAGTAAAGATCCTTCCTAGAGCCTCAATGACTTCATGCAAGAATACAAGATCAATTTATTTCCCTTCTTCTAGATTTGGTACTAAACCTGGTAGAGTTGTGCCCCTCTAGATTGTAGAAACTCTCAATATTTAATCCTCTTGGAATATGAACCTAAAAATCCTATATAATGTTGTATATATATAGATCGAGGACTTGCAAACACCACTGAATATTATCTCAGCTTTACTGAGAGATATGACCTTTCAAACTCAATGGATTCACAATTACAGTGCGCCCTCCTTCATAGATTCACCCAATGTAAGAATAAATCGATATGAGGCTTAAATCCCCCCAATATTGATGAGAAGATGTGCTTGGGTGTTTTATATCCCTCCTTGAATGACCTTGGATTCAAATCTATCTTTCCTTGAACAAATCGAATTCTTTTCTCCTCCACAGTGCACCTTGTCTGCAAAAATCTCTGGATCTGCACCTTGACCCTTTGTCGACTATAGAAACCAAACCCGTAGCTAAATATAATGGTGAGGGAGGAATATTTCACCTCCTTGACCGAGATTGGACAAGGAACAAATGGATCTTTCACCTCCTTGCTGATCTCTAGGGTTTGTTTAGTCAAAACCCTCAAAACCCCCAAGTACCTTGGGATTTGTAGGTAATAAGCCAGACATCAAAATATTTATCAACAAAATGCATGAATAGACACCCCTATCTCTCTTTTATACCCCCTTTCACCTTTTTCCATTCAAGTGAATTTGAATTTATCTTTAATATTTCTCCATAAAATCACTTTATTAATTTAATGACCCTTTTTACTCCAAAAAGTGATTAATTCGCCCTCGTAGTTTCTCCTACCACTGAAAGTCACTTTTAATCATCCTATCCTATAGATATTTATGTTCTAGTTCCAACGAGCTATTACATTAAGGTTTTCCTCCAAGAAACATGATCTAAATATCACCTTCAATGTAATTAATTAAAATATTCTCAATAATAACCCAAAATTACGAAAATCATTGGAATGCAATGGAACCAAGGAAAAGATGTGCAGAATGGATCCTGATGATGAAATGTGATGAATAATGTGATTTTTTCCCCATATAACTCCTCAAAATGGCATGAGCTCACTATCACCCTCAATTGGCTACTATGGAAGAAATCCCAAACTGCAACATAAGAGAATCCAAAAATGGGGACATTATGGTCCTCCCTACCTGAATATTGTTTTTCCTAAAGCAATAGATGAATAAAACTATGTATGATCCTAGGGTCCCATATCCACCCATGTGACATGAAGTAATATCCCCTCAAAACATGGTCCTTCAAAGTTATTTCCATGCATGGCTCCTGAATTCTCCCGATGAGTAGAATAATCATGTGCAGTAGATCGTCAATCAACTCCTCATGCAACCTCTCTACTTTGATCTCAACTGCATCAACCCCTGTACTACCAATTACTATAATACTTGTATCCCAAAAAAATATGTGAACTGTAGTTCCCTACAAAGTATAGTACTATATGATATCAACACAAAGAGTCTCTTGAAGACCCCCAATCAATAGAGCAAGTAAATACAATATCCATCCCTCAAGGAATCCCTCACCTAAGCGAGTCTCCAAACTACCACCTATGGTATTATCCTGATCCATTTCTAACCAATAAGATGATATATCCATGTACCTTATCCTCAACCAAGGAGAACCCTCCTACTACATAGCATCCCCAGCTCCCTCTACGCTCAAATCCCCCCAACAATGGAAGGAATCGATCATGAGTGTCCCAAAAAATCACATGAACTTTGGAAGTGTACAAAACCCTACATCAAATAACTCTGATTGTGCCATACCATATATCTTGGTGCCTACTGAACTTTAAACCTTCCCTGACTCGTGATGCAGACAAACCAAGCATGCTCCCATATGCCTCATGACATCATCCTCTAGATCCTCCTAGGAGAATCACTCTTTGATCTATTGACAGGTACTGAAATGTCCAAGTTGTCTGACCATAGCTACATCATGTATGGTCCTCAAGATATCTATTGTTGCTTTCTACAACCATACATCCTACCAACTAACCTCATAGTCCTCATCAGAAGAATCCATCCTATATTCTCTTTGTCCTCATCCCGATGAGATTATGAACCTATATCAACCTATGAAATATCCTCTATCCCATGACTGAGGATACTCTCCATCACGCCTAAGGCTTCATCTGACTATCTCGAGTCAACCTCCCCTATCCTTCTGCATGTAATGGAGTATCCCATGTTAGGAGGTATTTGTCTAATAACTCTTCATCTACCATGCAAATGGATATCTTCCCCAATGTTGTTGTATAAAATGAAAGTATCATGGAATGATAACATAAATACCTGCAAATGTATGTAGGACTGGGAAGTATCATATGTGTTTGCACAGGGGTAGACCAAGGGTTCAACTCTACAACAATGCACCAACAAAACCCTAACTACAGGCCTTTTTGGAAACACCTGCAAAGAAAATGAAGTCTCACCCGAGGTAGAGGCAGGGGTGGTTGCAGGACTTCGGTGTCTACAACCTTAGCTGGGACACATATCTGTGATTGTAATACCTTAACATAGCACTTAGAAATTATGATCCTTCAATATTTAACCAGTATCTACTTCACAGTAAAACCCTAATCACAAAGCATCGCAGTATTCACCCAGATCTAGTATAGTCGAGCACTAATCACATTCACATGGGTTATATATAGCTCTTATTCATATCATTAAGCACAAAGCATCAATAGATCTATCTATCAGTCATCTACATCAAAGTACTGAATCAAGTAAACACATAAACACATCAATACATCACACAAATAATGACCACACAAGATGTACATGGTTCACCCCCACCCTGGGGCTACGTCCACCAACTCTTCTTCTCTTTATTATCTTCATTCAATCAGCTACATGCACAGAGCCTTGAGATCTTACTCCACAAAGGACAGGAGATCTGTGCACCTCGCTAGATCCTCCTTCCTTGAGTTACAACACAAATTCTTCCATAGTCTGTGCACAAAGCACTATAGACATCTTGCACTTAGCTCTGCAAGTCCAAACACAGTATTCATGAAGCATTTTCAATTCACACTTAGAACCTTAGCACTTATCATAACATCACATAGATGCCCTTCTTATCTCATACACCCATACACATATCCTCTTTTTACATCGCCTAGACATCTATTTATACATTAAAAAGTAGGCCTAAGCATGGGTAAACCCATGGACCGACATCCCCATACCCATTACATAAGCCCACAACCCAAAAATCCCTAAAATGGGGCTGAGATCGCACGATCTCCACTTGATCTTGATCTCCACCTTCAACAGCATGTCGAAGTCCCAAAATGGACAAAAGTGACCAAGGATCCTCAAAACTTGTTCAAGGGCCAACAATATGCAATGGTCAATCCCAAAGGATTAACCAAAAACATGTCCACTGACATCCAAGGTGAATAGTCGCTTGGACTCCACACTAATCTCATGGCATCGTTTACAATAGTAGGTGACTCTACATATTGATGGTCAATCACACCCCCCCTATTGTCACTTATATGAGTGATGCTACTAAGAAGGTAATCTCACAGATCCATGTGTTGTTGTAAAGGAGAGGACCACTCTCCACATAAATATCCATGCTCCATCAATTATGTCTCCTTATTGCACTCCTACACATCCCCTCGGATCCCACCGTACACCTTTGCATGCCACTGTGAACTACCGCTCATCAATGTATGTCCATGTATACTGATGAAAGATCATGTATCCTCCTGCATCATCATGCATCTTGGGTGTACTTCTAGGTAAAAATCTACATGGATGCCAACTAATCCTGGAACCAAAATGGATGTGTCCTCATATCTGACACTGGCTCTAGAATCCATATGGGTATGTGTAGGACTAACTATCTCAGAGATTCTCATGAATGGTGGTCCCTATGACACATGAACATCCTCAAGTGTCTCCTGGTCACATCTCTCGCTAATCATCAGTGATCCTAGGTATCCCTCATGCTCCTCCATCAATTGTTGCTCCTCTATCAAATCCCCAACATCCTATAGCAATGTAGCTGAAGTATATATATGACTCTCTGCTGGGATAGATGTAGTGGATCTTAGACTAGCCTCCTCAAGGAGCTCCTCTAATCTGGACTTTGATTCTTGAAGGGTTTCCTATTTTCCTTTCAAGAATCCTTGTGTTCTCACCAACTCATGAGTGATTCAGTCCACCTCATTATCCTTCTCCTTCAACACCCCATGATACATCTCGCCAACCTCCAAAAGGTAATCTCTATCCATAAGTAACTGCTGGTATTCGGTCCTCATCATAGTCACTCTCTCCCTGAGTGTATGAAAGTCATCAATGGTAATATTCTCATATGAACTATATCATATGAAAGTCACACTCAAATCCATAGGAGGCTAATTATCCCCCACGCATGACCTCATATCAACATCCAAAGGTGGATCACCCAATCTCTGGTCCTCCTCATGCCTAGGTGCTAACACGGCTCAATCCTCACAAGTATCACCATTATGGTGAAGTGTTGAGTCCTCAACACTATTTGATGGGGAAACTAAAGAACATGCGCTATCATCCTATCCCTCCAACTTTCCATTAAATGTGTAGGATTCATTTCCCTCTACAATAACCATTTCTCCTTCATGAATACCCTCAAGAAGGGAAGAATCTTCACTATCATACCACTGTAATGTTCCCAAGCAAGATTGCTAGGAACATTGGTGTTTTATGTTTGTTTTTGTAGTGTCCCCAAGATCGAACCCTTTGTAAGTTTGATGTATGAAATGAATTGTAAATACGTTTTATAGGCTGGCAAGCCAAGTTTGTATAAGCCAATGGGCTTATGTGATTGTTAGGCCAGAGAGCCTAAGGGTTGGAGGCCAATGGCTTGATTTTGTACTTGTATGTATGCAACACATTAATAAAATATAAACACCACCGTGTGCAGACCGACCACGATGAATGAGTGATGGGGGACTAAGCTTCCATAGAGTGGGCAAGGAATTAGGGGCTGGAAGGTGGGAAAAGAGGGCTAAGTGTTGAGCCTATGGGATTAAGTCTTGGGAATAATAATTTAATATTATTCCAAAAGACATGTGATTAGTATGTTTTTATCCTAATTTCTTTTGGAATGACATCTGACTTCCAAATGGAAGGAATGCGTGCTGAAGGAATGCATGCAGTTGCATGGGTGACAAGTGTCAACCCAGGTGCATGCAAATAAAAGGGATGAGATGAGTCATGTTGGGGGTTCGGCTTCCATTCCCTTCGACTACTACATGGGTTCCTCCTGCATTCCACCTAACCATCTGAGCGTGAACTTTTCCGACCTCAACAAGAGACCTCGTACAATTCTGAAACCGTGGGAAAAGTCTATGTTGATTTCTAGAAAGATGAGACATCCTCTGTCTGAACAGATCGAGCCTCTGTGTGGAATCTCTGTCCCCAAGCCATGTCTGTGAGACCATCGGCCATTGTTGAACCTATTGGAAAGCCCGTGTATGTTTTCCCCATTGGTTATTGTGGCCACGCAGTGTTGGACTGCATGGGGCTTGTTGGCCAGTTGTACGACACTCTCTCTAGGTGAAAGAGGTGATTGGTGTTGGAAGAACAGGTTGTTGGCCTGTGAGTGATTCTCTCTAGGTGAGAGAGTGCGCAGAGGAAGGAGAAAAATCTTGGAAGGAACCCTGTAGCTACCACAGAGGTTGGAGACTTCCGGTCCAGTCTATTTCTGTAACCCAAGGCAAGGGAGGTTAGCAGACAAAGGACTGTCTAGGTGACAGAGAAGGTGTATACTCCTGGGGTGGAACAGGCATGTGGGGAAGGAGAGTCTGTGGGAAGTGAGCATGAGTGGTTCCTGGGAGAGAATTCCTTCCTTCTGACTGTGTGTTTTCCCTGTAACCTCAGCCTAGCCTATGATTCCCTGCCTTGGGGGTGGAGCTTAGTCCCAGCTCGGGGGTGACCTACTGCTAAGATGACGAGCAATGTGTTCTAAGGTTGGGAGGTTCATGGAAGGCCTACACTTGGTTGGTGGAACTACCATTGTTTCAAAGATAAGTACTAGATGATGTTTTAATTTATGTTTCTGCCTGTCTATGTATTTATAGTTATCATGTACTCTATTGTGCATATGAATTAATTCTAATGCCATGTTTAGAATTATGATAGAAATAATTTTTAGACTTACTCTAAACTCTAAATGTGTTTCATTTATTAAATTCATGTTGTTTTATAATATGAGAGTGAGCGTTATATTTCCAGGAAGTATGGTAAAAAAAAAGTTGCTACAATGTGGTATCATAGCGATTAAGCCTTGGCACCGAAAAGTGGTGCCACAATTTGTTTTCTTTGTGTTTATCAAATGTTTTGCAGGTTATCCTTCAAATTTGTTCATGGAGTAGATTAACAATTTTTCACAACATATAATAATGGAAATTGGAACAAAAAAACAACAGTAATAAAATGTGATTGAGGTGGATATTGGTGGCCACCCACCTATTCCAATTGGATCCTCTTGTCATTTTTTAGTTCAATGCGTTCTTCTGTACTTATTTGTAATTATGGGTTCTACACTTTTGGGGGTGTCTGAATACCTACACATCTTCCAGGTGGATACTGGTGGCCTCTCACCTAATCCAACTAGATTATTTTTCATGTTTTCATGTCATCACATATTTTTTTACTTACAGGGCCACTTTGGAGTCCTAAAGAATTTTTTTTTGGCTCACCATAGTGAAACTATAGACATAGTTAGAGTTTGATGGTGTAATGTGTAGGTCTCTAAAAGACCTTTCCAAAGGACTTTGATGCACCTAAAATGAAGGTCATATGGAAAAGTTACGACCCCAGGAAGTTGAGGTACCAACTTACCCATAGGGGCCCACATGAATTTTGGCGTTTCACCTCATAGGGTTGGGTTTTTGGATGTCTAGGATTTTGGAATTAATGCATAATATAAAAAAGGACTATGGAGCCTCATTGCAATCATTCTTCTCAGACGAATGTGCATAGCATCCACATATCTTCTCAAAGATAGCTACCACCATTTGAGAAAGTGTTTCAGTTCTGCGGTTTTATAGTTTCATCCTATTTCATTTATTCAATAGAAGATATTGTTCACTGAATATCTATGTTGTTCTTGATATCTCTATGTTAAATGTATTCAGTATATTAGTCAATTCATTTTGCTCCTAAATATAGATTAGTGGTATCATAACGATCTTCTCTTCATTTATTTTTCTTCATGCATGTCTCTGACAAGATCTGGGTACAAGAAGTTGGGACTCAAACCAATTGAGATGTTGCAATATCGGTTGCATCGAGACCGAAAACAACCCATGGGAGATGAAAAGAAAGATAATGGAGCAGGAGATCCTTTTAAAATGTTGCTCGAGGAATCCCTTGCACAACAAATGAAAAAAATGATGGACACTTTGCAAAAATCCTTCGATGACTGCCCACAAGAGAAGCATCTTCATCAAGCATCCATGCAACCTCCTTCAAGGTACAACTAAATTTTGATACTCCATTATTTGAAGGACTAATAGATGCAGATGTTGTAGATAAATGGTTGAGTTTGCTCGAAGGGTATTTTTCAGTCCACAATTTTCCGATAGGGAAAATATTACTTTTGCACTCCTTAAGGATGTCCCCCATGTTAAGGACTGGTGGGACACTTACTTTGAGAAAAGGGCCATAGAGGAATATAAAATATTTGTGGTTTCCCCTACATGAGATTCCTTTCGGGATGCCATTAAAGAACAATACTACCCTATTAGAAGTTATGAGGACTAGTACACCAGATGGAACACCCTGCGTTTAGAAAGCTACCAGACAATACAATATTTCACAAATATTTTCCATACCCTGCACAACAAATTGGGTATCAAAGACTCTGAGAGAAATCTGGTGCTCAAATATTGCGATTGTTTGCATAGATACATTAAAAAATAAATGGAGTTTCTGGACATCACCTCATTGGGTACGACTTATAGATACGCTTTCAAGATCGAGCATAAATTTAAGAAGAAGAGGCAAGAGTTTGGATCTGCAAAATCCTCACAGTCGATTTAGGGTAAAGTCGACCCCTACCCACACAACAAGGGACAAAAAAAATATGGCCACTCTCACGACAACCAGTCCAAGCTGCAACACCATAAGGGAAATGAGAAGATGAAGAAGGACATGAGAAAATGGTGTTAGTACCATAAAATCCCTTGGCACAACAATGAAGAATGTCGCTCCAAGTAGTCACTCATGGCCGCACTGAAGGCTTCCAAGTCAGATATTGATTATGATTCTGAATAAAATCCTAAAGGAGAGAAGCATATTATTGATGTTGAATCCATTTTCATTATCGATACCACCAAATTCAAACTAAGCCAAACAAAAGAACCAGAGGAAGGGAAACACCTCTTTCACTCATAGATGTGGGTAAGGGGGGATCTGCTTCATTTCATTATCGATAGCAGCAGTCAGAAGAACCTGATTTCAACAGAGGTCATCAATTGACTAGACCTACCTACAACACCACACCTGCAAACCTACATGATCGAATGACTTCACCAAGGAAGATATCTCCATGTCACCCAATGGTTCTATCTACCCTATGACATCAAGCCTTTCAAAGATGAGGTATTGTGTGATATTTATCCCCTTGAATTTTGTGATGTTATTTTAGGAAAAACATATTTTTTGAAGTTTCATGATGTGTATCAGTCTAGATCATGCAATGTTATTATTACTTTTGGTTGACAATTGTACATGATACCAAAGGTAGCGCTGCCCACTACTATTTGTTTAATCTCTGCTAAGCAATGTAGTAAGGTCATTTCATAGATCAGGAAATTCATCTTCTTTGTGATCCATGCTCACAATAAGCATAAGGTCGCTGCCACATCTGTGGCCACTACATAAATCCTCTCTTTGCAGCAAAAGCAAGTGGATGAGATCATGGAAGAGTACAGAGACATATTATCCTCACCCATTGGGGTACCGACACATTTCCAAGTCAATCATCCAATCGATCTGAACCCCAGTGCACTTCAGCCTAATGGACTAGTATATCATCTCTCGCTGATGAAAAATGATGAAATCAGGTGTGAGATCCAATAGCATCTTCAAAAGGGGCACATGAGACCTAGTGCATCCCCTTGCGGAAGCCTGATTGATCTAAAAATATGACGAAGACTTGATAAACTTGATTAAGTTAATTTTGCAAGTAAAATGTTATATGTTTAAGGCAACCGGATCAATTTGCAACACATAAGAAAGGATTACTTATGTAGAAATAAGCATAGACAGCATCATAAATCATTGAACATAAGACATAAACACAACAACTTGATAAAGGAGTTCACCCCACTCCAGGATACATCTCCTGGTCCAGCCTCCAAATGGATCTTTTATATTAAATTGCTCAAAGTGCTTAAAAAAAAATTCTTACAGTGCTCAAATCAACAAAATGACTACTCCAATGGCTCCGCAGTGTGCCAAAACCCTTGTCTAGGCTCTGACGGCACCTGAAACGGTCGAAAAATGAAGAAGATAGCCTCCTTGAAGTCTCCCCTCCTTCTTTGTTGTCTCTGGCTCTACAATCTGCACCCTTGTTCTCCAAACCTGGCACACACGCTCATTTAAGCGTAAAGAACTCAGTGTCGTACGCAACTGCGCACCTATACAAACCGTAGAACGGTTAGGGCGCCTCCAGCCCCTAACCGCCTCGGCACTGGGCCACATGGCCATAAGACCAAAGGCTGGGCGCAAAAAGGAGTTTAACCGTCCAACCGTTCAAACTTCTGTTTGCAAAACGCACGCCAATGTAAAAACGTGGGTCGAGGGTTCAAACCCCACGCAACACATAATAAATACATTACAAATATATATTGCAATGCAATGTTTGTTTTCAATATAATATAAAATATGAATGCCGCGCGCCAACAGTTGGGTCAATATAAATATATGGGTCATATTACATTTGCAATACAACCGTGGGTCGGGGCTTATGCCCCGGCCCGCCCCCTATCCATATATCACATTGTATTAACACAAATATATATGCGTTGAACTAATAAACAAGAAACATATGCGGATTYGTTGGCTAGTGGAATTTGTTAAGTCGTATGTTGTGGGGAGGTCTGGGGGTCGAACCCCGCGGCCTCCACTGATTTTGCAAAAACATTGTAAACCAACCATTTGAGGGACACGTGGCGCCCAAACATTGGGCCACGTGTCCTCACCTTATTCGCTGCCAATGAGACATGTGTCCATACTGTATTCGCCAACAAACATCCAACCAGCAATCACCACGTCATCCCTTTTCCAAGTCAGCGTGATGGTACGGCCTGCCACGTGGCCGTACAGACAGGTACAGTCAACATCCAAATTTTGACCTTTTTGACTCGGCGGTAAAATCGTGATATCTCCTCCATACGGACTCCATTTGCGAAAATAAATATACCACCAGAATCAGGAAAACGAGACGGACGCAATGGCACTATTTTCATCTCAATCCAAGCACTTTGAAAATTGAGCAAATTTTGATCCCCTGATCACTGATTGTACTGGTGCAGAAGAAGGATGGGACCTAGAAAATCTGCATTGATTACAAATCCTTAAAGAAAATCATAGTCAGGAACCAGTACCCAATTCCTATGATTGATGACCTTCTTGACCAACTCAAGGAAGAAAATTTCTTCAGTAATATTAACCTAAAATATGACTACCACCAGGTTCCCATCGAACCGACTGATGTATGGAAGACAACCTTCAAATCTAAAGAAGGTCTCTTCAAATGGTTGGCCATGCCCTTTGGCTTAACAAATGCACCAACCACTTGCATGAGGTTGATGGATGATGTATTGAGACCCTTCACCAACTCTTTTATGGTGGTATATTTTGATGAGATCCTCATCTTCAACAAAACTTGGGAGGAGCACATGCAGCATATTCAATAGGTTTTGAGCACTCTGTGACAACAAAAGCTATATTCCAACTTGGAAAAATGCTCTCTTGGCATGAAAAAGGCCCAATACTTGGGATACATTATTGATGAGCATGGGGTACATGTTGATCCAGATAATATCCAAGTCATCTGTGACTTTGATGCAGGAGCATCATTGGCAAGCATGAAAAGGCCGGACCACTCAACACGTGAGAGTTCTTCCAGAACTTTTGCGTGAGAAATTACAACCGATTTTGGAATTTGCCTCCACTCAGTGTAGGAAATTCACCTTTGGGGGTACGCATGAACCGATGTCGAATTTTACCCTTTGAGGCAAAGTTTTGAAATTGTAAATAGAGCAGGAGTTTCACTTCGACTCTGGAAAGTGACTGGAATAAGATAGCATAGGATGAAATTTAGAGTAGGCAAGTAGCCAGGGGAAACCCTATAAACAATTTTGAGTTATGTAGAAGTTTGTACACCCAGTTAAAGAGAGCTGTAATACAGAGAGAGCAACAATACAGAAAAAAAAACTAGTTGTAAGAGAGAACTGCGAGTTAGCAAGAGATCTCAATCTTTTGAGTGACTGTAATTTTAAATGTATTGTGTAGCCAGTGGGAACTTGTGAATATAACAGAATGGAAAATTGAACCAAATGTGTGGTGTTTTGACTGTATGCATTTTCCTGTTATTTTCTGTTTTCAAGAATATTTTCTGTTTTCAGGAACAAGTGGATGGAACTGTGAATTTTCCCAGTTTCAATTGTTTCTCTTCATTGGAAGCTCTGCAAGGTGTGCATAGAGCCAGAGAGGAACACTGTGGATCTAAGTTATCGAAATCCCTCATACGCAAGGAGTGCTCAGGATATTAAAGTCTGAACCAGACAAATCTCAGGAGGAATAACACTTCAGAAGTGTTATCGAGATCCAAGAACTCATTCTCTGGAAGAGGTGAAGGTCGAGTCTTCGAAGACTTAGAAAATTTTCTAAGTCTAAAGTGAGTAAAAGATCAGGAGGAAGAATGTCGTCAAGTGTTGGGTCTTGGTGGAAAATCCCATGGACCATCCGATTTAAGGAAGGAGTGCAAACTTTAACGTTATGTAGATCCAAGGGGGAGATCCCAGAGACTTGGACGGATGACGGAGAGTCCTCAAGGAGAAACGTTGAAACCCCGCAGGCCATTGGATCAGGTGGAGCTGTGAGGAGGTTAGTGGTGAGGGCTTCTTTATGCCCAAATCTCAGGAGGAGTAGTGACCGTTGATCACAAGCATATCTGGACCGTTGCTCCATTTCAGAATTTCGAGTACCACGAGTTGGGAAGACAGAGACTCTTGTGTTTCAGAATCCCAAGTTGTGAAATCGCTAAGTCTTGATTTGACCAGAGCCATCGATCCGAGGAATCGTTGTGAGTCGTTGATTGAATGCCAGGATATTTCGGCATTTCGGCGTTTTGGCAACTGGGGGCTCAAAGAGTGAAGGGATGGGATGCTTGAGTTGTGAAGTTACAGTCCCTGGTATTTCGGCATTTTAGGTTTCGGGAGTTGAAGAGTCAAGGAACTTGCATCAGGATCCGCGAAGTCATGAAATCCAGAATTCCTTTTCGATAAAAGTCCCGATCAGCCCTTTTGACATTTCAGCATTTCGGTCATTGGGGGCTCCAAGGGGCAGAGATATCCCTTATAACCGGATTTCTTGAAATCACGAAACCTGAAGTCGCGATTCACGAAAACCTGAAGGATAAGGCATTGGGACATTTCGGCTTTTCAGTGACTAGAGACTCCAAGGAACAATACTCCCTGTGTCCTACTTTCGCGAAATGCAAAATCCCAAAGGAACAAGCATGTGGACATTTCGACATTTCGGCTACCGAAGCTTCGGAGGAAAAAGGAATGGGATACTTGACTCCTGAAGTCCTGGTCCCCGATAAGCGCCCTTTTCGGTTTGGCGCAAGGTCATGGCCCTTGGTCGTGTGCTGTGGGAGCTCATGCTTGGCACTTGGAAAATCCAACTGAGCATTGTTGAAGGGACCTATGTGTTCGTTCGAAGGGTTCTAGTTCAGGACCAGAAGAGCCATTTCAACTCCGGAACCAAAATATCCTGACCGGGAGGTCGAGCAGCCCTCAATAGGGATAGGGGGTCTGCATTAGGTGGTATCAGAGCATCGGTTTTTCGTCTGTAGACTTTAGGCGAAGGAGGAAAATAAGGAGACAGAGAACTTGGAGTTGTACTATGTGTGTGACATATAGTCAACATAATGCTGCCAAGAAGACGAGAGCTGCCTTTAGCCAATCGTGCTATAGAAAGGGAGATGTGAGAACTTTGCACCCAATTGGAAATAATGGAAGCAGTACAGAGAAGAGCACTTCATGTTGGGGATGTCAGTGATGTAGAAAGTGAAGAGGTTGAGGTTGAAGAAGCTATAGGAGAGGAGGCTGCAGAAGAACATTTTTTGAGAGCAGTTGCTAGATTAGGAGGCAGAGCTAAGATAGAGGTCCCCATGTACTAGGGAAATCTAGATGTTGAAGAACTATTGGAATGGATAAGGTCAATGGACAAACACTTCGACTATGAAGATGTCGATGAGAATAAGAAGGTGAAGCAGGAAGTCACCAGACTAAAATGGCATGCATCACTGTGGTGGGAAAAACTGCAAGCTGAGAGGAAAAGCAAAGGAAAATAGAGGATAAAGAGTTGGGACAGAATGATAGCCAAACTGAAGGCTAAGTTCATACTCAAAGACTACCAGATCAATCTATTAAGGAAGCTAGAGAACCTGAGATAGAAAGGAATGACATTCAAGGAGTACACCGAGGAGTTCTACCAACTAAACATCAGAACTGGACAATGGGAGAGAGACGAAGAGAAAGTCGCCCAATATATAAATGGCTTGAGATATGAGATCCAGGATGAGCTCAGCATGATGTCAGTCAGGACTGTGGAAGATGCTTATCAGTTTGTGCTGAAGGCAGAGGAGAAGTAGGTCAGAAAACAAAACCAGTGAGGAAGAGGTAAAAGCTCGGTCCCAAGCAAAAGAAAGGGATTTAACCGTGACAGAGAACATCGGTCTAAGGATGAGGCTGAGAAACCACACAATCACTCGAAATGGGGAGGAAGTTCATGAGGGAGATAGAGTGGTGGAAGAAAATCTTCTAGAGGAAGAGGCAGAGGAGGAGTAAGGTGGTATAACTATGGAAAGATAGGGCACATGTCTTGGGAGTGTCCTGAGAAGAATAAGGAAGGAGGAGAAGCTCACATTTTCAAAGAACAATGAAGAGATGTTGAGGCAGAAGGAGTAGAGGATGGAGCATCCCTGATGTTGAGAAAATTTCTCTTAAAACCAGAGGCAGAAATTGAAAAGCCAGTGCAGAGAAACTGTCTCTTCAGGACAGCTTGCAAGACTAAGGATAAAGTATGCAAGGTGATCATTGACAATGGGAGTAATTACAACCTAGCATCCATAGAGATGGTGGAGAAATTGGAGCAGAAGACAACTGCACATCCAAGGCCATACAAAGTCTCATGGCTGCAAAAAGGACACCAGGTAACAATCACTAAACAATGCCTGGTTGAAATTAAAATAGGAGGATATAAAGATGAAATCCTATGTGATGTAATTCCCATGGACGTATGTCACATTCTGTTGGGAAGACCATGGAAGCTTGGTATAAATGTCATTCATGATGGGAGGAAAAATACATATACATTGGAGAAGAATGGTAGGACGCATATGTTGCTTCCAATGGAGGAGAAGAGAGCAAAAGAGGAAGCCAGCACAAGCATACTTCTCATGAGTGGGAAGGAACTCTTGAAAGAGGTCAAGGAAGAATAGGAGATGAAATTTTCTATGGTGAGGAAGCCCATAGTCATCCTTACGAGTACATCAATGGATGATTTTCCTAAAGAAGTTCAGGAGCTACTGTATAATTTTGTTGATATAGTGGTGGATGAGCTACCAAACTCATTGCTGCCCATCAGGGGTATCAATCATCATATCGACTTGATACCAGGAGAAAACTTGCCAAACAAGACAGCGTATAGATTAACACCTCCAGAAAATGAGGAGGTGAAGAACCAAGTCCAAGAGTTGCTGGATAAGGGTTTGGTCAGAGAAAATTTGAGCCCATACGCAGTACCAACTGTGTTAATCCCAAAGAAAGATGGAGGATGGAGAATGTGCATAGACTTGAGAGCCATCAACAAGATCACCATCAGGTATAGATTTCCTTTACCGAGAATGGATGATTTAATGGATTGCTTAAGTGGAGCAAATTTATTTTCTAAGATAGATCTGAAAAGTGGATATCACTAGATTAGGATGAGAGAAGGTGATGAATGGAAAACAGCCTATAAGACAAATGAAGGTCTGTATGAGTGGTTGGTTATGCCATTTGTCTTAACGAATGCCTCAAGTACTTTTATGAGGCCGATGAATGAAATTATAAGAGATTTCATTGGAAAGTTCGTGGCTGTATGTCTGGACGATATACTTATCTTTAGCAAGACTAAAGAGAATCATTTGAGGCACCTAACACTAGTAATGAGGAGGCTACAATAGGAGAAGTTGCTGATGAATTTGAAGAAGTCCTCTTTTATGAAGAAATAACTCATTTATTTGGGTTTCGTGATCTCTTCAAATGAACTGAAGATGGATCCAGAGAAGGTGAAAGTGATCAGAGAATGGCCGTCACCAAGAAGCATGTTCGAGGTGAGGAGCTTTCATGGTTTAGCAAGTTTCTATAGAAAGTTCATTAGAGACTTCAGTGGGATCTATGCACCGATGATGGATACAGTGAAGAAGTGACACAAGTCTTTTAAATGGATAGAGGAGGTCGAAAAGAGCTTCAATATAATGAAGGAGAAGATAACAGAACAACCAATTCTGGTCTTGCCGAATTTTGAGAAGACATTTTAGGTAAGGTGTGACGCAAGTGGAGTTGCAATAGGAGCAGTTCTGAGTCAGGAAAATCGACTTGTTTCCTATTTCAGCAAGAAGTTGAATGAGACTAAGAGGAAATACTCCACATATGACAAGGAGTTCTATGCCATAACTCAAGCATTGAAGAAATGGAGGCATTATCTTTTCCCACAAGAGTTTGTCTTGTACAGCGATAACCAAGCTTTACAATTCATAACGCGACAAGAAAAACTGAACTAGAGGCATGCAAAATGGGTTGAATTTATGAAAAATTTTACTTTTGTCATAAAACATATTGCTGGGAATGCTAACAAGGTTGTTTATGTGTTAAGCAGAGATGTTTGATCATGCATGAATTCCAGGTGAAGACCTTGGGGTTTGAACACCTTCAGGATATGTATTGTGATGATACAGATTTCAAGGAGACCTGCGAAGCATGTACAAACCCTGTACTGAGAGATCAAAGTCAGTGGACAAAGTATATGGTTCAGGAAGGATTGTTGTTCAGAGGAAATCAATTGTGCATACCAAGATTCTCAATGAGGGACAATCTTCTGAAGGAGAAGCATAGTGGAGGATTGGATGGGCATTTTGGCCATGATAAAACGTTTGCATAGTTGAGAAATTCATACTATTGGCCAGGTATAAGAACAGAAGTGATAAAGTTTGTGAATAGATGTAGAATCTATCAACATGCAAAGGGGAAAGGACATAACATTGGATTGTATCAACTATTTCCAATACTAGAGAGGCCTTGGGATGCAATAAGCATGGATTTCTTGTTGGGATTGCCAAGAATACAAAGGGGATTCAATTCCATATTGTGGTGGTGGATAGGTTTTCAAAAATGGCACATTTCATCCCATGCCATAAGACCAGTGAAGCAACACAAGTTGCAAATCTGTTTTTTAGAGAAGTTGTGAGGCTTCACGGTCTACCTGGAAGCATTGTGTCAAACAGAGACACAAAATTTGTTGGTCACTTTTGGAGGACATTGTGGAAGAAGATGGGGATAGATTTGTCCTTCATCTCAGCTTATCACCCTTAGACAGATGGGCATACTAAGGTGGTAAATATAAGTTTGGGAAACTTATTGAGAAGCCTGGTTACTGAACACCATAACTAGTGGGATCAGATTCTGCCACAAGAAGAATTTGCATACAATGACTGACCAAACAGAAGCACTGGAAGGAGCCCATTCCAAATACTCTATGGAATGAAACCCAGGGGAGTGTCTGAGTTGAGAGACTTGGAACAGGGTGAAATCAGAAGCGCTGGAGTAGATGATTTTGTTGCAGAGACCTGATAGTTAGATCAAAGAACAATTACAAAGTTCTAACTAGAAATACAAGCACATAGTTGATCAACATCATAGGGAACTTCAATTTGAAGTGGGAGATCAGGTTTTAGGACATCTCAGGAAGGAAATATTCCCTAGGGAAACATATAACAAATTGAAGATGAAGAAGATAGGACCCTGTAAGATCTTGAGGAAGTTTGATGAAAACACCTATGAGATCGAGCTGCCAGATGGAGTGGATATTTCATCCATATTCAATGTTTCAGACCTGTACCCTTACAGGAAAGATGACACAGAAGGATCATAAGATCAAGGAAAAGTTCAGTGGGAGAAACAGATGCCTGCGGCAGAAAAGATGTAGATGGAGAAAATTGTTGATCAGAGGATTGGTAAGAAGACTAGGAGGAAGAATTATTTCGAGTATCTAGTCAAATGGAAGGGACACCCAATCGAAGATTCCATTTGGGAAACTGAAGTTTCTATCCAGAAGCAGGGAAAGTCAGTAGAGGAGCTCATGGACAAGAGTCCATGAATTTCTGTCAAGGGGAGTATGATGCAGGAGCATCATTGGCAAGCGTGTAGAGGTGGGACCATTCAACACATGAGAATTCTTCCAGAACCTCTACATGAGCATTTACAACCGATTTCAGAATCCACCTCCACTCAACACCTAAAATTCACCTTTGGGGGCATGCTTGAACTAATGTCGAATTTTACCCTCTGAGGCAAAGTTTTGAAATTGTAAACAGAGCAGGAGTTCCACTTCGAATCTAGAAAGTGACTAGACTAAGATAGACTAGGATGATATTTAGAGTAGGAAAGTAGCCAGGGGAAACCCTAAAAATAATTTTGAGTTATGTAGAAGTTTGTGCACCCAGTTAAAGAGAGCTATAATACAGAGAGAGCGACAATACAAAAAAAAAACTAGTTGTAAGAGAGAACTGCGAGTTAGTAGGAGATCTCAATATTTTGAGTGATTGTAATTTTAAATGTATTGTGTAGTCAGTGGGCACTTGTGAATATAACAGAATGGAAAATTGACCCAAATGTGTGGTGTTTGGACTGTATGCATTTTCCTGTTATTTTCTGTTTTCAGGAACAAGTGGATGGAACTGTGAATTTTCCTAGTTTCAATTGTTTCTCTTCATTGGAAGCTCTGCAAGTTGTGCATCGATCC
The DNA here is from genome assembly GCA_009831015.1 of Picea engelmannii. Classification (NCBI taxonomy): domain Eukaryota; kingdom Viridiplantae; phylum Streptophyta; class Pinopsida; order Pinales; family Pinaceae; genus Picea; species Picea engelmannii. The sequence goes on from ML776737.1 coordinate 250,462, forward strand.
AGAGAGGAACACAGTGGATCTGAGTTATCAAAATCCCTCAGATGCAAGGAGTGCTCGGGAGATCGAAGTCTGAACCAGAAAAAGCTCAGGAGGAATAACACTTCGGAAGTGTTATCGAGATCCAGGAACTCATTCTCTGGAAGAGGTGAAGACCGAGTCTTCGAAGACTTAGAAAATTTTCTAAGTCTCAAGCAAGTAAAAGCTTAGGAGAAAGAACGTCATCGAGCATTGGGTCGTGGTGGAAAATCCTGCGGACCATATGATTTGAGTAAGGAGCGCAGACTTTAACGCTGTGTAGATCTAGGGGGGGAGATCCTGGAGACCTGGACAGATGGAAGAGAGTCCTCAAGGATAAACGTCGAAACCTCGCAAGCCGTTGGATTAGGTGGAGTTGTGAGGAGGTTAGCGAGGAGCGCTTCTTGACGCCCAAATCTTGGGATGAGTAGTGACCATTGATCACAAGAAGATATGGATTGTTGGTCCATTTCGGGATTTTGGGTATCGGGAGTTGGGAAGACAGTTTCTCTTGTCTTTCTGAATCCCAAACCATGAAATCACGAAGTCGCGATTCGACCAGAACCATCGATCCCAAGAATCATTGTGAGTCATTGATCGAACACCAGGATATTTCAGCATTTCAACGTTTCAACAACTGGGGGCTCTAAGAGTGAAGGGACAAGACGCTTGACTTGTGAATTCCCGATCCCTGGTATTTTGACATTTCGGGTTTTGGGAGTTGAAGAGTCAAGGAACTTGCATCAAGTTCTGTGAAGTCACAAAATCCGAAATTCATTTTCGGTAAAAGTCTCGATTAGCCCTTTCGTAATTTTGGCATTTCGGTCATCAGGGGTTCCAAGGGGCAGAGATATCCCTTGTAATCGGATTTCCCAAAATCGTGAAACCCGAAGTTACGATTCAAAAAAACCTGGAGGATAAAGCTCTAGGACATTTTGGATTTTTGGCGACTGGAGACTCCAAGGAACAAGGATACTCCTTGTGTCCTGATTTCATGAAACGTGAAATTTCGAAGGAACAAACGCCGGGACATTTCGGCATTTCAGTTACTGGAGGTTTGGAGGACAAAGGAACGGGACGCTTGACTCATGAAGTCCTAGTCCCCGATAAGCACCTTTTTCGTTTTATTGCAAGGTCATGGCCCTTGGTCATGTGCTGTGGGAGCTCACGCTTGGTGCTTGGAAAATCCAGTTGAGAATTAGTGAAGGGACCTGTGTGTTCATTTGAAGGGTTCCAGTTTGGGACCAGAAGAACCATTTCAGCTCCGAAACCAAAAGATCCTGACCGGGAGGTCGTGCAACTCTCAAGAGGGATAACGGATCTGCATCAGACTGGCTAGCCCCAACCACACTATCTGAGCTTCGAAGCTTCTTGGGACTAGCCAAATTCTACTGAAGGTTTGTTTTTGGATTCTCCCATATTGCATGGGCACTCAACCAGGTGACCAAGGGTGGTGGTAGGGAAATGTTTGGTTGGGGTAAGGAAAAAAAACAAACATTCGATGATCTGAAGCATCTCTTGTGCTTAGCTCCAGTACTGTCCTTGCCTGATCTGCAACAACCATTCGATATTGAGACTGATGCATCTGACTATGATGTAGGCACAGTTCTCACTCAACACGGTCATCTGGTGGAACACCATAGGGAGACACTCTAATAAACTATCCTGAAATACCCAACCTATGACAAGGATATGTATTCCATTGTACAAGTCTTTTGGGAAAGGAGATGATCATCCACACTAATCACAACCCTCTGCAGTTCCTACAGACACAAGGGAAATTGTAGAATGATCGCCATTAGAATTGGTCCACCTACCTAAAACAATTACATATCAACATCAAGTATAAGACAGGGATCTCAAATCATGTCACTGACTGCCTCAGTCGACCTCTCGTGGCTGCTTGCACCATTGTGATCCATTCCTGTGGACATGAGGCATCTGAGTGGCCCCAACTTTATCAGCAAGATCCAAACTTCACCATCACCTATCATCTCTTGTCTACATGCCCAACTGTCATTGATTTTCACATTCAGAAAGAAATATTATGCCATATGGGCCATGTCCATGTTCCTACAAGAGAGCATGCAAATATAATTTGGGAATCCCACTACAATAGGATGGAGAGAAATTTTGGCATGGAGAAAACTATTTTCATTCTTCAGAAACGTTTTTATTGGCCAAACATTTGACAATAAGTCAAAAAGTATATCAAATATTTCACTTCCTGTCCAATTTCCAAGCCATCCATCAAGAAGAAAAGATTATACACCCCTCTTCCTACTCCCAAGAATCCTTGGGAATCCATCTCAATGGATTACATTTCCAACCTTCCTTCAACCAAGCAAGGCAATGATTGTGTATTTGTGGTCATTGATCGGTTTTCAAAGATGGCCATCCTCATAGCCTGCAATAAGTATATCACAATGAGATATACTTCCAAGATCTTCTTCGAACGAGTGTGGGTCCATTTTGGGATACCATAGACCATCATATCTGACTGGGAAAACATGTTCCTCAACACATTTTGGTCGAGTCTCTGGTCACTGTTGGACACCAAGATGACTAAATCCACTTCTTTCCACCCCCAAACAGAGGTCTTTAATCGGATGATTGTGCACATATTGCGCATGTACAACTCTAAGCATCCACATATATGGGATGAGAGTCTCCCCTATGTTCAAAATAATTACAATAAGGATCTTGATAGTTCCAACGAACATAACCCATTTCAGGTGGGGTTGGGATTCCAACCCTTGGTTCCAATTGATGTTGCACTACCTCTTTCCACCAAACAAACACACTCTTCCCATGTTGAGTCTGAGACCGACAAAGCCACTAAATTCATTGAGTTGATTCATTACATCTGCCAACAGGTCCATGAGATTTTGTAGAAATCCAATGATAAGTACAAGCAACACCATGATCAACATAGGGTATTGCACTAGTTTCAGGTTGGAGACAAAGTCTGGTTACATTTGTAGAAGGAGCACCTCACAGGGCCCCATCGTAAGCTCCACACACTTCATTATCAGCCTTACACTATCACCAAGGCTTTGGGTAGCAATGATTTTGAGCTCAACACTCCACCCTTCCTTCGATTGCACCCAATGTTCAATGTGGACCTCCTTTGGCCATATTTTCCACCATTATTGGACACCTCAGAGATCAGAAAACAACTGGCACCAATAGAGCTCAACCCTTACTACATGGAACAAGCATCCACTGATCATATAGTGGACATAGAGGTCAACGACACTTGCCAGTAGAAGATCCAGCTTTATCAGGTTTTCAAGGCAGGGAAACTCCTACACCAAGGCAAGCGACTCACCCGGGGCCAAATCCAGCAAAATTTTCCTCACTTGATGGGGGAACTCAATGCAATGGAGACCATTTCTTCCTAAGGGGGGAATATTTATCTAGGTGGATATTGGTGGCCACCCACCTATTCCAACTGTCTTCTCTTGTTAGTTTATAGTACAACACATTATTTTGTACTTCTTTGTAATTGTGGGTTCTACACTTATGGGGATGTCTAAAGCCCTACACATATCCTAGCTGGATACCGGTGGCCTCGTACCTAATCCAACTAGCTTATTTTGTATGTTTTCATGTTAGCACATATTGTTGTACTTCCAGGGCCATTTTGGAGCCCTAAACAATGCATTTTTTGGCTCACCACAGTCAAACTATAGACGAATTTAGAGTTTGGCAACATAATGTGTATTTCTCTAAAATACATTTCAAATAGACTATCACATGCCTAAAACAGACGTTGTATGCAAAAGGTACGACCTCGGGAAGTTGAGGTACCAACTTACCCATAGGGGCCCACATGACTTTTGGCATTGCACCTTCTAGGGTTAGGTTTTTGGATGTCTAGGGTTTTGATATTCACGATTAATATTAAAAATGAATTTGGAGCCTCATTTTAATCATTATGCTCAAACAGATGCACGTAGCATTCACATCTCTTCTTAGAGATAACTACCACCATTCAAGCAAGTGTTTCAGTTATGCAGTTTTATAGTTTCAACCTATTTCATTTATTCAATATAAGATATTGTTCATTGTATATATGTTTCGTTCTTCATATCTTTGTGTTTATTGTATTCATTTTGTTAGTTAGTTTGTTCCTCTCCTAAATTTGGATCAAGATGCTAACAATGTACACAAGATATGACCTTTATTTAATAAATATGATGACCTCCAACAAGAGATACACAGATATGGGATAAATATAAAAGATACAATTGTTGTGACTAAATATTCTTCCAACATGTGTTGGATGAGATAGTAAGGATATTTCCTAGACCCTAAATGACTGTATGTAAGAAGACAAGATAAATTTCTTTCCCTTATTCTATATCCGGTACTGAACCTGACAGAGTTGTACCCCTCTAGACTACAGAAACCATCAATATTTATTCATCTTGGAATATGACCCTCAACCTCCTAGATAATGTTGTATATCTATAGATTAAGGACTTATAAATACCACTGAAGAGTATCTTTACTAATATATATGACCTTCCAAACTCAATGGATTCACTATAATAGTACGACCTCATTCAAATATTTGCCCAATGAAAGAATAAATTGATATGAAGTTTAAATCCCCCCAATACTGATGATAAAAGGATCTAGGGTGTTGTAGAATCCTCCTCGAATGACCTTGGCTTCATATCTATCTTTCTTTGGCCAAATTGAATTGTTTTCTCCTCCACATTGTGCCCTTTATGTAGAAATCTTGAGATCTCCTCCTTGAACCTTCGTCCACTGTAGAAACTAGAAATGTGGCTGAATAGAATGGTGATAGAGGAATATTTCACCTCGTTGGACAAGCTTGTACCAAGAATAGAGGGATATTTCACCTCCTTGTTGATTTCTAGAGTTTATTTAGTCGAAAACCTCAAAACCCCCAAGTACCTTGGACATTCTAGTTAAGAATCCATACATCAAAATATTGATCAACATGATGAGAGAATATAATCCTCTATCTCTCTTTTATACCCCCTTTCACATTTTTACATTCAAGTGAATTGTAATTGATCTTTAATATTTATTCATAAAATCACTTTATAATTTAATGACCTTTTTTACTCCAAAAAGTGAGTAATTCACCCTCATAGGTTCTCTTGCCACTGAAAGTCACTTTTAATATTCTATCCTGTAGATATTTGTGTTCCGGTTCCAACAAGATATTACACTAAGGTGTTCCTTTAAGAAACATGCTCCAAATAGCACCTTTAATGTAATTAATTAAAATATGCTCAATAATAACCCAAAATTACGGAAATTGTCGGAATGCAATGAAACCAAGGACAAGTTGTGTGGAATGGATCCTGATGATGAAATATGATGAATAATATAAGTCGAGCCCCATAGAAATATTCAAAACTACTTGAACTCACTACGACCCCTAATTGGCCACTCTAGCAGGAATCCCAATCTGCAACATAAAGGAATCCAAAAATGGGGACATTACATTGTAGGGGTTATTCTATAGGTACCATGAGTTACATAGGGATTAGATAGAACACAGAATTTATGGAGGATTTTCTCTCCAGAGGAATCTGTCCGACTTCACTATGAAGCCTACGAGGGTCCTTATAACTGGTTGTGTCCTTATAACTAGTTATATTAGTTCCACTTTATTGTTCGAGAATATCATCCCCTCTTGGGAGAGGGATACCTTCTTTAGTTCGGGAGGTCCCTTTAGACATCATATCCTATTTGTGTTCATTGGCCTTGTTATCCCCGTTTTCTAGGGATAACTAGGAGATCATGTCTCGAGGCCCACAGGTCCTAGACATGGAGTACCGAGAGCAAGATTGACCTGAGCATGGCCCGGAGGGCCCATACTTTTCTTCTTCCATCATCTTTGTCTTGTCAGCAGCAACAACATCCATCACCATTGGTTTGGTCTTATATTAGAAGAGGTTCTTGCTCCATGAGGTAATTGGTCCAGGTATCATGGTATGTGTCACTTTTGATCATTGAAACCTTTAAATATATGCATGTAATTCCTTTTATCTCTAATAAATGCTTGGATCTTACATTATCCAACTTGACCATGCTTTGGGAGATTGACAGGGTGCCCTAGCAATCCTGTGCCCATAGGTATTGGTTTTCCACTGGGGGAATTTCTGAAATGCCATAGTCTGCTCCCATCATAGCACCACTATTTCATCTTATTTCCCTCTTATTTATCCCATTCCCCTTGTCCGGGCATTAGGTTGACCTATTTGTAGGATTTCACCTTATCTTGTGGGAAGAAGGGGATAAAGGCCCAGAAGGTAAAAGCAGCTAGTAAAAGACAAAAGCCTAGAATGAAACCTCGAGATGCTTCACTCAGGGATCCCCGAGAAGGAAATAAAAGGCCTCTCAGCAAGAAACAAGAGGGACCTAGAAAATAAAAAACAAGACCTAGTCAGAGGATAGGGGGTCTCATCACAAGCCAACCTATTAGGTTCATGGGTACCTAATAGTATGACATTTCCACCATCTGGTTACCATGCCAGGGCAGTGACCTTTGGTTGCATGGCCAAGGGAAAGGGGGTCTCATCACAAGCCAGGCTTCTCATCTCTGTGAAAGTACTTCTGGGTAACCTTGTCAGCTCTTGTCACCATGCCAAGGTAGTTTCCTCTGGTCAACCCTTGAATAAAAATAAAAAAGAAGAAGAAAAAGAAAATAAAAGAATAAAGGCAAGAATGGGCTTGGAAAAAATGCATCCATGACAAGTACAAATCGCCTTCTACAAAGGCACCCATAGATAAAATTATGCATCCTGAGCCTTCATTGTGCCCACATTTCTGGACATCCCCTAGTCACATCACCTCACTTACATGGCTTGTATGAAATCTTCCTAGAAACTTTACTTTTCTTGTGGATACTAGCCCAATAGGACATCTTGGTTTTTTTTCTCTGATCTTGTATTGCAGGTTTTTGTAATGTATTTGAGCTATTGATTGATGTATTAGGTTTTTTATGCATATGTTTAATAATATTGATGATGAAATGTGATTAACATTTCTATGATCCCGGTGACTGGTGAGCCCATGGAGGGCGTATCTTTTGATGTACAGGACCATGCCTGGCGGATAGGTACCATTTGGACCAGTACACATGGAGAGATGACCAGCTTGGACCTCCATGGGGCTAAAGAGCCCACCATATGGATGTTGAGACCCCATTAGGGGCTATAGATAGGATGGATATGGATCAGGGATTTTTCACCTAAGAGGAAGAGGATGTTCCATCAGAGGCACTCCGACAGGACTAGACCTAGGCGGAATCACCCCTTTTCAATGGAATGCCAGCCTTGGAAGGCTTGGGACATCTCCATATTCACCATGACATCATCCAACTTCATGGATGCTTTTGGAGTCAGACTGGGCAGCAGTGGCACGTGTGGCATGTTGGAGAGGCCCCTGGGGGGCTAACGTTTTGCTCCTTGGTGTCTCATTTTCCTTAGAAGGGGCTAGCACCTCCCTTAAAGGGGATTTTACTCCCAATTTTACTTGATTAGGGTTTTTTACTTAGCATTTAATGTAAAAACAATATTATTTTGGTATTATGGCCTTGTCAGCCTTTTTATGACCTAAAAGGTAAAATTAGGTCATTGATACACTATATATTGAGGGTTTTGACTCTCATGTTATGATGATCTTTCACTCACCACTTGGTGAGGTCTGAAATTTGCACCCCATTTGGGTTATTGGATGATTTGAGGAAGGCACACTTGTTGAAGGGAGATATTTTTGGCATTCTATGGTGTTTTTCTTGAAGGAAGGTGTTACAAATAGGGTTTGCATGATTATTTTCTTGATGATTTGTAAGTATTTTTCTGAAAAACTTCTTGATTGAATGGTTGTAGCTTGATTTCTTCCATCTATTTATAAATATTTTTGAATCAAAACCCTAGGGGACAAACACACAAGTAGGTCATTGTCTCATGTCCCCTGATAGAAAATTTTTTAGCCATTTGAAGAAGAAGAAGAGAGCCTAGCCATAGCTACACTCCTTTTTCTTCTTCCCTTAAGCTAGCTGTACCTTTTGAATTCAAGAGGAAGAGGACATCCCAAGCCTAGGTTATCTACACCTAGGGTTGTTTTCTTTTAGGGTTTGATGAAAGAGCCTTGCCTTAGAAACACTCTCCCTCTTTAAACCCTCTTGTCTTGACTTTGCTTTTCATTGAGCTAGTTGTTTGCTAGGAAGGAGGTGAGAGAACGAGGCCTTGCTTTAGCAACACCGGAGTGAGCCTCTTCCCCATAGGGTTATGATTTTGGAGCCTTGCTTTAGAAACACTTAAAAACTCATCCCTCTAGTCCTTTAAAATCTCATCTCCTTCAACTTTTACATTCTTCACCTATGGCTCTGTTAACCCTAAGGCACTGATCTAAGACCTCCAACGTTGATGTAGAATTGGATCCAAACACTCTCAAACCTCTTGAAATTGAAACCCTAACTACACTAACCCTAGACTAGACTAACTTACTAACCCTAAGTTGTTGACATCATCATTGAATATTTCATCTTTATTGCAACAACGTTTTGACTTTTGAGTAATTGAATGGTAGTTGAAGGCATTGATTGAGTTAAGAAGTTATCTGTTATATTGAATGTTGTTTCATTCAAGTATTTATTGATGAAGTGATATTAATGCCATTGCTCTCTTGTAAACATTGACTCCGTCGACATTTACTTTCAAATTGCTCATATTGAATATAAGATAGTCACTGATTTATATGAGGTATTAACCAAGATTGCACGTATTAGTTTCCTTGTTGTGTTGTCTCAAGCAGGTGCTCTTCTTTTCTTTGGTTATACTCTATTATTGGTTGTTTAGCCAGGACTATCTGATTGGTGGTAATTGGTGAAGTGGAACTTTGTCTTTGTGTTTTTATCCTTTGCCCTTTCAAAACCCCAGGTTACCGGGGATGTCTCCCCTAGGCCTAGCCTCCCTAAATAGAAAGAGCCTCCCCATTGTGGTGACATTGGGTGGGGAAGGTTCTTGTTTTGCCAGTTTGACCTACTATTCTTTAGCCTTTCTTACATATACAAACTACGTGATAACAAGCCTTTAGTTTTATTCAGTAGTGTTCTCTTTGATTATTAGTTGGCCTTAGGATTTTGTATTGCGTCATGATTTCTGAGTCATCATGGAGCAAGACCAAACTCCCTTCCTGTTTCTTCATCTTATGAATTAGCCATCATGGATTGGTCATATATCGAAGCCGCATTATAAAAGACATAGAATTAATAAATGTTGTACATATATATCAACCTCCTAGACTCGCGATCGTTCTACCATGAGTACTAAGTCAGATATGAATGTATTGGGAAGCCCTTCAATTCTAGCCTCCACTATAGTTAGTGGATTCCCCTCGACTCCTGCATCATCGATGGTTTGGATTTTGGAGAATACCTCACTTAATACTTCCCAACCTGTGGTCTCTACTTAGCCCATGGGAACAAATCCTTTTGTATTACAGGGTGGTACACCTAATCATAGTACTCAGTGAATGCCATGGGCCTCTAATCCTTTATCTTTTGGTATGCCAGACATGACTTCGCACTTGTCATCCTCCATTTCAAGATTTAATGTGAATCCTAGTTTCGGTTCTTGGAGAACGATGCCTCATTATACTTCTTTATCATTTGGTGGGGGTCATATCCCTCAATCAAATTCCACGGTAGGAGGTTTGAATCCTCCTTCCTATGGACCCAATACTAGCTTCAATTTTCCAGGGTGGAGTGCTTCAATGCAAAATTCTTCTACTTCTTATATCCCATTTGTCATTCCTTCTTCCATAACATGAATTCCCACAAATTTTTTTATTATGGGGAACCTTCCTCTAACCTCTAGTGTTTCATTAGGGGGGATTCAATTTTATGGTATGGGAAACCCCCAACACAAAGTTCCCTCATTTGGGGGAAACATACATCCTCACATGAGTAACCCTTATCGTGTTTCTTTTTCCTCACAAGCAACTTCCTCTGGGATGGTTCCCTTACAACCTTTTATGAATCAATTGGGAGGAGGATATTATCCTATTGAAAAATTCCATGGTGTATACCAAAACCCTGTTTGGATCGAGATCTCTCAAAACCAATATTTCCTGAGAGCATGGGATCATTCGCTGCAACTCCAACTCCCTTTTATGGCCACATTGAATCTGCCATACTTGTCAAAATTTATGAATGACCCAGTGTGTCATGATCCATCATGGCCCCCTGTACCTACCAAGCTTCTCTCTAACATTCCAAAGTTTGAGGGAAAGATTGGAGAGGACCCATGTGATCAAGTGACTACCTTTCACCTATGGTTCTCATATAACTCCATTAATGATGATTTTGTTCGTTTGAGACTATTTCAACACACCCTTACGGGGGTTTCCACGAAGTGGTACATTGAGCTATCTAGGGGCATTTATGGAACTTTCAATTAGATGGTCCTGGTTTTTCTTAACCACTTGCAATTATCGGTTCGTTATGATGTCGACATGGAAATTTTATTTACTTTTCATCAAGATAAGGCCACCCACATATATAATCATATTCAAGAGTGGTGTAGATGGAAGAGGTTGATTAAATCTTACATTCCTCCATATTTTATATTGGAATGGTTCCTCAAGTCCTTATTGGAATATATTTGGAAGGATGTTTCTACATCTAGAGTAATGTATGAGGAAGAGGCCATATTCAAAGTCTAGTAGTTGGACCTTATATATGCTCAGTCTAGGACACATTACAAAATTATCCTTGACACATTGCAATCAAATTATGATCCTAGAAAAAAATTTGGGCCTCATGCCGATGACATCATAGGCTCTGCAAATTATAAGACTATAGGCCTAGTGATGAACCAACTAAAAGATTCATCTCTTAACCTGTCTACAATAGGACAAGATATGAATTCATCCTCACCCACCTAACCGATGGATGCACATTCTGTAAAGTCGACAAACCCAAATGGTAGTGAACAACCCAGAGGGAACAAGAAGAAAGGTCATGGTAATAATTGTAAGGGTGGGAAGAATAGTTAAAATAATAAAGATAAGGATGACAATAATAATGATAAACCTCATAATAGTGCTGGTGAGGGAAAGGAAGAAAAGAGGAAGGTGAAGTATCCTTGTAAACTTTGTAGAGATGATCACCTTACCCACTTGTGCTCCAAAATTGAGGAAGCCTCAAGGCTCCTAGGGTAGCAGCCTGCAGTGTTGAGTAATCCATTTCCATATAACCAAAATATGACCTCATGAGCCTCCAACACCAGAAATGCATCAAGTGGAAGTCAAAACCCCTTGGCACATGATGGTGGCCATATGTTTTCCAATATGGTTAAATCTGATATTAGTATAGCCACTCAAGCTTGTGATTATGTTCTTCGCAGCCTATTGTAGTTCCAGAGTTTCCTCCTCTGGAAACACATTTGTAGATTGATAATCCATAACCTCTGCCTCGTATTCCAAAAGGATTCTTTAAGTGCTATACCCACAATCCTAATTCCATAGGTCAAATGGATTTGGGCCAAAATCCATGTGCGATGTCGGTTTTGGAGGTGCTCCAGACGTGTTCCACTTAGAAGAATGCCTTGATATCTACTTTAGGAGCTCTAGAATTGAGTGGCTCAAAGGTTGTCAAGTTCTATGTTGTAGATGTTAAGCCTCTCTTGCCTTACAATTTGGCCTTTTAGATCCATGTGGAGGGTATCAATATCACCATAAAGCATGTTGTCATTGATGAAGGTGCTTCAACTTCCATAATGTCTCTATATTTTTGGAAATCCATTGACTATCCATCACTTTCCTAATCCATGACTATGTTAACTTCATTTGATGGAAATTATTTCAGACCCCATCATATCCTTCCTTCTTTCCTGGTCCATTTAGGAGGAAAGACCATGGAGGTCAAGGTAAAGGTGGTTGATGTGCCTCTTGACTACAATGTTTTACTAGGGAAAAATTGGACTTATGCTATGACAACCATTGTGTCATCGATTTCCCATGTTTTATGATTTCCTCATGAAGGGAAGATAATGATGATCGACCAATTTTCCTTTGTGCATCCTAGTCCTTCTACATCAATGGGAGCTTCAGTCATCATTATTGATAATTCTCAGCAGACAATTGGGAACATTGGTGTTGGAATGTACTCCCCCTTGATGGGAACTTTCAATTTATCGACGCCAATCTCATACATTAATGCCATATATGGTGAGTCTTCATCATCATTGAGGTCCGTTCCTTTCCATACTTCATATCTTAATAACCCATGGACCATACCTTCTTCGACTGTGTCATATGAAGGCCATTCACACATCTGGATGGAAATTCCATTGTCCATAGTAGAAATTACATATCAAGCTATACTAGAAGCTATTGCAGACCTAGATCCTCCCTCCTCGCGAATGAAATAGGTGGATCCTGTCGTAGAGCCCATATGATTTGCATAATCATCTAGTTTGCATGACTACCTCAATGATACTTTACCCTCAACTGAATCCATCATAGAGGCCATGTATGTTCTAGATAGGCCTTGGGATGACCTTCATCATAGATCTTATTTTCTCTTGGATCTTGAATGGATTGGACAGGATGATTTTAGGTCCACATTGAGTGAGATGGCCGAGCATGACATGGTTTTGTTAGATACACATGGTATATATGTTGAAGGAAAAATGAAGAACATTTATCCTACCATCATGATTGATATCTCTCGAACCCCTGATAAAATTGAAAATTTATATGTCGGTGCAGATTGTGCACCTAGAGAAATTCATATCTACAACGATCTCTTCAACAAATTTTGATATGTATTTGCTTGGTTGTATGAAGAGATGTTAGGGATCAACCCCAATATTGTCGAACATGAAATTAAAATGTATCCAAATGATAAACCTATTTGGAAACAACTTAGAGATATAAATCCTAGGAAGCCCCCCTCTATTAAGGTAGAGGTGGAGAAGTTTCTCAACATTGGTTTCATCTACTCGGTTCCCTGGACCAAATGGGTATTCAACCTCATTCCCATAGTGTTAGCGATATTTCTTGCTAGGGGGGTCAGAAATCAAATGAATGGGTTAAAACCCACTTGTCCAAGGTTTTAGGCGACAATGCGCCCATGGTAAACAACGAGCAGGATGGGGCGGTCTAGACAAGCGCGCCCGGATCAACAGCGCACAGCAAATTACGGAGCCCCCTTGCCTTCCGACCTTTAAGCAAAAGAGGGGGGGTCCGGAATCGGGGGCGCATCTCTTCGACGGCCTAGATGAACGCGCCCGGATCAACGGTGAAAAAGGTCATTCCGGACCCCCCCCGCCTTTCTCCCTTTAAGCTAAGGGGGGGGGTCCGGAATTGTTGATGCATCTCTCCGACGGCCACGATCGCAGCGCCCGGATCAACGGTGCTCGTGCAGCCACGCTTTTCTCAGCTGCCCTATGTTTATCCATGGTGGGACCTTCTCCTGTCACTTCGCTCACCCTCTACCCGCTGTCCCCTGTCGCCATGTGTCACTTATCCATTCCTCCTCTCTGGCCCGTGTGGCCTCCCCTTCTGTCCGCCACCCACGCATCCTCTTCTTTCCACATCAGCTTCCCGCCTAGGGGTAGTTCCATCTCGGACGCCTTTCTACATGGCCTATTGGCATCCCTCTCTGTTATCACTCTCGCCCTTTTCCACTTCTTCCACGTGCCCCTCAGTGCCATTTCTCCCACCATATCCCATGACCGTCCTTCAAGCCTGTCAGTTGTTCCAGATGACAGCTCGAGAAGTCTTCCCCGACCCAAGATGATGAGTTGGCCGAACCGTCTCCAATCCCAAGAAGCAGTTATTGAAGCAATTGGCGGTGGTTAGACATCGTCTCCGCCATAATGGGGACGTCCTATAACGAATTCAAAGCACGTCGATTCGCCGAATGAATTGTCAGAAGACTGATTGCGTCTGCCATAAGTTGCACGACCATTCAGAGATCACAGCTCCGTGTTGTCAGAAGCCATGCAGACGCAAAGCCTTCAATGCACTTTCTTGGTTCCACCGCTGTTGTTAGTTTGAGTATATGTAGGCGTTTTCACCATTTTTTTATCTATCGATGGTAGAGCTAAGCCCCCAACTGTAAAGTTTCAGCAAATACTCTAGTTTCCTGGTTATGCCTCTGTGTTTGAGATTTCTTGGTTTATAACAAACAATTCTCTTTCTTTTCYGTCTTTGTTTCATCTTTTGCTGGAGGATTCACAGTAGTGCAGCTTGTTACAATAAAGGATTTGTTGTGGCGTTGTCGTGCCCTCTGGTTTTCTGTATTTGAAAGTAAAAGGATTTTGCTTTCGGATACATTTCTTCTTTAATMTGTTGCATACCGGATGTCTATAATAGATCATTGCGCTCTTCTTGCGTAAGTCTTCCACCTACTCACCTTTATTACGACTTACTGTTTGGAGTTTATACAAGACCTCACTCATTCATGCATGCCTGGTCTGGTTTCTGAGTTGATACGATATAGTTCTGAGTTTCCTTCCGTTTGATCACCCTTTAAATCAAACCGTGACATTAAATCTGATGGGCTTCGGGCTCTGCTCCTGCTAGCAATCCAGGAGTGACTTCCGAACGCCAACACATAGATAAGAAGCAATGAGTTGTTCATGTATGTATGGATTTTAGGGACTTGAATAAAGCATGTCTTAAAGATAACTTTCCCACTTCCTTTATTGATCAGATTATTGATGAGTGTGTGGGAAGCAAAGTATTTTCTTTTATGGATGGATTTTCAGGTTATAATCAAATTCAAATTAAACCCTAGGATCAACACAAGATGACGTTTATTTTTCCTTGGGGTACCTTTGCATACCAAAAAGTTTCTTTCGGTCTTAAGAACATCAGAGAAACCTTTCAAAGTGGCATGACCTTCTCATTTCATGAGATTAAGCATATTTTCAAAGCCTATCTAGATGATCTCACTTCTCACTCTCGCAAGAGGGTTGATCATTCGACTCACCTTCGACTAGTATTTGAAATATGTCGCTATTATCACATTCGGTTGTACCGTCACAAATGCATATTTTTTGTTAGGTCTGGCCACCTTTTGGGATTAATAGTTGTTGAGCATGGGATCATGGTGGATCCTATGAAGGTTGAGGCAATACTTTGATTGCCTCCCCCACACAATATTTAAAAACTTTAGGGTTTACAGGGGAAGGCTAACTTCCTGCGTCATTTTGTAGTTAACTATTTCAGTATAACTAAGGGTTTCATGTGTCTCTTGAAAAATGATACTTCATTCATATGGGATGAGGGAGCCCAAGAGTCCTTTGATTCTTTTAAGAAATCCTTGGTATCGACACCTATGTTGAATTCCCCAAACTATGGTAGAGATTTCCTGATTTATATTTCCGCATCCGAAGGGATGATTGGTACGGTTCTAGTTAAGGAATATGGCAACCTCCATGAGCACATTATCTATTATCTTATCCAAAATATAATTGTTCTTGAACTTAAGTGTCCTCACATAGAAAATCTAGCCTTAGCAGTTGTGCATGCGGTTCCAAGATCACGTCACTATATCTTACTATGAAAGACTATCGTGATTGTTGATATCAATCAATTTCAATGAATCGTTACAAGGAATATCATAGGGGGGAAATACAATAAAAGGATTGTTATTCTACAGGAATTTGAACTTGATTTTGCCTCCAGGAAATCCAACAAGTCGCTAGTTCTTACAGAACTGATGTCAGAATTCCCTAGGTAGGACGAGGATATTTTTCATGATGATTCATTTGTGGATGAACACATCTTACTTATCTCCTCTTTGGACCCATAGTACAAAGATATTCTAATATACCTTCAAAGTATGAAGCTTCCCCAACATATTTCGAGAGACAACCGATGACGTATACGCCATCAGGCCAAAAACTACCTCATTATCGGTGACACATTGTATCGTCGAGGGGTGGATTATAGTTTTCATCATTGTTTGAATCATGAGGAGGATGAATATATTCTTCATGACTTCCAAATTAGGGCATGTGATGGTCAATTATCTGGGATTATGATATCCCAAAATATATTATGAGCTGGTTATTTTTGGCTATCAATTTTGAAATATTGCATTGAAGTGGTAAAAAAGTGTCACCCTTACTGAGATGTTCACTAGTAAGATGCGCTAGAACCCTTCCCCTAGGTGCCCAATCCTTACCATCGGTCGCTTCAATAAGTGGGGGGTGGATTTGATGGACTGCAACCCAGCCTTAGCTGGGGGGAATCATCACATTATTTTGGTTCTGGATTATTTTACTAAATGGGCTAAGGCCATGCCTACAATTAAATCGAATGGTGAGACAACAAATTTTTTTGTATTCAATTAGATTGTAGCTCAGTTTGAAATCCCGAAGGATATTGTCACTAATCATGAAAGTCACTTCTATAATGAAATGATGACATAGTTAGAATCTAGACCGGGGTTTGAAAATGATCATTTGTCACCCTACTATCCCTAGGAAAATGGACAAGTAGAGGCCGTGAATAAATCCTAAAGGCGATATTGCAAAAGACTGTCACACAGAATAAATCTAACTGGCATGTGATTCTTTACCCTACACTATGGGCATACTGAACAACAATAAATACTTCCAACGTTTTCTCACCATTTTAGTTAGTTCACAGAGTGGAGTCGATCCTTCCTATTGAATCTGAAATCCCTTCTCTTAAGTTGGCTGTCAAGCTCCTATGTAACACGACTGATCTCGAAGAATGCATCGTACACCTAGATAAGCTCAATGAGAAACATCGAGATGCCACTGTGGTCATTGAGGCAAATAAAAAAATGTGTTAAGGTCTAGTATGCTAAGTTTGTTTGTCCCTAATTGTATGCTAAGGGTGACTTGGTTCTTCTCTATGACCAAGATAAAGAATCATTGGGGGCATGGAATTTTAATCCCATGTGGCACGATCCTTACATCGTGAGACGTGTCCTTAAAAAAGGATTCTATGAGTTGGAGGATTATGAAGGGAATGTGCTGGACGATCCTAGAAATGGGATCCACTTAAAAGGCACTATGCTTGAGCCTCCAATCTCAAGCATGGACTTTGTATACTAATGTATGTTAGTTTATATATTTCTCGCTTTATTATTTTGTGTTGCCGACTTTCTTGTTGAGTTTTCCCTTGGTTGAAAGATGTCAATGAAATATTTGGTGTTCTTAGGATTCACATATAGTGCTAGTCATCATACTCAGAACATGACTTCCACCGCTTGGGTTATATATTCACCTGAGGGACAACTGGTATCTTCAAGTGGCATTTGTCTAGAGCCATCAACAAACAATGTGGCTGAGTATAGATCCATTATAAAGCTATTGTGCGATGCCATTTCACATGGTGTTCAATCTTTAGAAGTTCACCTGGATTTCTAGTTATTTGTATGTCAATTGAACGACAGTTACCAGGTCAAAGATCCTACACTACTTCAATGTTTTCTTCGGGTACGAATTTTGAAATGATATTTTTATTATATTACTTAAAATTATATACCTAGATGTTTTAATCACGTATCCGATGATATGCTAATTAAATTTAGAATGAAATTTATCACATAACTAATTAAACAAAACACACATTCATACATTCATCCATTGTAAGATATGCAAGTAAGGCCAATGACCAAAATATATTTTTTATTTCATCCTTTTAGTCCAAAAAATATGATGTCATAATACAAAACTGGGCTTGTATCCCTAAAGTACATATATGACCGATACATCACAAAAAAATGGAATCTATTCCTGAGGTCCCGGAAGCATGTCATGATAGTACACAATGGCGTTTGCAAGATACTGAAAGAGGCTCACCCACACACAAAGTACACCCACCACTTGCATTTGCATTTCCTCTGGCAGATCCTCCACCTAGACCATAGGAACCCTGTGCATTAAACAAGACATGTTTCCCTACACATTCTAGAGAACTCTCTCTACGTCCCCACCTACCATATTGTTATCACACAATTTGTAGGTTGGGAAAATCCTGACCCAACCACTAAATGGTGACAACTAAGAAGTCACCTACCCAGTGCCACCTTAGGAAGGTGTCCTCATCACTTTAGAGGTGAGGAAGTCACATCAAGGGGGGAATCTCGGTGACCCTAGGGGGAATGAGATGAATACAGACGAAATTGGATATAAAGTCCCTACAGGTCAAATATAAATGATGTGGAAGGATTGGAATGAATTCTTGGAAAGGTCCAAGGGTTTCCAAGTAAGTTGAGTGACCTGCCAAGTGTGAATACTTTCCCGAGACACAAGTAAAGCCAAGCATATAGTGTAATATGTTAGTTGGAAAAACAATTTAATCTTGTTGTCTTTAATTTTCAGCAACAATAAATGATATATATCATCTCCATAAAGATGACAAGGACTATAAAATAAGTGCTAAGTATGTGATAAATAAACCAGAGATAAAACTAGTGGAAGCTAAATCAACTCACCAATGATTAAGAAAAAACTTTAGCACAAATAGAATTGCTGGAATAAAATCCTAATGCAGATATATTATGAGCATTGTGGTTGTAGGAATTTTTTTACAACTTCAGTAAAATCAACGAATGAAATCCATAAAGAAACCACCAAAGAATTGCCTTAAACCAAATAGAACAACTTGGAAAACTATTAGCAAATTTTGATGGTTAAAGAACAAATTATAAGTGGTTTTGTATTATAGTTTCTTCAATCAAGTTATGATCATTATGTATGTGGAAAACCAATCCCTATATCAGAAAAATTATCCAACACAAATCACTTGTAAATGGCTCAAAGAATGTGCCTAGGTTAGCAAAAGGTTGACGGAGAAATTTAGGCCTAGTCTAGGGTTAGTTTCCTAAAGTTAGTGAAGCCCTAATGGCTCTAGGTTATTTTCTATTACAGAATATATTTTTAGTGTTTGAAAGGGGATTCCTCAATGAGGCAAGAGAGCCAAAGGCTCAAGGAACACATCTCCAGAGAAAGAGACTTAAAACTTGTAAAATCATGTTTTCCAAGGCAATAGTTTTGTTTCTCCAATGCAATAAATAAATGACTATTTCTCTTAATAATTGGGTTAATGGGGTAATGCAAAGATAGAGCTAGAACATATACCTCCTTGGGGGTGTAAATCCTCTTACTCCCCAAGGCAAGTTTCTCTAGCTAGGGTTTAAGCTAAGAGGGTGTATTCCCTTATACTTCTCTTAGAAAACCCTTGTTTAACCAATGACATGTAGCATAAAATGATGGAGGATATGGTGGGGGTGTATTCCCTTATACTTCCCACCTATATCCTAGCACAATAAACTTTACTTGAAACAAATGATAGCATGAAATTAAAGACCATACCAATTCAAGGAAAATGCTAACAAAATCCACCACAATAGAAAGAGAGAAACCTTCCAAGGCTAGTGCATCACTTCCATCAACCATACATCAAGAGATAACCATAAAAAATATCACAAGAGCGAAAATTTTCCAAAGGTAGCTAAAATTTCAGACCAAGTTCTTCTCACAAGAGGGAGAGTTATGTTAAAACTAGATATTATGATCTCTTATTTATACAAAAATGCCCCTAAGATAATTTTCCCACATATTTAGGGGTAAACCACAAGACTAGGGGTCAAAACCTTAATATTACCCAATTAACAAAGTAATTCATTTAAAATTCACTTTTGCACATAAGAAAACCTTAATTTTAGAAGGACATCACCCCTTTAGGGGATATTTTGGCACTAGAAGAAAATAATTCATGTAGGCGGAGGGTGGCTAGGCTTGCCAAAGCCAGATGTCAAGTATCTGTGTTACTTCCTTCATGGTCAATTCCCAATTCTTCTCAAAACATCCAAGTGCCAATGCATCAACCATGCCACCAAACCCTAACCCCCAAGGTGATGTCATGCCTCTAGAAGTGACATTTTTCCTCTCCTAGGAAAAACGTTTGGCATGTGGGGGATAGGTTATGTCACCCAAGTCATATTTAAGGCATTCCAAGTTTGATCTTTCTTTTTTGGCATGCGGGCCTTTGGCATCCACCTGTGAGCTTCAAGCCCCATGGAATACTAAGCTAGGTTTGTTTTTCCAAAAATGTCCACCAACTAGGTCTTGTAAAGACAAATAAGCATGCCCTCCAAGGATCTCAAGTCAGAAAATCATTATAAGTGAATCCAATCAATAAATGATCCACCTAATCATGTGCATCATAGCCCACTATGTCAAACAATTAAATGCTCAAAAACATTATGTGACTTGTCAAGCTTGAATATGGGAGGGTTGACGAGGTGTCCTATTGGGCAGATCTTTCCCTAGGTCAAGGAGAGTTTCCAAGAGATCCATTTCTAAGCCATGTAAAGTGAGTGAAAGTGGTTAGGGTCAAGACTCAATGGGCATAGGGCTCATGACATACGAGAGGTTGTAGTGTCTCATTAATGGGTGCCTTTGTAGAGGGTGTGTGGTACCTTCGTCCACAATGAACCTTTTCCAAGCCCATTATTTTTCCATTCTTTCATAAATTTAAGAAAAGGTTGAAGGCCACTACCCTAGAGTGGTTTCTAGATAATGGCAGTGTCACTTACAAAAACCTAGTGGAAAGGGGAAGGTTGACTCATGATGAGACCCCCTTTCTCTCAGCCTTGCAACTGAGAGCCATTACCCTAGATTGGTGACCAGATTATGGTAATGTCATACCACTAGATATTCATGGACATGATAGGTTGGATCGTGATGAGACCTTCTATCCTCCAACTAAAATTTTAATCATTTTTAATCATATTTTATTTTGGGTCCCCCTTTACTCAAAGATAAGCGTTTCATTGCTTTTGTGGGTGATCCCTGGGAAAATAATATAGAAGGTTCATACATAGGATTCTATCTTTTACCCAACATCAATCCCTCTGGGCCTTCAACCCCTTATTCCCATAGAATAAGGGACAACCCCTTCTTGGGTCAATACACCATAAAATCCCAAGAGATGTGGAAATTGGGGGGGAATAGTGATGGAAAGTGGTAAGTATGGTCAAGAATGATATGATGGATCTTCAAGGGAGATCCTAGTAGCAAACCCATCCCCAAGGAAGACCACTTACTAGGGAACAATGTCAACCACCAAGGTGAAGTAGGGAAAAAGGAATAATGTCTAAGAATATATCATGAAATCTAGAGAAATCTAAGATACACCATACTCAAATTCCTTAAATATTGAAATTATGCTCACCATAATACTGAATTTTACCTCATGGAGAAAGGACCACTGCCTTCTGGAAGCCAGCTGATGTGGTGGATGCCATAAAAAAATATGTGACCTATGTGGTGTTGAGAAGGATATATTTATGTGCAAAAGGATACTGTTGGCCATGTAGTCTCTTGGTACTCCATATCTACAACCTAAGGGCCTTGATACATAATCTCCTTAGTTATCCACAAAATCGGGATAACATCTAGCTCCTACTTGGGGACATATGCTTGTCGTAGAGTGCATGAGAACCACAACATCTCCTAGTAGACTTATGCCTACCAAAAACTCATACAAAGTTATCAAAGCATAAACGGTGGTGCCATAACCCTTCATTCATATACATATAGAAATCCAAAAGAAAAGTAATCTAGAAAATAAATATTTTGACATTTTTTTTTATAAATTTCTAAGCTAAGCATGAAATCAATATGCAAGTAGAGAAAAATGAAAATGAAATTTGTATAAAGTAATATGAGAAATCAAGATGAAAATGTAGGGAATCAAAATGACTTACCTACTTACTTCAGGCCTTGGGGACATGAATATCAGGCAATATTTTATGTCAGGTGAAGTCATACAACCCATGTAACCAGTTGAGCATCTCATCAAATCATCTCCCACGGTTCTTGATCACGTGAAACAACAAAGATAAGTCCAACACAAAATTATCATGAGAATAAATGGATATATAATAAAAAAAAATTGATGGAGATGGGTGGGAGGGAGGAAATCCTACTGGAGAGAGAAATTTTCAGCTCGATCATCCTTCCTCAAATTGTATCCACAAGACTGATCAATCCATCTCTGAAGGGGGATAGTATATGTAGACGAAGGCTGATATTCATCTGTGCAAAAAAAAACACTGCTTTTCGAGGACTGAGGGGAAATGAGAGATCAGAAAAAAATTGCATGGCCTCTTGGAGAAGAGGGTAAGAGGTAAGGAATAGTCTCAAGTGTATAAAAACATCTCCTCTTCCCCTAAGAAACTTCATGAAAATATCCAAGATGAAAATAATTTTTCTTTGAAGAACTAACCTCCGACTGTTCTGAGGTTGCCACCTCTTGGTATTCCTTAAAATATAAGCACAATAGTTGAAAGTCCTCATAAAACAAATCATCTTCCTCAAAAGGGTATGTATCAAAGGATGACTAAATATTACTCTGAGTATGCTATGATAAGTCATCCTCTAAGGGGGAGAACAAATATGTAACCATATCATCACCGGGATGTCAAACATATGAATCATATACATATGAGGAAAACTCCTCTGATGATGAAAACTCAACCACCTCTTCTTGAGAGCCACCCCCAATGTCATAAATGGGATATCTATTAATACTGAAGCAAATCACATCCCATCTACGTCTCCCAACCTGTATGAAATCATCAATTTGTACATTGACCATGTTAGAGAAGTCTTGCACAAGATCATATGTATCATTAAGGATAATCGTTTCTTCATCTTCGTGTGAAGGAGGAAGACAAGTTTGAATGACCTCATCCTCATCAAGTAGGAGAAAATAAGATGATGCCTCATCATGTTTCACTTCATCGAGATTCTTTTTTCTCTTCATGGGCATGCTCCTCCATCTCCTCTTCATCACACAAGGCTTTATTCTTAATCTAGAGTGCTTCATGTGCCTTTTTCCAGAAAGATTTGTTTCATCCAAGGGTTCCTCTAACACCTCTTCACTTCCAAAGTCATGAAATAAGGTGTCATCAATATCTTCAAAAGGATTATCACTTATAATGTTCTCTTCTTGATGTGTAGGAAGAGCAAAGGCCTAGATGTCTTCATCAAAAGGAAGGGTATATATGAGCACTTATTATTCATCAAATGTCTCGTTAAGATTTTCTTCGTCAATATCTTCTTCAAGATTTTTTTCTTGAGTATGTTCTTCGAGGACTTCTTCATATATTGTCTCACCATTGATCGGAAAACCTCCTCTTTAAAGAGTGTGTTCGAGCTCTTGAAAATCACCTTCCAAACTCTAAGTAGTTGGTCAAAAATGCCTGATGTTGTTCCTGAGATTAAACCTAAGGCTTAAAGAATAATGTCATGCATCAGAAATATAAAGGGATGTTTTTGAAAGGTTATTTTTCTTCTGTTAGTTATATAAGAATTAATCCTCAGATGAAGATAATGACAAAACATGACAGAGGTCGTAATTTGTCGTCTGAGTCGATTTATAAAATCAAATGATGTGAGAGAAACTTACAAAATTAAAAAAAAAAACGAGGCATCAATGCAAGATGAATCTTACCTTGTTCACAGTAGAAGAACATAAAAAATGCACCCTTGTAAGGATATGTGATACAATAATCCAAGTAGCTCACAACTCTTGTATTTACTTATAGAAAATAAAGAGGAAAAATTGCTTACTTATCAAAAAGCTGATAAAATGTGACTACAGTAGTAGTGGTACTAAATTGAAATCATGCACTTATCAAGGAATAACATAAGGGAAACAAGAAATATGGAATACAAGAGGAAAACATAACTCAAATTGCAAAAAAGTTGGAATCCTTGTCTGTACTTGTATTAATTCTCATGAAAGGAGAGTTTTTTCTTATTACATCCAGCAAGAAGCTGTCTTAGTTAAGTCTTCAAACTATTTTTTTATACAAAAATGATTATCAACCCTAAGCGGTTGGAATTCTCCTAATTTAAAAAACATTAAATATTACAATATGTAAAATTTGAAGAGTTTCATTTGCCTCTTCTTTATCTTCCAGCCTGCTGGCAGAGACATTTCTTCTTATTGTCCTCCAGCTCATAAAAATTTGGCCTCTAATCATGACCTGTGTGAATGGTATGCACATGTTGTCTCATTTGTTTCTAGATGTGTTGGTTTTTCCTTACTCGACACACTAAACGCATCTGCCTACGAATTGCACCACCAACTTGGAAGGCTCTGTTGTGTCATTCACCTCAAAATTATATAACTTATTTCTATGTGAGGAAGCCTATCTTCCATTCTCCTAAATTATAAATATATAGACTGTATCTGCAGGCTAGCATTGACTATCAACTTATTAATATGGATAAAGTCAATTTGTTTCAATTGCAGGATTGTGGCCCGGGCTTCTTCCATGTTCGTTTTGGAAATGAGTTGATGTTTTTAAATATCAATTTTCCCCAGGGATTCTAAGATACTGTCTATTTCAATGTCCAATGATTCTTTGTCGAGTGAGGAACAAGCTTATTCACATGATTTCTTCACTTCCCAGGCTAACCTTTTACTTTCAACTAAATTGGCCTCCTAGGTTTTCAGTATTATATCGCCTCGAGTTTTCCTTGAAAGAGACAATATATTGGCCTTGGCTACTTCATACTTTTCTTCTACTAAAATGACTTCCAGGAATGTAACTCGAGTTGCAATGACCTCTCTCTCCTTTAGGTGAATGTTATTCAAAGAGTGGTCTGCCACGTGATAATAATTTTGAACAACTTCTA
This sequence comes from Picea engelmannii, assembly GCA_009831015.1. Taxonomy (NCBI): domain Eukaryota; kingdom Viridiplantae; phylum Streptophyta; class Pinopsida; order Pinales; family Pinaceae; genus Picea; species Picea engelmannii. The sequence continues at coordinate 275,184 of ML776737.1, forward strand.
CTTTAGTCGGAAGGTTTTGTTGGCATGATTTCAAATTATCGTGTGCCTCTATTGCATGGGCTTGGAAACTCGCCATATCCACTACCGTGTTCTCAGTCAAGTTTATTTTATCCTGTAGTTGTATGACCAACTCTTCCTGTTAAATGGCCAATTCTTTTCTTGACTGTGAATTTTTATGCATTTCATCAAGACTGATTTTAAGTTGCTGGATTCCCTACCTGTTGCAGGCTCTGATCTGCTCAAAACCATTATTCATCTCATTTATCACACTCCATTCCACAGTCTTGATTTGGATTTACAACTGTTTCACAAACATATACTTTTGCTTCAGTTGTTCTGTTAGACTCCTAACTGAACATTGATTTGTTGTGGAAAAAGCTCTGAATGTGCCTACCACTTCCATAGAAAATTATGCCTCCTCTAAGTCCTAGACATCATATATTACTCTGTGTGTCTTAACAGTTGAACCCTCCTTTTGACGCATTTCTCTTTTTACTACAAACCTCCTCTTCTTTCTCTAGAAGAAGTTAGAAGGGGGCATTTCTTCAACTGAAATAAGAGTGACATCCTCTATGAAAATGACTTTGGTATTCGGGTTCTCCATACTGGCCTGTAAAGGAATGACCCATTTGATAGGGCTACCTATTTATGTGCATGGTTGTTGCCCTCCTATGTTTGTAGTTGATTTGTCTGGTGTAGACATCGATGCATCCTGTCCTTTTATAATCAAAGATTCATCTTGAGATTTATTTTGATCATCAGGTGGATTCGATGATGCAGTCTTTATGTGTCATAACCTCTGTTTTCTCCAAATTTCCTTGAATTTCTTGTCCACTGGAACTTCCTGTTTCTAATTTTTGGGCTACAATTTCCTGTGTAGCTGGAGACATTAGGGCTTCTCCCTGTAAAAATTTAGGTGGACTATTTCTTCGGTGCCTTTGAAAATTATAGAACTTGGCTAACTTGTCTGGAGCCAGAATTTGAACTTGGCTCAACACTGCCTGATAAGATCTTTCTCCATGAAATATCTCATCCTGTGGGGAATATTTATGCTCGTATATTTTTAAATTATAAAGAGCCATGTGATTTCCCATGATCCTCTAGGGATCGTGTTTCTTGAATTCAATATTAACAAGCTTAATGTCTCCTACGGATGCGACCTCTATTTTCGAGTGGCTAAAATATAATAGTGAGAACATACCAATCTTCAAAGGAAAGGTGGGCCATGCTTTTTTCTGCAATGACTTTATCTCTTTAATGATTCCTCCCAGCACAGTTTGATGTGCTACCTCTCTTCACACCAATCAATCTGGAAGAAACTTGGGTAAGGCATGTGGAGGGATGGAACATCCAAAAACCATGATATATGAGAAATGTTCTTCGATGTACCAATCTGCTATTTTTCCCAGGTTGGTCACTATCTTGTCAGAAATCCTAGGGGGTGGGCACACGTATATAGCAATATGCATCAGCACCACCACATAGTTATAGATTTCATAGAAGAAATATTTTTCTTTATCCTCCCACAACTTGGAGTGATATAAATGTATTGGTTTAGCAATGGTCACATTCCATCTCCATCCCATCAAAGGAAATGGTGTCATGAAACAAATGACATCCATAATATAAGAAGACATGTAAAATGGGGCAGGTTGCCTTTTGGATTTTGATGATTGATATTCTATGATTTCCCTAACCAAATTATCGGATAATATTTTGGCCCAATCGAAGGAATACCCCTTTGTTACCATATGCATGATTGGCACCCATGGTAATAATAAATGAGCACAATTTTCTTTCTTGAAAAGCCCACAAAAAATAATGGCTACATACATCATGTGAGGCTATAATGAGGAAACATCATACACACCATGGGTGTCTGCTCTAAATTTCTGAGGATGTGAACACCAATACTTGATCAAGTTGGGTAGGTTCCTTCCATATTGCATGCATTATTTTTTGTCGAAGTCCATTAAAAAAGTGGCATTATAAATGTAATTGGGAAATAGGGATAATTTGTACATCAGCTCGAAATTCTTTCGTCGGAAAGACCCAACTGCAACCTTTTGCGAATTGCAGATAATCCTGGTGGAGAGTTCGACATTCTCCAGTTCCCAACCAATCATATCATTATAAGGCATGATCCTAGGCCATGTTGATATCTTATGTAGCTCTGATTGAAAAACATATTTGTATCTCATAGCCTAGGTTTCAATCATCTCATCGCTCAAATCATTTGGGCAGTTGGTCAACTCGTATTGTAAAATATCGAATACCTGCATCCAGGTTTTCACGGTATCTATGGTTTTAGGTGACGTGTCTGAGAATATTTCTGTGTTTGGGTTTGAATTTTCCCCAGACGCCTTAACTGTTTTTCATGGATTCATGATATCACGAGTTTATAACTTTGTCACCAGTTACAAAAAATGCGCAAACTTCTTATCTTGCTCAAACTTACTTTTCTGTGAAAAACGCAAATGAAATTCAAACTTCAATATCATTTTCCCCTAAATGAGTTGATTTACGAATACTTTATTGACGATGCATTCACTTTCCTTAATGAAAATAGTTAGGTAGTGGTTGAAGATATTATTTGAAATGATTATCGTAGATTGATCATTAATGTCATTAATGTCTGGTGGTTCGCTACTATAAGTTTTGGCAAGTAACCTTTGAATTTACCCAAGCTACGATTCAACAAAAAATCAATCACAAGACAATCCTCATTAATGTATTAGTTAAATGCATTTACCTTTAAGTGTTTTTCATATTTTTGGACCTCGGGATTTTGGTAGCTGCTCGAGATAGGATTCCCGAGACGTGAAATCACAAAGTGATTAATTGATTTTAATCATGTTTTATCTAGGAAATAACCACTCTTAACTTTAAGTATTTGGGGTTTCGTGTTTCATGATACTTGAGTGCAGTGTATGACAAACCTCTGAACTCAGAAAGTACGAAGTTATTTAATTAAGTATTAATTGAGATTAACTTGTTAAAATAGGTTTAGCTTTTTGTTATCTATGTGCTTCGGGTGTCGGTAAAACAACTTTATGGATGTTCTGACAGGCCAGTACTTGTAACGATGTGTCAAATCTTAGAGGGGTACACGTGTATCGTGACTAAGGCCCTTTGAAAACTTTTCATATATCGAGATTTTGGAGCTGCTATATGGTGGAACGCCCAAAGCGCGAAACGCCAAAATCCGAAACTTCAAAGCAAGTCTCTAGAGGCTTGACCTTTATAACAACCATGCGGCTCCAAAACGTTTGGGAAAAATGGAAGCGCTCGATTGATGGGAGAAATCAATCGACGTTGGACCTTGTGCATGCCTTAAGGCTTAAAAGCAGAAAGATTTATCTTCTGGAAATCGACTCCTAAGTTAAAGTGAAAGGATATGAAAAAGATTTAGGCTTATAATTTTAAAAGTTTTCCAACATAGGCTCCATCTAGGGATTGCGTCTCCCTGGGAGTCATGGAAGAACTGTAGAATAAGTGCCTTTATTGGGTTCATGGAGTCATCATTGGGTTTCTAGGAAACACCTTTGAGAAAACAAACAGAAGGATATTAGACTTCGACCTTATCTCAAAAAACTTTCAAAAACTTGATTGTTCACCAATCTCGACCTTAGGTTGTTTATAGATTTATTTTTCTTGAAACTGATTTTGGGTCTGTTTAAGACAATCAAGACAACTTTAATCAATCTATTAGACTCTCATCGATTTTTTTCATATCAAGGCAAAATAAATTTTATCATTTTTAACTAGGGGATCCCTTGTCGACTTAGAGTGTAAATATTTGTCGAAAAGATAACTTTCTACCAAAGCATATTATATACATGTATAACAGCCTTACAAATATCATAGACATTCCTTCACTACCAATGAGCCTGTTCAATTCCCCAGTGAAGTTATCTGCATTTCCCATTGAATTTCCTTTCACCACTTCAATTTGCATTTTGTTGAGATGAGGGAAATCATTTAAATGAATTTCCTTTCATCATCTCTTTTGGAAAAAATGGGGGCAATCAAATTTCAAATTTCCCTTCAACATTTGTCTTGGACTAGATGGGGGTAATCAAATTATGAATTTCCTTTCACCATCCGTCTTATTTTTTAATATTTTTGAAGTGGGGGCAATCAATTTGTATATATCATATAAGGGATGATATATGTTTATAATTTAGCAATGAAGGTCTGTCAACTCACTTTGATTTACTCTGGGCTAATCCTCTCCAGACCTTCAAAACACCTTTTCCTATAGGGAAGTTATCAGGGGGAGCTTTTAATTTCCAGGGACTTTCCTTGAGTGAAACAAATCAGTTTAAAATCTGATAGAAGGGATAAAGTAGTTGGGATTAGTCTAGACACATTTTCTCTCAGTTAAAACCAGAGGAATCATAAAATTTTCGCCTACTCTCATTTTGAAGGTCTATTTTTTAGGATTCTCGTGTTAAGGCGAACTTTGTCTTCTTGTGGAGATATAAGTTCAGGTAGTGCAAAATCAAGACAGAGTAAATGATTTCATATATGATAGAAGAGAATAGAACGAATGTCAGAAATTTTGAAAGGGATCTTATTTCCATTCAAACCTACTTCCTGATTAGCGAGCTTCTTCTATTCTTATTTTCCTTTCCTTTTTATTTCATATTATTTTTCATTTGATTTAGAGACTCAAAATTTTGTAATTTTTCTAATCTTTGATCAGGTGACCAGTTTTACATGAGTACAACCTTATTTAGAATTTATAAGAATTCTTTTAGCATATTGTTTTGAACAACAATGATCATAGAATTTCATGCCTTGGATTTCATTCGTATTCTCAAACAAAAACCATTATTAATCTATCACCTGTTTCATGAGAAAACTAATTTCTCTGAAACACGTTTGTCGGTTTCTGATACATCTTTATACCTTGACTATCAGTAAGTGTTCTATCTGCAAATAAAAATGAGAAATGTCAGAACCCTTGCAAAAAAGGAAAGGTATGTGTTAATTTTTTTTATATTTCTATTTTTTATGAAATCAACAAAACTAGTCTTATCTATAGTAAAAGTAAAAACTTACTAAAGAAGAAAAATACTGTAAATCAAAATAAGAAAATCAAACCGATATATACAATGGTTATTTGGGATCTTATTATTGCATGAAGTAATTTAGGTAGTTCTTGTTGATAGGCGCCTTAAGTATTTTCCCATCAAGGTTTTCTAATAAAAAGGAATTCTTTCCCTCAGAAGGTATGACCCTAAAAGGTCCACACCAGATGTGATCAAACTTGCCATGCTTTCCAATTTCCTCTTTCCTAGCATCCCATTTCAAAATTAGGTCTTCAAGAAGGAATTCTCTATCTTTATCTTTTTTATAAAATAGGGCTTTCATATTATCTTGATATCTTTGGAGTTTCTCATCCACCTCAACCCTATTTTACTGGACTTCAACTAGCTGGTTTATTCTTTTGGTAACATCGTTCGGCTCTTCCTTTGCGTCTTGCCAAATATTCATCGTGTTCATAGAGAGATTTATGGGGAGGACCATGTCAGTACCATACAACATTTGGAAAGGGGACATTCCGATTGATTTCTTAGGGCCGATGCGATTTTCCCACAAAGAGTATTTCAAATGAACATGCCAAGCTTTCTTGTTTTCAGTGACACATTTTTTATTATAGTGATTAGGATCTTATTAGATGAATCGGATCAGGGATGATTTTAGGGGCTAAATTTCTCTCATGGGATAATTTTCCATGGTTTTTCCAAAAACGAGATTCGCTATTTTAAAAATAATTCGCCCAAATTCTATAGGATAAAATTATTTTACCTTAAAAATAGCCAAAATTTTATTAAAACTATATAAAATACTTAGAAATTTGAATATTTTTACAAAAATATCGCCGAACATTTATAGTTGACATATGAAGGATTAGTAATATTCACCAAGGTTTCTACATTTTAAAATAATTTTTCATCCTTAAAATCATCCCTGACTTGGATAATCCATGTCCATGAGGATAATAGGTTGTGGAATGCCCTAGTACGATGTTGTACTTATGAAAAAAATTAACCATCGCCATGGATTTGAAAGCTTGCACATTATCTATGACTATCTTCCGGGGACAATTGAATCTTGATAAAATGTTTTCTTCTAAGAAATTTATCACCATTAAATCTGTATCATTTCGTGTCAGAATGGCATCTACCCATTTATTGAAATAGTCTATGGCAACTAGAATCCATTTATGTTGTGCACTAGAATGTGGATGGATTTCTCCGATAAAATCCAGACCCCATTGTTGAAATGGAGCTTCTGTCTTGACTGGGGTCAAGTGTAGTGCGAGAATCTTTTGTTTACCTGAGAATAATTGACAAGAATTACAGGCTCTGACTTTAGTATTCACGTCTATAAATAAATTCGGCCAATAGTATCCATCTCTCAGGATTTTATAGGTCGTTTACCTCCAAGTGTGTTGTCCTCCACACACCCCTTCATCAAACTCATTTATAACATTCTATGTTTCGTATTCTATCAGGCACCTTAGTAGAAATCCTAGGGGATTTTTCCCATACAGTGTGTTGTCGATGATGCATTGTTTTACCGTGTGCAGCTTCAATGTTCTTTTTTTAGAAGGGGTCATATCACTTGGGCACTGGAGAGTTAAGAGATATGAAACTATGTCGCCATACCAAGCTGAGGAAGAAAATATTTCTTGGATCTGAGTTGTAGGTGTCTGATCATCAAATTATTCTATATCTTGGAGGTATCCATGAGATTGTAGATGATTTATTCTAAGTTCCCTGAAATTTGATTCAGCTAGTAGCTTAGTCGGGCTTTGAACTTTGACTAGTTTAGTTGGTTTTACCTAAAGATAAAATTCCCGAATCTTCGCTAGCCATCGACCCCTTCTTCCTTCACTATTTGGTTGAACAAATATGTATTTAACAGAGATGGTTTGTACTTATTCAATTATTTTGGAATGTAGCACATAAGTCCTGAAATATTTGAGGGACTTCACCATAGTGTATACCTTCTTTTCCCGTATATCATATTTCAACTCGGCGTCCCTCAGGATTTTACTAAAAAATGCTATTGGCTTCTTGAAACCTTCATCGTTCTTTTGTAATACCATGACTACGATAGTATGCTCGGATGCAAATGAAAATATCAAGAACTCTTTCATGTAGTTTGGGCTAGCTAGCAGTGGTGCTTCTCCTATTACCTTCTTGATGTGTTCGAAATAAGATTTATATTTGGTTGTCCATTTGACCTTGATGTCTTTTTTCAGCATACCTGTAATTAATTTAACAATTTTAGCGAAATTTGGAATGAATCTTCTTAAAAAATATATTTTTCCCAAAAAAGACCGAATTTCCTTTTTGTTTCTAATAATATTGATTGTATCTATAGCCTCAACCCTTTTTGGATCGATTTTGATTCCTTCTCTAGATACTATATGGCCTAAGAGTTTAACTTCTTGCGATGAAAAATGGGATTTCTTAGGGTTGAGTGACAAATCAAATTTTCTACATTTTTCGAATGTATGTTTGAGGTGTACCAAGTGCTCTACATATGAGATAGAAAAAATAGTTAAATAATCAAGATAAATAACAACAAACTTATCTCTCTCACCGAAAAAGGCTATGTCCATTGGTCATTGAAAATTGTCCCCTGCGTTCATCAGACCGAATGGCATTTTGTTGTACATGAAAGTACCCCATGGAGTGGTAAATGTGATTTTCTCTTTGTCATCATTGTGGACCACAATTTGATTGTAACGTAAAAATCCATCAATCATAGACATTCGGTTAGACATTCGGTTAGCCCCGACCACATTTTCTAGAATGTGATCCATTTTAGGGAGTGGATAATTGTCTTTAAGGGATGATATTTTTAGGTTCTTGAAATCCACATAGAGTTTGATTTCACCGTTCTTTTTTCTGACTGGAACTAAATAAGCTACCCACTCAGAATATCTAGGTGGAAAAATAATCTTTGCATCCAGGAGACTTTTTACTTCCCTTTCTATTACAAGTAGTATAGGGTTTATCTATCTGAGCTTCTGCCTGAAAGGTTTGATGCCTAGTTTCAAAGGGATTTTATGCTCGATGACAATGGTATCATAAGTTTTCAGTTCATCGTAAGACCAAGAGAAAACATATTTGTATTGTTTGAGTAATTCAACATATTTACTTTTCATTTCGGGTGGAAGGTATTTAGATATTTTGACCAGTTTAGGGTTTTCCTTAGTGCCTATATCAAAATCTTTAACCTCTTCGGGATGAGGTTGCAAGGTAGACTTTAGGGTTTATATCGTCTTGATCAAATAATCTCTATAATGGAATTAGAACCTTAGGAATCTAATTCTTTTTTAACACCAACATAAGGTGGTTAGCGATTTTATCTTGGAACTTCTGAGAATCTTCACCTTCTTGCATGATCCAAGTAGGGTCATTTTGATTTTCCTCATCGATGTGTGTTTCATAATATTCATCCACCATTTATAGAAACTGCTTGATCTTCTCATCATCTTCAAAGACCTACCAGTGTTGAACATTATTTGGTATTGAAGATATGTGCCTCATTTCTATGTGATACTTTAGCTTTAAGACTGTAGGTGGCATAAAAGTAGTAGTCGCTTTTGCTAGGGAGTCAACTTGTTGATTTTTTGACCTGGGAATATGATGAATATTGAATGATGAGAAAAAAAATTCATTCAAATCCTAAGCACAGTTCCTGTTGCCTTATCTATTTTACAATTAATTCATCATCACCGTAAAATATTAGATTCTTGATTTTCAACTTCTGGGCAGCCTCCAATCCTAAGACCAAAGCCTCATATTCGCATACATTATTAGTATAGTCAATGTCCCATTGTAACCTGTATGAGAAAGGAATAATGAATTCATATCTGGGTGCCACAAATGACACCCCGCCTCTTTATCCTTCCCAAGATGAAGCACCATCAAAAAACATTTTCCAAACTCCTATACTATTTACATTTTTGTTTGTTTTTTCTGTTTTTTTGTTTTCTTCTTCTCTATCATTTTCTTCTATACATTTGTCAAAACCATCATCAACTGAGGATATCCAATTTCCTAGATCCTGATCTGTGACATAAAATGGATAATTATTTGGGTTTTGTGGGTCAGTTATGATATATGCCAATCTTGTCTCTCTGTATAGATGGGTGAACTATCCGCCAAAAATTGGGATCCTAGCATACATCATGTTTAATTGAAGCCATCCTCCAATTTTGGCACCCCAAGACCTGGATAACAACATGCCATACTTAGCAGGAACATCAACAACAACTGCATCCATGAGAATACTCTTCACAAAGATCTACGCAAGATTAACAACCAAATATTTTATCATACCAAGACATTTAAATTTTATTGAATCAAAATAATACAGATCTTGGTATGGTCTAGTAACCTCGAGGCCCAGTTTTTCCATAATTACTTTGGGCATTAAGTTGTGGGAGGCTCAATAATCCAACATACAATTATGGAGTAGGCTATCATGCACAATCAGCGTAATATAAAAAGGAGAAACAAAGTCTTTATCATTTTTCATATGCAAACCAAACATTATAGTAGGTTTGTCATCTTCTAAATTAATAACATCTCCATGAATTTCAGCATCTCATAAATTTATCATTTTGGCAATTTGCTTTCTGTACATCGGAGTTTTTGCCAATTCGACCAGGGACACAAAAATTTTGATTTTATTAATTTCATTTTCCAGATTGAAACTTCTAACCGTCGTTTCAGCCTCTCTGGTTGGGATCTTTGTTTCTCTTTTTTCTGTTCTATTGGTTTACGTTGCTTTTGTTTCGACTGTCTTTGTTTTGGCATCTTGTGTTTCAGCTGTTTTTGTTTTGGAAACTTGTGTTTCAGTGGATGGTTGAGCTGCCTCATTTGTTTTACTTCTCGACAGGATATTCCTCGGTGGATCAGCTGTAGAATTTTTATCTCTAGGCCTTAAGTTATATTTTTGTCGAAGCTCGACCATTATAGAGTCAACGATTCCTTGATAATCAGACTCCCCCATATTTTTTATAGTTTCCTTGTTTCCAACCAATGGTTCTTGATCTAAAGACCTTTCGTAATCATGTCTAGTTAGGTGATATTCTTGGTCATTATCATTGAGGTTGTTTATATCTTCATCTAACCCCTCAAATTCTTGTACATCATCACTTTGCATGAAGTTTTCTATTTTAAAAGGAGTTTTGATTTTTTGATCCTTGTTTTTTACTGGTCTCTGTTGGATCTGGGGATTGGGATTCCTTTTGAAATATCTCCTAGAAAAAGGATCAGGTTTAGCCTGGTCTAGTTCCATTCTGGAGATTTTGTTTGATAACTCTTTGATTATACTATCCATGTCATCCATTTTGTCCTCCGTAGACCACCCATATCCTAAATTTCCATCTTGTTCTATGAAGCGTTTAGTTTCTTTGGTTCTCGTTCGAAATTTTCTTTTATTTTATCCGATTCCATCATGTTTGACTCGATTTAGATGGAATCGTCATGCATTCTTGTGAGGTCAACAGATCTCCTTTCCCTCAAAAGTAGGGAAAAGTTGGGCTTGAAATCTCTTGCAAAAGTCACCTTAGTTGCGGGTTGAGAAGGTTTAACTTCTGCTGGGATCTTATGATAGAGTTTATTAAACCTTTGGGTGAATTATAGGACCGACTCAAAATTATTTTTCCTCATATCCACGAATTTGGGACCTCCTTCAGCGACAACCATTTGATGTCGAGGGGATGAACTTCGAGAGTTAAAGAGAGGGTTTTCGTAAACTGCTAGGGACCAAAATAGTGACTGTTCAACTTCCTCTGGCTCTGGTGAGAAAAAAACTGGAAACTGATTGTTATAAGGTGTGAAGTATAGAAGAGGAGGAAATGAGAAACGTGGACTAGCTTCTTTAGACTTACAATATGTATATATAGGTGAACCGACATGAGACGAATCAGGGTATAAGGTAAGATCCTCGGGATTTCTGAGAACATAAACCTTGGTTTTGGGTGAGGATGGGGAAGATAGAAAATTAATGATAGAAGGTATAGAAGAGGATCATTTATTCAGACCATTCTGAGTGTCGGACGGGCCAATCTCACTAATTGAGGCCCCTGCAAAAAGAGTTTGTTCAAAAATTTCTTCAGGAGTTAATATTTAGACCAGAACCTTAGTATTGACTTGAGTTATTTTGGGTTGGTACTTCTTACCCGAGGATAAGGTAGTAGACTTGAGGTATCCCTTGGGTTTTAAAAAATTTTCAGGATCATATACGGGTGTAGTTTGTTGCTCGTCTGGGTTCTTCCTAGTATTTTTTCTACTGAATGCCAGTTTATCTATAGTGGAGTCACCAAGTGAAAGATACAAAATATCCTTATGAATGTATTCAATCTTTGTTCACTATCAAAGAGAGAAACTTATCATGTCGTTCTCCCAGAGAAAAATAACTTTGTTTCTCCTACCCTGGAAACGATGCCAAAAAGATGTTGTTCCTGAGATGAAACTTAAGGCTTAAAGAATAATGTCAGGCATCATAAATATAAATGGATGTTTTTGAAATGTGTGTTTTCTTCTGTTAGTTATACAAGAATTAACCCTCCGATGAAAATAATGGCAAAACAGGACAGAGGCTGTAATTTGTCATCTGAGTTGATTTATAAAATCAAATGATGTGAGGGAAACTTACAAAACTATTAAACAAAATGAGGGATCAATGAAAGATGAATCTTACCTTGTTCACAATAGAAGAACATAAATAATGCACCCTTGCAAGGATATGAGATACAATAATCCAAGTAGCTCACATGTAGTCTATTCACATATAGAAAATACAGAGGAAAAACTGCTTGCTTATCAAACAATCAATAAAATGTGACTACAGTAGTAGTGGTACTAAATTGAAATCATTCACTTATCAAGGAATGACATAAGGGAAACAAGAAATATGGAATACAAGAGGAAAGCATAACTCAAACTGCACAAAAATTGGAATCCATGTCTGCACTTGTATTCATTCTCACGAAAGGAGAGTTTTTTCTTATTACATCCGGTAAGAAGCAATGTTTGTTAATTCTTCAAACTATGTATTTATACAAAAATGATTATCAACCCTAAGTAGTTGGAATTATCCTCATTTGAAAACATTAAATATTACAATATGTAAAATTTGAAGAGTTTCATTTTCCTCTTCTATGTCTCTCCTCTTGTTGGTAGAGACATTTCTTCTTATTGTCCTCTAGCTCATAAAAAACTGGCCTCTAATCATGACCTAGGTGAATGATATGCACACATTGTCTCATTTGTTCCTATATGTGTTGGCTTTTCCTTGCTCTACACACTAAATACATTTGCCTACAAATTACACCACCAACCTGGAAGGCTCTGTTGTGTCATGCACCTCAAAAGTATATAAATTATTTTCTATGTGAGGCAGCCTATCTTCCATTCTCTTGAATTCTAAATATATAGACTTTAGATGCAGGCTAGGATTGACTATCCACTTATTAATCTGGATAATGTCAATTTGTTTCAATTGTAGGATTGTGGCCTGGGATTCTTCCATGCTCATCTTGGAAGTAAGTTGATGTTTTGAAATATCAATTTTCCCCAGGGCTTCAAAGATACTGTCTATTTCAATGTCCAGTGATTCTTTGTCGAGTGAGGAACAAGCTTCTTCATAATATTTCTTCACTTCCAAGGCTAACCTTTTATTTTCAACTAAATTGGCCTCCTAGGTTTTTAGTATTATATCGCCTCGAGTTTTCTCTAAAAGAGACAATCTAGTGGCCTTGGCTACTTAATACTTTGTTGCTGCTAAAATGGCCTCCTGGAATGTAACTTGAGCTTCAATGGCCTCTCTCTCCTATAGGTGAATGTTATTCAAATAGTGGTCTTCCACCAGATAATAATTTTGAACAACTTCTAGTTTAGTCAGAAGGTTTTGTTGGGATGATTCCAACTTCTCGTGCACCTCTATTGCCTGGGCTTGGAAACTCGCCATATCCACTACTATTTTCTCAGTCAATTTTATTTTAGCCTATAGTTTTCTGACCAACTCGTCCCGTTGAATGGCCAATTCTTTGCTTGACTATGAATTTGTATGCATTTCATCAAGACTGATTTTAAGTTGCTAGATTTTCTTCCTGTTGCAGGCTCTAATCTGCTCAAAACCCTTATTAATCTCATTTCTCACACTGCATTCCATAGTCTTAATTTTTCTTTGAAACTATTTCACCAACAGATACTTCTTCTTAATTTGTTCTCTTAGACTCCCAACCGAACATGGATTTGTTGTGGAAAAAGCTCTCAATGTCCCTGCCACTTCCATAGAAACTTTCGTCTCCTCTAAGGCCTGACCATCATATAGCACTATGTGTCTCTTAACAGTTGAACCCTCCTTTTGTTGCGTTTATATTTTTAATACAACCCTCCTCTTCTTTCTTTAGAATAATTTAGAAGGGGGAATCTTTTCAACCGAAATAGGAGTGATATGCTCTATGAAAATGACTTCGGTATTCAGGTTCTCTCTACTGGATTGTAAAGGAGTGACCCATTTGATAGGGCTGCCTATTTCTGTGCATGGCTATTTCCCTGCTGTGTTTGTAGCTTATTTGTATTTTGTAGACAACGATGCATCATGTCACTGTTTAATCAAATATTCATCTTGAGATTTAGTTTGATCATCAGGTGGATTCAATGATGCAGTATTTTCTTTCTGTGTCATAACCTCTGTTTTCTCCAAATTTCCCTGAATGTCTCGTGCACTAGAACTTCCTGTTTCTAATTTATGGGTTGCAATTTCCTATGTAGCTGGAGACATAGGGGATTCTCCTTGTAAAACTTTAGGCAGACTATTTCTTTGGTGCCTTTGAAAATTATAGAACTTGGCTATATTTTCTGGAGCCAAAGTTTGAACTCAGCTCAACAATTCCTGATAATATCTTGCTCCACCAAATATCTCGTCCTGTGGGGAATCTTCATGCTTGTATATTTTTAAATTATAAAGAGCCATGTGATTTCCCATGATCCTGTAGGGATCGTGTTTTTGAAGTCGATATTAACAAGATTAATGTTTCCCAGGGTCGCGGCCTCTACTTTTGAGTGGCCGAAATCTAACAGTGAAAACATAACAATCTTCAAAGGAATGGTGGGCCATACTTTTTTCTCTAATGCCTTTAGCTCTTTACTGATTCCTCCCATCACATTCTGATGTGCTACCTCCCTACACACCAATCGATTTGTCAGAAACTTGGGTAAGGCGTGCGGAGGGACGGAACATATGAAAACCATGATATAAGATAAATGTTCTTCGATGTACCAATCTGCTATTTTTCCAGGTTGGTCAATATCTTGTCGAAAATCCTGGGGGGTGGGAACCCATATATAGTGTAATGTCCCCACTTTGGGACATCATCACAAGGCAGAGATTTATGATGACCAGAGTAGCCAGATGGGTGCTAGAGCGAGTACAAGGGTATTTGAGAGGCATTGTGGGGTCCATATTGCATTGATGAACATATTCCATCATTATGAGCCATTACGCACAGATTGGCTTTGGTTTCGTTGCATTCCGACAATTTCCATGATTTTGACTATTTTGACCTATAAGTCATTGGAATTCACTGAAGAGGTCATTTTGGGCACATTACTTGGAGGAACCTCTTAGTGTAATAGCTCATTGGAATTGAGAGGAGCAACACTACAAGATGGAATGGCTAGAAGTGACTTTCAGTGGCCAGGGAAGCCATAATGAGAGATAAGGAGCTTTTCAAAGGTAAAAAGGTTAATTAATTAATTAAAGTGATTTAATTAATTAATTAAATATTAATAAAATGAAAGTCACTTTGGAGGGACAAGGTGAGCCAAAAAGTAT